>OZ007600.1:13865000-14465000 GCA_963931845.1 Maratus michaelseni
GCTAAACTTGGCTTTACACGATCTCAGAACTTTTTACGGAAAAAGAGTCACGAGACTTGGCTACATTTTTTACAGGTGACGTTTTTGATGAGATTTCACTTCTTTTTATAAGTAATCCTCCTTTTCTTGATTTTGGGTTCTTTTTGGAGATCATCCACTGATTTTCACTAAGATCACACTATGTCCCTATTATTTACAGGTATCAAAAATGTGAAACTTTAGATTCGTTTGCAAAGTACTGTAGATAAAAAGAGATTTCAGGTTCCTAGGCAAGCACTAAGTTATGGGAGGGAGAGACCTATAACGTAGCCAGTCTATAGCGGAACTTATCTATAACGAAATTCGTAAACGAAGGAAAAGAAAACCATAATCCGGGGGAAATAACATAAAACAATTAGGGGCGTTATACTACCTAATTGGACAATTATCTTAAAACTAATGTTTCTAGCAGTAAAAAATCAAGATGTTTTAGAATTTTCGATTTTTTAAAGATATTTCGATTTTTCGATTCTATTTTCGAATTTAACGAATTTTTTAATTGTTCCTTTTATTGAATAGTAAATACTACCTTTACACCAAGTTTTACGTTTCTAAGACTACAAGATAAAATTATTTTCAATTTTTGATTTTTTCAATTTTTTTTTATAATTTTCTGGATTTTTTAATTTTTTCTTATTTTGTATCCTTTATTACAAATTTCAAGTTTCTAGCGCTACAAAATCGAATTATATTGAAATTTCCGATGTTTTTCGAGTTTTTTAGTCTATTTTCGAATTTATTGTGTTTTAATTTTTCCTTTTTCTGTATCCTAAACAATAAGTTTACGCAGAATTTTAAGTTCTAAAGCTACAAAATCGATTTTTTTTTCAATTTTTCGAATTTTCGAATTTTACAGATTTTTTCTTTTTTTCTTTTTTTGTATCCTAAATACTACCTTTATTCCAAATTTTAAGTTTCTAGCTCTACAAAATCGAATTATTTTCAATTTTTCGTTTTTTTCGATTTTTTTATTTTATTTTGATTTTTGTTGTGTTTTTAATTTTTTTTTTCTTTTTATGAATCCTAAACACCACCTTTACACCAAATTTTCAGTTTCTAAGACTACGAGATCATATTATTTTCAATTTCTCACTTTTTCTTTTTCTTTCTTTCTTTTTTTAATTTTTGAAATTTTCGATTTTTTTTTTCGAATTATCCAGATTTTTTAATGTTTCCTTATTTAGTATCTTAAATATTAACTTTTTTTTCCAAATTTCAAGTTTCTAGCGCTATGAAATCGAATTATTTTCAAATTTTCCTTATTTTTCGACTTTTTTATTTTATTTTCGAATTATTTTGCGTTTTTATTTTAAATTATTTTGCGTTTTTATTTTAAATTATTCTGAATCCTAAACACTATCTTTACCGCAAATTGTAAGTTTCTAAGGCTGAAAGATCAAGATATAATTTTTTTTCGAATTTTTCGAATTTTTTAATTTTTTCTTATTTTGAATCATGAATACTACCTTTATACGGAATTCCAAGTTTCTAGCGCAACAAAATCGGATTATTTGATTTTTTTTTTCGATTTTTTAATTTTATTTTCGATTTTTTTTTTTTTTTGTGTGTGTGTTTTTGATGCTTTCTTTTTCTGAATTCTAAACACTACCTTCACACCAAATTTTAAGTTTTTAAGACTGCAAGATCGTGTTATTTTCATTTTTCAATTTTGTTCGAATTTGTTGAATTTTCGAATGTTTTTTTAATTTTCCGGATTTTATATTTTTTCTTTCTTTGTATCCGAAACACTAGCTTTTTTCCAAATATTAAGTTTCTGTGGGGTCGGAATCTACCCAATCTTTTTGATGACGCGAGAGTGTGTGAGTGACAAAAAATCAAAACTTTGAGTTCATATATCGTCTGCACTAATTTATGGGCATTTTTCGAATTATCCATATTTTTTAATTTTTCCTTATTTAGTATATTAAATATTACCTTTACTCCAAATTTCAAGTTTCTAGCGCTATAAAATCGAATTATTTTCAAATTTTCCTTATTTTAAGATTTTTCCGATTTTTTAAATTTTATTTTCGAATTGTATTGCGTTTTTTATTTTAACTTATTCTGAATCCTAAACACTATCTTTACCACGAATTTTAAGTTTCTAAGGCTAAAAGATCAAATTATTTTAATTTTTTCAATTTTTTCGAATTTTTCGAAATTTTAAATATATTTTTTTTTCGAATTTTCCGGATTTTTTAATTTTTCCTTATTTTTCATCCTAAATATTACCTTGATTCCGAATTCCAAGTTTCTAGCGCAACAAAATCGAATTATTTGAAATTTTTCGATTTTTTTCGATTTTTTTGATTTTTTCAATTTTGCTTTCGATTTTTTTGGTGTTTTTGATGTTTTCTTTTTTTGGATGCTAAACACTACCTTCACACCAAATCTTAAGTTTCTAAGGCTACAAGATCGTATTATTTTCATTTTTCAATTTTGATGGAATTTGTTGAATTTTCGAATTTTTTTTTTTTTTTTCGAATTTTTCGGATTTTATAATTTTTCCTTTCTTTGTATCCTAAGGACTACCTTTTTTACAAATGTCAAGTTTCTAGGGCTACGGGATCTACCTAATCTTTTTGATGACGCGTGAACGAGTGAGTGAGTGAGTGACAAAAAATCGAATGTTTGAGTTCATATATAGTCTGAACTAGGAAAGACAGAAAGTTGTAATTTTAAATTTTGGTCCTGTGTGCCAAATACTCTCGAAAAACGAAGTTTCAAATTTTTGGGATACTCCAGCGTGGAGATATGGGGGGGGGGGGGTCAAAAGTGCCCTGAGTTGCTTCCAGAAGAGGGTGCTTACGACCGTGCTTTCTCGACTTGGCGGGGGCACTGCCGTGCCTCCAGATTAGACTATTTTACATACATAGGAATTAGTGTTTTCTATTTGAAAATTATTATTGTACAAATAGTTATCGCTCAATATCATTTTGCTCTTCAATGTATACCTCTCATAATTGAAACAAAATTGCTTCATTAAATTATATTAAGAAAAAGAATATTGAACATAAAAAGAAAAAAAAAGTTTTTTTTAGAGGTATTTTAGAAAAAAAAAATAATAAAGTGAGAGGTATAACGTTTTTTAATTCAATTTTATTGAATTTTTTCTTAATGCGTTTTTTTTTACTCCGTCTAAAAAGTAATTTAATGAAACTGATAAAATGCAGGCAGTATGTTCCGTGAAGGCGTTTTAATTTTTGTTTATTTATTTACTTATTTAAACCTGTTCAGAATAACGAAATTAGACTATTTTACATACATAGGAATTAGTGCTTTCTATTTGAAAATTATTATTATTATACAAATAGTTATCGCTCAATATCATTTTGCTCTTCAATGTATACCTCTCATAATTGAATCAAAATTGCTTCATTAAATTATATTAATAAAAAGGATATTGAACAAAAAAAAAAAATTCTTTTTTTAGAAGTATTTCAGAAGAAAAAAATTTAATAAAGTGAGAGGTATAACGTTTCTTAATTCAATTTTATTGAATTTTTTCTTCTTGCGTTTTTTTTTCCCTCCGTCTAAAAACTAATTTAATGAAACTGATAGAATGCAGGCAGTATGTTCAGTGAAAGCGTTTTAATTTTTGTTTATTTATTTACTTATTTAAACCTGTTCAGAATAATGATATCTCATCAAAAACGTCAACTGTAAACAATGCAGCCAAGTCTCGTGACTCTTTTTCCGTAAAAAGTTCTGAGATCGTGTAAAGCCAAGTTTAGCTATCTTATTAACTCTGAAATTTTATTCACAAATCACTCCTAGTTTCTACATCTTTAGTTAAGTATTATTTTGTGACTTGGCAATTACGTAGCACCAGAATGTGATGTATATAATTAGTCTTAATCAAATAATACCATACCATTCCATAACATAAAGGTGTAATAACTTCCCTGTGCGTATATAATTAGCCTTAATC
Organism: Maratus michaelseni; assembly: GCA_963931845.1. Taxonomy (NCBI): domain Eukaryota; kingdom Metazoa; phylum Arthropoda; class Arachnida; order Araneae; family Salticidae; genus Maratus; species Maratus michaelseni. The sequence goes on from OZ007600.1 coordinate 13,868,971, forward strand.
ATATTATCTCATCCCATCCCATAACATAGTAAGGTGTAATAACTTCCCTGTGCTGCGTAATTGCCAAGTCACAAAATAATATTTAACTAAAGATGTAGAGACTAGGAGTGATTTGTGAATGAAAATTACAGAGTTAATAAGATAGCTAAACTTGGCTTTACACGATATCAGAACTTTTTACGGAAAAAGAGTCACGAGACTTGGCTACATTTTTTACAGGTGACGTTTTTGATGAGATTTCACTTCTTTTTGTAAGTAATCCTCCTTTTCTTTATTTTGGGTTCTTTTTGGAGATCATCCACTGATTTTCGCTAAGCCCACACTCTGTCCCTATTATTTACAGGTATCAAAAATGTGAAGCTTTAGTTCCGTTTGCAAAGTACTGTAGATAAAAAAAGATTTCAGGCTCCTAGGCAAGCACTAAGTTATGGGAGAGGGAGACCTATAACGTAGCCAGTCTATAGCGGAACTTATCTATAACGAAATTCGTAAACGAAGGAAAAGAAAACCATAATCCGGGGGAAATAACATAAAACAATTAGGGGCGTTATACTACCTAATTGGACAATTATCTTAAAACTAATGTTTCTAGCAATAAAAAATCAAGTTGTTTTAGAATTTTCGATTTTTTAAAGATATTTCGATTTTTCGATTCTATTTTCGAATTTAACGAATTTTTTAATTGTTCCTTTTATTGAATAGTAAATACTATCTTTACACCAAGTTTTAAGTTTCTAAGACTACAAGATAAAATTATTTTCAATTTTTGATTTTTTCGAATTTTTTTTTATAATTTTCTGGATTTTTTAATTTTTTCTTATTTTGTATCCTTTATTACAAATTTCAAGTTTCTAGCGCTACAAAATCGAATTATTTTGAAATTTCTGATCTTTCTCGAGTTTTTTAGTCTATTTTCGAATTTATTGTGTTTTAATTTTTCCTTTTTCTGTATCCTAAACAATAAGTTTACGCCGAATTTTAAGTTCTAAAGCTACAAAATCGATTTTTTTTTCAATTTTTCAAATTTTCGAATTTTACAGATTTTTTCTTTTTTTCTTTTTTTGTATCCTAAATACTACCTTTATTCCAAATTTTAAGTTTCTAGCTGTACAAAATCGAATTATTTTCAATTTTTCGTTTTTTTTCGATTTTTTTATTTTATTTTCGATTTTTGTTGTGCTTTTAATTTTTTTCTTTTTCTGAATCCTAAACACCACCTTTACACCAAATTTTCAGTTTCTAAGACTACGAGATCATATTATTTTCAATTTCTCATTTTTTCTTTTTCTTTCTTTCTTTTTTTAATTTTTGAAATTTTCGATTTTTTTTTTCGAATTATCCAGATTTTTTAATGTTTCCTTATTTAGTATCTTAAATATTACCTTTTTTCCAAATTTCAAGTTTCTAACGCTATGAAATCGAATTATTTTCAAATTTTCCTTATTTTTCGATTTTTTTATTTTATTTTCAAATTATTTTGCGTTTTTATTTTCACTTATTCTGAATCCTAAACACTATCTTTACCGTGAATTTTAAGTTTCTAAGGCTGAAAGATCAAATTATTTTAATTTTTTCATTTTTTTTCGAATTTTTCGAATTTTTTAATTTTTCCTTATTTTGAATCCTAAATACTACCTTTATACGGAATTCCAAGTTTCTAGCGCAACAAAATCCGATTATTTGATTTTTTTCGATTTTTTTCGATTTTTTCGATTTCTTGATTTTATTTTCGATTTTTTTTTTGTGTGTGTTTTTGATGTTTTCTTTTTCTGAATTCTAAACACTACCTTCACACCAAATTTTCAGTTTTTAAGACTACAATATCGTGTTATTTTCATTTTTCAATTTTGTTCGAATTTGTTGAATTTTCAAATGTTTTTTTTTTTATTTAATTTTCCAGATTCTATAATTTTTTCTTTATTTGTATCCGAAACACTAGCTTTATTCCAAATTTTAAGTTTCTGTGGTTGCGGAATCTACCCAATCTTTTTGATGACGCGAGAGTGTGTGAGTGCCAAAAAATCGAAACTTTGAGTTCATATATCGTCTGCTAATTTATGGGTATTTTTCGAATCATCCATATTTTTTAATTTTTCCTTATTTAGTATCTTAAATATTACCTTTACTCCAAATTTCAAGTTTCTAGCGCTATAAAACCGAATTATTTTCAAATTTTCCTTATTTTTCGATTTTTCCGATTTTTTTAATTTTATTTTCGAATTTTATTGCGTTTTTTATTTTAACTTATTCTGAATCCTAAACACTATCTCTACGCGAATTTTAAGTTTCTAAGGCTAAAAGATCAAATTATTTTAATATTTTCAATTTTTTTCGAATTTTTCGAAATTTTAACTATATTTTTTATTCGAATTTTCCGGATTTTTTAATTTTTCCTTATTTTTCATCCTAAATATTACCTTGATTCCGAATTCCAAGTTTCTAGCGCAACAAAATCGGATTATTTGAAATTTTTCGATTTTTTTCGATTTTTTCAATTTTGCTTTCGATTTTTGTGGCGTTTTTGATGTTTTCTTTTTTTGGATGCTAAACACTACCTTCACACCAAATCTTAAGTTTCTAAGACTACAAGATCGTATTATTTTCAATTTTCAATTTTTATGGAATTTGTTGAATTTTCGAATTTTTTTTTTTTTTTTTTTTTTTTTCGAATTTTTCGGCTTTTATAATTTTTTCTTTCTTTGTATCCTAAACACTACCTTTTTTACAAATGTCAAGTTTCTAGGGCTACGGGATCTACCTAATCTTTTTGATGACGCGTGAACGAGTGAGTGAGTGAGTGAGTGACAAAAAATCGAATATTTGAGTTCATATATAGTCTGAACTAGAAAAGACAGAAAGTTGTAATTTTAAATTTTGGTCCTGTGTGCCAAATACTCTCGAAAAACGAAGTTTCAAATTTTTGGGATACTCCACCGCGGAGATATGGGGGGCGTCAAAAGTGCCCTGAGTTGCTTCCAGAAAAGGATGCTTACGGCCGTGCTTTCTCGACTTGGCAGAGGCACTGCCGTGCCTCCAGATTAGACTATTTTACATACATAGGAATTAGTGTTTTCTATTTGAAAATTATTATTATACAAATAGTTATCGCTCAACATCATTTTGATATTCAATGTATACCTCTCATAATTGAATCAAAATTGCTTCATTAAATTATATTAATAAAAATAATATTGAACACAAAAAGAAAAAAAAAAGTTCTTTTTTTTAGAGGTATTTTAGAAAAAATAATAATAAAGTGAGAGGTATAACGTTTCTTAATTCAATTTTATTGAATTTTTTCTTAATGCGTTTTTTTTTACTCCGTCATAAAACTAATTTAATGAAACTGATAAAATGCAGGCAGTATGTTCAGTGAAAGCGTTTTAATTTTTGTTTATTTATTTATTTATTTAAACCTGTTCAGAATAATGAAATTAGACTATTTTACATACATAGGAATTAGTGCTTTGTATTTGAAAATTATTATTATACAAATAGTTATCGCTCAATATCATTTTGAGTTTCAATGTATACCTCTCATAATTGAATCAAAATTCTTTCATTAAATTATATTAATAAAAGGAATATTGAACAAAAAGAAAAGGGTCCCTTTTTTAGAGATATTTTAGAGAAAAAAATAAAAATTTAACAAACTGAGAATTATAACGTTTCTTAATTCAATTTTATTGAGTTTTTTCTTCCTGCGTTTTTTTTTACTCCATCTAAAAACTAATTTAATGAAACTGATAAAATGCAGGCAGTATGTTCAGTGAAAGCGTTTTAATTTTTCTTTATTTCTTTACTTATTTAAACCTGTTCAGACTAATGAAATTGGACTATTTTACATACATAGGAATTAGTGCTTTCTATTTGAAAATTATTATTATACAAATAGTTATCGCTCAATATCATTTTGATTTTCAATGTATACCTCTCATAATTGAATCAAAATTGTTTCATTAAATTATATAAATAAATAAAATATTGAACCAAAAAAAATTTTTTTTTAGAGGTATTTCAGAAAAAAAAAAAATTAATAAACCGAGAAGTATAACGTTTCTTAATTCAATTTTATTGAGTTTTTTCTTCCTGCGTTTTTTTACTCCGTCTAAAAACTGATTTAAGGAAACTGGTAAAATGCAGGCAGTATGTTCAGTGAAAGCGTTTTAATTTTTGTTTATTTATTTACTTATTTAAACCTGTTTAGAATAATGAAATTAGACTATTTTACGTACATAGGAATTGGTGCTTTCTATTTGAAAATTATTATTATACAAATAGTTATCGCTCAATATCATTTTGATTTCCAATGTATACCTCTCATAATTGTATCAAAATTGTTTCATTAAATTATATTAATAAAAGAAATATTGAACGAATAGTGAAAAAGAAATCACTTTTTTTAGAGGTACTTCAGAAAAAAATGTTTTTAATAAACTGAGAAGTATAACGTTTCTTAATTTAATTTTATTGAGTTTTTTCTTCCTGCGTTTTTTTTACTCCGTCTAAAAACTAATTTAATGAAACTGCTAAAATGAAGGCAGTATGTTCAGTGAAAGCGTTTTAATTTTTGTTTATTTATTTACTTATTTATACCTGTTTAGATTCAGTTAAAAATGTATAAGAAGTTCTCATGTATCCTCAAAATAAAGTAATTACTTTCTAAATTATTTTGTGCCGCAAAACATATTGCAGTGCCCTCTCCCTTTCTATTGGTTTTAATCTAATTCAGTAATTCGACTGTCTCATGGTTCATGTAAATGTTTACACTTATACATTTTCAAAATTTTAAAAAGTGTTCTACTGTAACTGATCTGTGTCGTTCTCATACGGTTTACTAATTAGTTGTCAAATTTACCGATATTTTCCGAATAGAAATATTTGATTTACATTAAATTAAAGCGAATAATTCTATTATGAATTAATAGCAATAAAAAATAGGAAGACTTGGAAACTACGAAATTATACTTCTCTATAAAATTAATGAAATTTGAATATGCTGTAGAGCGATTTTCTTTTAAATGACTAAGAAATTCGGATCACTACGAGCGTAGCTCGTAGTGTGCTGTCCAGACCCCACAAGTCCAAAACAAAGTAATTTGTTCTATTTTTAAAAAAATTACTTAAAAATTTTTTTTATTACTTTTTAAATAAAAAAATTGAAGGATATTATTACGACCAGTGGTGATCTTCTGTAGTCGGCTTGCCTTTCATTTCCCTTTGAGTAGGGATTCCCAGGGCCCCTTCGCCCGCTGTGGCGAAGGATAATCCTGCTTTCTTGATTGATTTAGTAAGATCAATTGCACATTTGAAATTCAACTTGTATAAAATGGGTAAGTAAAAATTGTCATTACCTCTCGGATTTGTATAAGTGTAGAAGAAAAGTTTTCTTTCAGATGCTATAAGAAAATCTTTTTAAGTATATCGTTTTAATATGACGTAATTTTCACCATTAAATGCTTTTCGCACGTAATAATTAATTATTTTAAAGTTTTCGTTTCTTTTTAATAGTCACGTATAAATATATTTTTCTATTGAAAAGTGTTTGAGTATATTATAGTTTGGACACTTTTAAAGTTTGGAATCAGTAGATAAAAAAGACTATTTCAAACTACGAAATAAATCTCTATTCAAATAATGAAATTTTTAATAAAACATTGTAAAACAAATTAGACAAATTTAAAAATAACTACGGGGCTCAGCCCCCTACTCGCTAACGCTCGCCAACCCCCCGTGAATTGCAAAGTAATTCACATTGAGAAAGCTACGCGGTCACAGCTCGCTTTGCTCGCTCACCCCTTTTTATTTTTTAGTAATTCTAGCCGGAATAAGTACTACAATAAATCATTTGAACATATGAAATTGACACTTTTTTAATGTAAAAAAGTAATTGAAAACTCCGTTGAAAACACAACTAAAAATGCATTTAGTTGATGCTACTAATGGGCATATAAATAATTTAAATACTATGAAAAAAGGATCTTGGAAACATAATTAGCACCTATAATATTGTACAGCACGGCTTAAATTCATTAAAAAAAAAGAAAAGAAAAAAAACACCACGTGGTAGGAAGATAGTTTATCATCAATGATTGTTTAAATTTCGTTCAACATTTTATTATTCTAATTGATTATAGATTTCTGCAAAAGAAATTATTTTTGCTTCAATAAAACGGCAACAGATGGCAGCAGGGGCATTCTAGGAATTATCTCCGATTTTTTGTGTGAGTGAAATTCGTAAATAAATTCTAAATGAATTCATTTGAAATTAACAATATTACTTATAATTAAAATGAGGAATCATCTCAGATGCTTTGGATTACGTTCATATTATTTTATTTTTAATAATTGCTAGCTTTAGTTTCACTGCTCTGACACTTTCCGCCATATTGGAGGCGGGGCTAACACAATCTCGTCTGTTCATTGGTCTGAGCTCTGGAAACTACGGTTGTTGCCAACGATAAGGTAGAAATTCAGCCCTATTTCCGCGCCACGTAAGACAAATATATATATAGATTGTACATTGCACATCACTATCTATTTAAGAATACGCCTGCAAAAGATGGTCAAATTGCTATCCTATCCGTTGCTCTTATAAAACTTTTTTAACGGAACTATTTTGACCGATTTAAACATTAAATAGGGCTTAAATTAACTCCTTGATTTAAAACTGTCTGCTTCAGAGTGGTTATCATACATTTCTCTATAAAACTATCCAGTTTTTATATGCAACAGTTTTTGCAGGATAAGCCGAGATAGTGAAACAACCACAATGAATTCAATCACTGCAGCAGCACTGTTAGTTACTTTTGTAGTTGTTTCGTTCATCTCACGAAACCCTATTCGTCTCGCTACGTTGTCTGTCCGTCACAGAGCTGGTTCACAGAAACTATATAACTTACAGACTTGAAATTTTGTGTACTTATAGCTAAATACCTACTATGAAGCTGAAAATCATAAAATTAAAAAAAAAAATCATATTTTTTAATATAGAGAGATAAAAAACTAAAAATATAACAGCCCTTTCCTATTAAATTTAAACCTTTTTCGTTATAGCAGTTGCCAGCAATTAAAAATCCACAATAAAATTCTTTCTACAATAATTAATTTTCTATTGAAATATTTTCATGAGAAAAATGAAAATGAAATAAAAAGTTTCACCAATTGAAAAAGATTAATATGACGTCATATTAGTAATAAACGAAGCTAACGAAAAAGAAAGGCTACCGCGGTGCTTTACGCGTATCTTTTTTTACAGACCGCAGAAGTCACGTGATGCTCGAATGTACCAATGAAGGTGTACGAAAAGAGCATCACGTCACTCTAGCAGTCTGTAAAAAAAGATAAGTAGAATGCACCGCGGTAGCCTGTCTTTTTCGTTAGCCTCGGGTAATAAAACGGAAAATTTCTAACATATCTCAATAATGCAAGGAGAATGAGTATGTGGAAGTACAGAAAACCGATTAATAGGATATCATTAGATAATTAAAAAGAAAATTAATCTAACGTCATATTGGAAGTTTAACGCACTTTTTCAAACGTTTGAGAATAATACAAAGAGAGTATCAATATGAGTAATAGCGAAATCAAGTAGATATGATGTCAGCAAGTGATGATAACGTTATATGAGTTTGAGGAACGTATTGAATCATGATAATAATCTGATTACGGAAATATTGGCATATTTTAACATTTTGAAGGTCTCTATACAACATGTTTAGTTTTGAAATTGATATTTTTTTTACTATCGCGTTTAGTCCACATAACAGATATTATTATGACTGAGTATAATAGCGGGCCTCGCCGCCGGTTCAGTCCGGTTCGTACCGGTTCAGATTTTTGAAAAAACGAGAAAAATCGACTAGTACATTTATACTTTATAAAAAACATGACTTTTTTTAGGGGGGATGAAATTTATTTGGATTTATTAAAGAAAGTATAAAGTGTTTTGAAATGAATATTAAACGAAACACTTTGTGTGATCTTCGATCACACTTACCCACTTGTTTAGAATAGAGAGATTACCGTTATTATCGCGTTTTCCTTGAATAGCTCTCATAACTGTATATATTTTTTTTTCATTGAATTAAAATTTTTTAAGTTATATCAAATAGAAAATAGATTTTTTTTTTGTTTGTTTTACATATTCATTAAAAGGTGAAACACAAAAACATTATGTTTCTTAATTCAGATTATTTCTTTTATGCAGGTTGATCGTTATTATTATTTAATTTCTGGAAACGGATAAACTATAGGCATTTTTTATTTATTTAATTATTTATTTATTTCGAGGAAGCTGCTGCCACTTTTTTTTAATTATTTACGGTGTTTATAACTGTACATATTTATTTAAAGAAAAACGTAAGTAGTTCTCGTGGATCAAAATTAAATGTAATATGTTTCTTTATTATTATTTTGCGCAGAAAAACATACTGGCTTTAATTTGATTCGCTAATTATTTTGTCTTTCACTGCATGTAAATATTTTTCTCATAAATGCGTTTTACAATACTTTGAAACTTTCTCAAAAAGTTTTTTACTCCAACTGATCTGTGTAGCCCATACGAATTTGGATTTTCGAAAAGGTATTCGAAATTAGAGTATTTATTTTTGAAAAAAAATATTATAAAAATAATTATCGCTTATTATCATCCCCTTTTTTTAATTGAATAGTTCTCAGAACTGTGTTAAAAAAATTAATTGAATTAATAAAAGCAATACTAAATGAAAAATAGAAAATTAGGACTTTTTTTACCAGAGGTATATAAAAAATGTTTTGGAAACTATCACATTTGTTAATTTAATTTCATTGAGCATACTTCTTCTAAGCTATTTTTCTTTTTTTCAAAAAACCCATTTAATGAAAGTGATAAAATATAGTTTTTGTGTATGTGTCAGGGGGAGAGAAGAGAGCTGTTTTTCAAAATTTGTTTATTTATTTAATTTTCTATGGCTATTCAGACTCAGTTAAAAATGTTTAAGTAGTAATATTTTTAAATTATTTTATGCACCTTTATTTTTACTGTAACTTAATATACTAATTATTTTGTCTTACACAGCGCTCGTATGATACCTAGATGTAATAATATTTGCCTATTTTAATATTTATATATGTGTGAGAAAATATACGACGTCAAAAGAAACATATCAACTCAATAGAGTGTAAAAAATCACGGGCCATCATAGATTCACGGGGTCACGATTATGGGTGATATTATCAGAACAGCTTCGGAGGAAGTAAGAAGTTCTTTTTTATGCAGGGCTTTAGTAGCTGATTATCTTTATTAAATGAGCAAAAGTACCTTTCCGTGATACACTGCAAATTCCCAGCACACATTGTGAACACATTTGGAACATATTTGGAACACGTTGATTCAAAAAACGTTTCCAGTTACCTTAATGTCTACTGGTTGTGTTCCCTTAATGTGTTCCGAATATGCTCCGCTATAAAGAAAGTGTTCTGAAAGTGTACCGAAAGTGTTCTGCACAGGATATCTGTTAAACTTGGGAACACATTTGAGAACGGATTGGGGGCACATTTGGGCACACTTGTAAAATCATAGCTTTCAAAAAGTGCGTCTGAAAATGTGCTTAACAAAAGAAGTGTTCTCAGAAGTATTTTAAAAAGTGTTCCAAAACGTGCGCTTCAAAGTTTTCTGAAAAAGTTGACAAAAGTATATAAAGATTTGCAGTGTATTAGTCAAGTAAAATAGACGAACGGTCATTTTTAGTTGTGCTAATCTATTGTACAAAAATCGGTAATTAATTTTGTGTATTTTATGTCTTATAAAATGTCTGTCATCATCTTCACATCCAAGTGTAATCACCATTGTGGTCCAGTTATTTTATGATTTACTTAAATACCAAATATATAACTATAGTGAGTCACTATAACCGGCAGATAAGGTAAGTCTAAAATGTTTTTAACTGAAATCTACAACAACATATGATTAAAATTTCCAGATCGCAAACTGAACAAGCACGAAAAAGGGACAAAAAATTAGGCATAGATTATGAAACAATTTCCAACACTAGTATCCAATTGTTAGGAGTATCATAGTTGATGATTTATTCCAACACAGCGAAAAATGACGGGACCAAAACTCGAACCTGGATACTTTCGCTTGCCGTGCCAACGCTCTTCCTACTGAGCTATTCCAACGATATCCCTGGCTGGCATATTTCACTCTTATTTGTTGGACAAAGCTGCGAACTGCAGCGCTAATTTCATTCATCCGAGCTATAACTATAGCATTTTACATGATGAATCTGAAATAACACGGAAACTCCTGTATACCATGTAATTAGATCCTAATGAACAGAGGAAAGTATTTTCAACTAGGTAAATTATATCCAATGGTTGGAGTATCATAGTTGAGATTTTTTTAGCAGAGCGAATATAGCTCGGATGAATGAAATTAGCGCTGTAGTTCGCAGCCTTGTCCAACAAATAAGAGTGAAATATGCTAGCCAGGATATCGTCGGGATAGCTCAGTAGGGAGAGCGTTGGTACGGCAAACCAAAGTACCCAGGTTCGAGTCCTGGTCCCAGCATTTTTCGCTCTGTTGTAATAAATAATCAACTATGATACTCTAACCATTGGATATAATTTGATTAGTTGAAAATACTTTCCTCTGTTCATTATGACCAAATTACATGGTATACCGGAGTTTTCGTGTTATTTCAGATTCATCATGTAAAATGCTATAGTTATACCTCGGATGAATGAAATTAGCGCTGCAGTTCGCACCTTTGTGAAACAAATAAGAGTGAAATATGCCAGCCGGGATATCGTTGGGATAGCTCAGTGCGAAAAGCGTTGGCACGGCAAGCCAAAGTACCCAGGTTCGAGTCCTGGTTCCGGCATTTTTCTCTCTATTGGAATAAATCATCAAATATGATACTCCAACCATTGGATATAATTTTAGTAAAATATTATTAGGAAATTTCATTTTTTTTCCTAGAATGATATGAGATATCTAAATAAGCAACTTAAAAAGACATTTAACTAGCTGAAAATCCATTCTCCAGCAATTTCTGTAGATATCTGGTAAGGTGTGCGGATTCTGTCGTGTAGCCCGGCTTGCGATCTAATATAATTTAGACATACCACCGAATACACTCAAAATTATATAATTCTAAAAAACCTCTTAGTTTTAACACAGCGGAAAACGCACTTCCAACAATTGTCCATCTTAATCAGTCCTATAAGCGAATTTTTTTGTGTGACTCTGTAAATGAACGATAAATGCACTCCAGTATCTCTCGAAAACATGTTGTAGAGCACTTTAGTAATTTCGTTATATTTGAAGTATCACATAACATTATTAAAATCCACCGCACCCGATTTTGCCCCATAGCTGATAATGTAGTGGAATTATTCTTTTGTGCGGACCTTTAAACGAACTATAAATGCTGCTTTTTCTATACTCCTTAGAAACTATGTTGTAGTCCATCTCAGTGATACATATCAATCTCAGAATTTTTGAAATAGCGTAACATAAATAAATTGGACGACAAACGATATTCCCCCACAGACCATAATATAACAGAACTAGGGGGCTCAGCCAAATACTCGCTAACGCTCGTCCCTTTTTGTTTTCGTAACAACTCTAGCCGGAATAAGGACTACCATAAATCATTTTAACATATGAAATTAACAATTTTTTTTAATGTAAAAAAGTAATTAAAAACTTCGTTGAAAACACAATTGAAAACACAATTAAAAATGCATTTAGTTGTACCAACGGGTATAAGTCATTTAAATGCTATGAAAAAATTATCTTGGAAACACAATTAGTTTAAAACTCACTGCACCTACAATATTGTACAGCACGGCCTAAATTCATTTTAAAAGACACTACGTTATAGGAAGATTGTTTATATATATCATCAATCATTGTTTAAATTTCGTTCAACATTTTACTGTTCTAATTTATTATAGATTTTTGCAAAATAAATTATTTTTTACTTCATCAAGATAAATACAGATGAGAGCAGATGCAATCTAGACAATCGATATTTTTATTCTCTCCGATTTTCGTGTGAGTGAAATTCGCAAATAAATTCTAAATAAGAGTTGAGAATTCATTTGAAATTAAAGATATTACTCATAATTAAAATGAAGAATCATCTCAAACGCTTTGTATTACGTACATGTTATTTTATTTTTAATAATTGCTAGTTTGAGTTTGACTGCTCTCACACCCGCCGCCATATTGGAGGCAGAGCTGATCTTACCCAATCTAGTTTATTCATTGGTCTGAGCTCTGGAAACTACGGTTGTTGCCAAATGATAAGGTAGAGATTCAGCCTTATTTTCGCGCCACGAATAGAAGAAATATATATAGATAGATATTTTGTGCGTCCCTGTATACGAACTATAAATACCACACACTTCATTTTCAATACCAATCATTATATGGTAAACCTCAATAACATATAAAAATTCTATGGCATTCCGTGTATATTTACAAGAGTTAGAGCACGGACAGACGACAGACAGACAGGCAGACAGACAAACTGAATTCATTAACACTTTTCAACTATGTTGGAAGGTGTTAAAAAGATTACATAAAAATGAGTCTTCTATATTTTTTAGTAACAACGCTTCGATACCTGTTTAATGTATATAACGTCAACTCCGTCACTATAAAAAAACTGTTTAATTGAAAATTGAGAATTACCTACCTCTTTTAGCACGGAGTTTTAAATGAAAAAAAAAAAAAGTTTTTTTTTAATATCCTGAAATATCCTACATTTCTTAATTCAATTTTATTAAATTTGTTTCTTTCAATCTGTTTTCTTTTTTTTCTTAAAAACTAATTTAGTGAAAGTGATGAAATATATTTTTTTTTCTACCATGAGAGTAGTTTAGCTTTTTTGCTAATTTATTTACTGTTTTTATACCTCTTTACTTTCAGTTGAAAACATTTAAAAAGCTCTCTCTCTTCGAACCGAAATTAAATTTAATATTTTGTGATTATTTTGGGAGGAACATATTAAGCTACTCGAGCGGGTGTGTGCATATATTTTAATCTAATTCATTAAAGCACTTTTCCTGGTCTTTTTTAGGTGCGTTCGTAATTATATAAATACGTAGCATCTATAGTCGTCGTCTGTCCGTCCATCCGCATATAACAGCGCTAAAACTACCCAATCGAATGGTTTGACATTTAATGTATATAATCGTTGCAGAATTTTGTCGAGTCATTTCAAATTTTATGAAAATCGAATCAAAACTTATTAATAAAAGTTTTCTTCATTCTATTAAATCCTATCACACGTAATCTACTATATAATAAAAGAGCAAGTCATGTGACTGGGAAAAACAAATACGGGCTAACCACCTCTTTCTCCATATGCCAAGCCGCCATTTTAATTCAAAATTATTTTTTCGAATAAAATTGCATACAAGTTACGTTTTTAGAAACATCTCTCAAAAAAAATTACACAGTCCTACAAAAAAAAAAAAAAAAAATTTGGTACCTGTGATTTTACAGCTGTTTTTGGATATTTTTGGGACACTGAATCTAAATATGAAATCCGTTTTTCTCTATCAGCTCTACTTTTTCAGATATGTGAAGAGAACCAAAGATTTTTTAGAACTGACGTGACCTTCAACGCGTAAATTGACGTTCAGACACAAGGGCCTGTCGCGATGCTTAGAACGATTTGAGAGTCGTTGAAATTTCAGAAGACCTTGAAAAAATGACGGGCAAGCAATACTGAGTTTCTGCGTATGCTTATGATATCGCGCCGCTCAGCCAAAAGGGGACAGCCACTAAGAGATAAAGTTAGTTTATTTCTCTCCGTGGAGCGTAGACTAGTTATTGACCTTTTGTGATATTTATGTTTAGGATAGAATTCTTATAAAATTAACTTAAAACGTACTGTGCTTTAGATTGTTGTATTTGTTTTGTTGAACAGAATTTAAATGAGTTCAAGTAGAAGAAGTTGTGTAAATCATCCTGATGTGTTTTGCTACATATGCGGAGAATACACGCCAAAAGAGTACAGAAAAAATGTTACTGACTTTGTAAAGAGAGCTTATCTTGGATACTTTGGTGTGAGACTTGGTGATCAGAATAAAACCTGGGCACCACACCAGGTCTGTAAAACTTGTACAGAACACTTACGACAGTGGACTAACGCGAAAAGAAAAAGTCTCAAATTCGGCTTACCAATGGTTTGGAGAGAACCCCAAAACCATTTCGACGATTGTTATTTCTACCAAGTAAATATTGCTGGAATTAATCGAAACAACCGTAGTAAATGGATTTATCCTGATTTAGCCTCTGCAAGACGCCCTTCCTCACTCAGAGGAAGTACCGATCCCAACGTTTTACCAGCTACCAGAACTGTGTGAGGATGAGTACTGTCCTTCTGATCACCCTTCCGATACATATGAAGGTGACAGTGATTATGAAGAGATCTCGTCAATGCCTCAACGTTTCAACCAGGATGAGTTAAATGATCTCACCAGAGATCTCAATTTGTCAAAAGAAGCTTCTGAATTACTGGCTTCAAGATTGAAGGACAAAAATTTACTAGAACAAGGAACCAAAGTTACCTTTTACCGCACAAGAGAAAAGAGTCTGTTATCCTTCTTCTCCCAAGAAGGCAATCTTGTATTTTGTCACGAAATTAGAGGACTCCTGGAAAAAATGGGTCTTCCTGAATATTTGCCGGATGATTGGCGCTTATTTGTTGACAGTTCAAAGCGGAGTTTGAAATGTGTCCTTCTACACAATGGGAACAAATATGGTTCAATACCAATTGCTCACTCAACGAAAATGAAAGAAGAATATAACACAATAGCTTTCGTCATTGACAAGATAAAGTATCATGAACATCAATGGATGATTTGTGTGGATTTAAAAATGGTAAACTTTCTCCTTGGACAGCAAAGCGGTTACACCAAATATCCTTGCTTCTTGTGTCTTTGGGATAGCAGGGATAAAACACATCACTGGGTTAGAAAAGAGTGGCCTAAGAGAGAAAACATGGATGTTGGGGAAATGAATGTCATTAATAACCCCTTAGTTGGGCGAGAGAAAATCATACTTCCTCCACTGCATATCAAGCTTGGCCTTATGAAGCAGTTTGTAAAGGCTCTTGATAAGAACGGGTCATGCTTTGCATATGTAGGGGAGAAAATGCCCCAATTGAGTTATGAAAAAATTAAAGCAGGAATATTTGACGGACCACAAATAAGACAACTGATTAAGGATCCTGCCTTCGTAAACTCGATGAATGAAATTGAGCGAAAAGCCTGGACTTCTTTTGTTGCAGTAGTCGAAAACTTTTTGGGCAAACACAAAGCAGAAAACTACGCAGAACTAGTAAATGAAATGCTTAGTAGTTTTAAAGTTCTCGTGTGTAATATGAGCATTAAGATGCACTATTTACACAGCCACTTACAGCATTTTCCTGAAAATTTAGGAGACACCAGTGAGGAACAGGGCGAAAGATTTCATCAGGATATTAAGACTATGGAGGATCGCTATCAAGGAAGATGGGATACGCACATGATGGCAGATTACTGTTGGAGTTTAAAAAGAGACTGTTCGAAAATGTATTCAAGAATGTCACGGAAAAGAAGCTTCCAAAACGTTCAATAAGACTTTGTCTCTTCAATAACTTTTTCCTCTATCTTTGTAAGTAAAAATATTTGTTTAATATAATTTAAAAAAATATTATTTGAATATGTGTATATTATAATAATAATAACTAACATTTGCATATTATAAAAATAAAAATTAAGTGCTTATTTATTTTATTTATATTTTTATTTAATTCATGGATTTAACTTAAATAGTGTAACATCTATTTCATAAAAAAGTTCTTTACCGTAAATATTTGAGCTCCTATGCAAAAATTAATGCCATATTTGAATTTAGGAAATCAAATTCTTATAAAATCAGCTGTAAATACCCAGGCACCAAAACAGCTGTTGACCAGTGTTATTTGCTTGAGAAATGAGTTACATTCAAATATGTATGGATTCTGAGATAACTTCAGCTAAAATTAGATTGACAGCCCAATTTCTCAATCCACTAAAATAAATATACACAAGAGATTCGTTCATCGTGAGTGATAAAAATATTAAACCATGGAACATTCGCAAAGCAAGATGTCCATCGCAATAAAGGACTTATTTCTCTGTATTACGCAACTCGCTACATTACATTTTTCAAAATGTAGCGCGCGACACTTACAAATTTCGACTATCACAACTGTCAACCACTGGTCTTAATAAACATGTTCTTCTTCTGCAACTATACCCCGATAAAATTTTCCGAAGTTATAAATATAATTCAAAAAATTAGAAAATTAAGTTTGAAAAGCTAAGACAAGTTGTTTCATAACGTAAACGAAGCTTTAAACAATAGTTATTGACGAGAGAGACGTCATGACTTTATTTTGATAATATCATTATTTCTTGGTGAACCTTAATATAAACAACTAATGTTATAGTCAAAATAAAGTGATCGAGACAATTATCATGGAAATTGTGAATCACATATTAAGTTATTAGTCATTGGGATATGCTTGAAAAAAATCTATTACAGCATTTCGAAGGGAATTTTTAGCTATGCGTTCATAATTATATAAATAAGTAGCACTTATAGTAGTCGTCTGACCCGTCCGTCTGTCCATCTGTCTGTCCGTTCGCCCGCATATAACAGCGCAAAAACTACCAAACCGAATGGTTCGAAATTTCGTTCCAGAATAATCGTTGCAGAATTTTGTCGAGTCATTTCAAATTTTATGAACATTGAATCAAAACTTTAAAAAATATTAATACAAATATTTATTAAGTGATTTGAATTTATTTTAAAATCGGTACTTCCTTGTTATAACAGCTTCCAAGGATTAATCGTCAAGCGACCGAGATGTATCGTCAGGTTATCTGAAATGTATGATCTTATCCTTCATATATGACGTATATGACATTTTATAAACTCTATGATGAAGTTATAGTCACATTATCCATTCTATTAAGTTCTATCATACGTAACTAATCAAATGATATTCCATGATAGGCAATGATTCTAGGTTGCCATGCTGATTACGTCCTATTTAAGATGGAGTCCTATTATTTCCGTATTACTGAATTTAAAAACCGAATTCGTATACTAAAATGGAACCACTGTGCCAGAAAGGGTTATGGAAAAAGAGTCTAAATATGGATTTCAAGTTCTGAAATTTTCAAAGCTAGGCAATAAATTTCAAATTGGAATTTTCAATAAATCTCAACAAAATATAAAATGTTGCCCACTTAAAATATGCTTATTACAAATGAGTGTGGTTTTCCACTAACAAATCCATAATGATAAGTAGTCAGTCACTGATAATAATAATGATTATTTGAAGTTTTTTACACCTTTTAGACTAATCTAAAGAAAAATGTAACTAAGAGTTGTATGGATGTTAGAACTTTTATAAACCTTTACTAAGTATTGTTTTATATGAATGAAGAATCTTCTAAAACAAAATTGCACAACAAACACCACAGTCTAAAGTAACCCTCTTATAGTGTGCCTCAGTGATATATATCAATATTAATATGTTTGAAACAGTGTTAAAATGCACCGCGATCGATTTTTTCTTCACTGACCGTAATCTAACGTAATTTTTTGAGTATCCCTGTTAAACTAACTATAACTGTTACACACTTCATTTTCAATATCAATATGCCACACTAAACCTCAATAGCATATATCACATTTGCATGGCAAACAGAGTGTATTTACGTGAGTTAGAGCACGGACAGACTGCACATAGACAGACAAACCGAATTCATAAACACTTTTCAACAACAGGATGTTTTACGAAAGACCCATAACTTTGAAAGTAAATTTTTCAGAAACGGTGATAGATAGAATCATGAAACCAGTGGTTTGTTTATTAAAAAAACCGTAAGAAACTTATACATAAACCTAAAAATTTTAGTCACAAATTGCGCCGATATATGGCGCTGCTGGTGGCATAACCATAAGTAAGCTGTAATGCATCAAAAGCGATTCCAAATGTGCACCTTTCACCCACCACGCATGTCGCAAACGGAGAATGAAATTGTCAGTGACTCTTTGTAGTAAGTCGACAGAAATCAACACACAAGCTTAACAAATAGCCTCCTCCAGCTCGTCGAGTGTTAAAGGATTGTTGCGGTAAACAATGTCTTTCATCGTCACTTACGGAATTTCTTTCACTATATGCTAATAGCGATCACGTTTCAACGGCGAAATTGTCGATGACTGAGCGAACTTGACGTCTAAGCTCTCTTTATGGGGATCCGTAATGCTGTCTACAGCGCCATCTATCGGCGCTATTTTAAACTAAAATTTTGAAGTTTTTGTATCAGATTCTTACGGGTTTTTTTTAATAAGCATACCACTGGCATCAGGCTGCTATCTATCACCGTTTACGAGTTATTTATTTTCAAAGTTAAGGGTCTTTCGTGAAACACCCTGTATGTTGGACAGTGTTAAAAATATATAATCTTTTTTGATATATTATCTGTCATTTCAAATAATTCATATATGCTTCAAAAACAATAATCAGATAACAATTTCATTTCAACCGACAGTTTAAAAGAAATGCCCACGGTTGCAGCATTTAAAAGTGGATTTAAGTGGGATCCGCCTTGACAGTTTTGATATATTTCTGAAATTGTATTACTGAACAGGTCTCATTAACAACAAAGACTTGGCCTTCCGATTTCTTCTGTTATCTGGAAAAAACAAACAAACAATAATAACAAAATTGTAAATCATAAAAGCTTTTAAAGTTTAGAATGAAATTCTTGCAGTTAGAAAATCAACACTAATCTAGTAGAATAGCGAAAATAATATATATATATACAGAGATCTTATACGTATATACTGAGATTTTTCAAAACTAAACTTCACATTTACATTATATATATATAATATATATATATATATATATTATGTAATGTAAATGTGAAGTTTAGTTTTGAAAAATCTCAGTATATACGTATAAGATCTCTGTATATATATATATATTATTACATATATATATATGTAATAATATATATATAATATAATATATATATATATATATATATATATATATATATATATACCGGGTGTCCCAAAAATGACTGATGGATTTTAAAATTCAATAACTTGCAAACGGTCACAGATATTTAAAAAATTCTTGCAGGAGGGTTATGTATGATGTCAGAAGTTTTCTTACTGGGATTCTTGATTTTAGTTCGTATTTCAAATAATAGATGGCGCTGACAGCGATTGGCGCTCTGTCAAGGCCAAAACTGACGCCTCTCAGCGTTGATGCACCGCCCCTTTAATACTAGTCTTGCCCGCTGACAAAAATGACAGATTTTTTTTTTTTCAAAGTTTGTACGCTCCCTCGAACTTCAACACCAATAAAATATAAAAGTTTTCTTCGCCTAGTTTTTCTGAGATCAAATAAGTCAAAGAGAACTTTTAAATATTATTGGTGTTGAAGTTCGAGGGACGGTGCAAATTTTGAAAATAAAAAATCCGTCATTTTTGTTAGCGCGCAGGTGGGCGGTGCATCAACGCTGACGGGCGCCACTTTCGGCATCGACAGTGTGCCAATCGCTGTCAGCGCCATCTATTGTTTGAAATTCGAACTAAAATCGAGAATCACAGTACGAAAACTCCTGACATCATACATAATTCTCCTGCAAAAAAAATTTTAATATCTGTCACCGTTTGCAAGTTATTGAATTTTAAAATCCATCAGTCATTTTTGGGACACCCGGTATAAATATATACAGTGACCTCTCACTTATACGCGATACACAGATATTATTTTTCAGCACTAGTTTTTTTTTTTTTTTTTTTTAAGGTAATTTTTGCTTTCTTAAATCGCAGAATTTATTAAATTGAATTTTACTGTTTTAAAATAGTGGTATGAAAAACTAATTACTGAACTTCGTGTACAAATGAGAGGTCACTGTATATAAAGACTATACGTAAATGGATGAGGAAATGTTCAAAAAAACTTCTGCTTTATAATGTCGTAAATCTATAGTATGAAGCAAAAACATATTAGTGAGTAACGCTGACGTCACATCAATGGTGTCAACACCTGGTCAATAAATTTTGATTTTACTGTAATTTTTTTAACCTCTAAACATCACACAATTTCAATTTTTACATCGTCGAATAGTGAAAAAGATTTTCTTTCAAATGCAATTTGTTTGAAAACTGTATTTCAATTTAATGATTTTATAAGGTTTTAAAAATAATTTTCAAGCATACTTTTTTATTAAAAAAAATCTATCTCTATCGCGTGCAGCCCGATTACAAAAGATTAATCAGTTTGCCCGCAAAACAATATAATAGTTCGATACAATATAAACTTCTTTCATTTCATTTATGAAAACAATGGGAGGAATTTTTTTCTCCCATTTAAAACTAAAATTAATTCTGAAAATTAAATTTAATTAATGAATTAATATTTGAAAAAACTGTATTAACATAAAGTGTCATCCACTACAAGGTAAAAAAAAATTATTTGAACTTGAGTGGATGAATAGAAAATATTTTATTAACGATTGAAAAATTGAACAAGATATATATAGAGAGAGTGTGAGCTAATAGTAGGAATTTAAAAAATCGATTGTTTTGCATTTGAAGATAGCAATTTCCTTTCAAATAGTTTCCTTTCAGATCTGTCAACATTGATGTTTCTCTTTAAATAATGTCATAAATATTTTTTTTTCCACGTTAACACATATAAAATGAAGCCTTTCCTTACGGCAATACCAACTGCTTTCAGGCGACGGCAAGTCCCCAAATCTACTTTAGGCATAGATGGGGGGTTATATAGATCGACATCTAACTCAATCAAGGCGAGTCATTACGTCTCCACCCATCCCTGTATCCATCAGCAGATGTTATTGGACGTTCCTTAGTCCAATATTCCCGAACGATAATATTGTCTAAAGCATCTCTAGCTTCTGGCTCTCCCCCCTTTATGTTTGCAGTAAGTCCATTGACAGAACGCTATATTGCCTGAATAGATAGACTGGGATATAAAACTGGGATAGAGTCTGTTTAAGAAGAATAAAAATGAAAAATTAGTTGTGATTGAATAAGAAAGGCGAGCAAAATTAAACTAGTCGTTGGGAGCCACCGTTATACTTACCCATCATGGATATGCAAAATATAAAATAGGAAAATAAAACATGTGTAAACTACTTATAAAATGGATTAGAATTCGAATAAAATCGTGGCTCGATGACGACATAAACTTTGAATGCTCTATCACTGAATTGCTTGAAAGAAACATCCTTATAACTCCAAAATTGATACTCATATTAACTAACAGTTTACTGCGTCGGATGAAGTGTCTCATTTCCAATTATAATATATCTTTGAATTGAAATATGAATGAAATACAGTGTCATGAAAAATCGAAGAGTATTTTTTTTAGGTAATTTTCACCTTATTAAGTCGCAGAATTTATTAAATTGAATTTTACTATTTTAAAATAGTGGTATGAAAAAGTAATTACTGAACATCGCGTATAAATGAGAGGTCACTATATATAAAGACTATACGTAAATGGATGAGGAAATGTTCAAAAAAACTTCTGATTTATAATGTTCTAAATCTATAGTATGAAGCAAAAACATGTCAGTGAGTAACGCTGACGTCACATCAATGGTATCAACATCTGGCCAGTAAATTTTGCTTTTACTGCAATTTTTTTAACTTCTAAACATCGCACAATTTCAATTTTTACATCGTCGAATGGGGAAAAATATTTTCTTTCAAATGCAATTTGTTTGAAAACTGTATTTCAATTTACTGATTTTATAATGTTTTAAAAATAATTTTCAAGCATACTTTTTTATTTAAAAATATCTATCTCTATCGCGTGCAGCCCGATTACAAAAGATTAATCCGTTTGCTCGTAAAAGAATATAATAGTTCGTCATTTGTCCGAAAAAAATAGTTCCGGATAATCGAGGTTACTGAAATTCAATAAGCTTCTCCCCATTATTACATACTACACTGCAAAAAATAATTGTTGATTTTGCAGTATAAAACTAACACCCAGCTGCCAGTATTATACCGTAAAATCAACAATTATTTTTTGCAGTGTAAGTACATACCAAATTTCAAGTCTCTATCTCAATTTGTTCGGGTGATAGAGCGTTTAAAGGCACACACATACAGACAGACGGACGGCAATTTTTTTTCTTCTAAAAATGTGTTTTTCGGAATCTCCAGTGTCTGAAACGTGTAAATCCGTCAAAAAAAAATTTTCGATTTTTAAAACGATTGTAAGACTTCCCTATACTACATATGATGGGTAAGTAAGGACCCTATTCTCATATATTTGATAGCATTATTGTAAAGTAAAAATGCATTTGCTTAATGTGATGAAAGCACATACAAAGGTTTATAAGAACTTTAATAAATATATCAACAAGTTTCGTACGTTCACTCGTCGACATTTTAAAAATCAATAATGATATATAAATTAACTTGATAAACGAAAACCACGAAATTAGATGCATAATGAAAGCAGGTGCTTTAAACTGGTCAACTGTAAACGTGAAAATTAATTATCATATTGATTTTTAGCTCACCACGCTATCAAATCCTGAGAACTAATGTGTCCGCAGGTTCTGTATGTATGTATGTACGTACGTAACGCGATAGCTCTTGATAGAAATGTCTGATTTGCATCAAATTTTGTATATAGGTTCATTCTGATAAGGCGCTTCCCTAATTAGTTTTGGGGGTTCATTGGTTAAGTATAAAGGGGTGGAACGGAGGCTAATCCCACCACCCTTAATTTAGATAACTGGGTTTTTCATGCAGCATTATCCGATTTGCTTCAAATTTTGTATATAGGTTCATTGTGATAAGGCGCTTCTCTGATTAGTTTTGGGGGTTCATTGGTTAGGTATAAGGGGGGGGGAACTGGGACTAATCCTCCCTTAATGTATATAACTTGGTTTTTCACGCCGAATTATCAGACTTGCTTCAAATTTTGTATATAGGTTCATTGTGACAAGGTGCTTTCTTGATTAGTTTTGGGTTTTCATTGATTAAGTATAAAGAAGAGGGGGGAGCTAACCTTCCCTTAATTTAATGTCGATTTCTTTATTTTTCGAGGGTTATTGTTCTTTGAAATAATAGTATAATATATAATTAGTGTGAATAGCCTGTGAACTCAATGCCATCAGTTTAACTGGACACTTTTATTTTTATTTAATTTGTAAAGTATCTTGCGCCAAATTTTGTGTAACTCAACGGATTCTGATTTATTGATGTGATTTTCTTATATAAATAAGCTTTATTGTATTTTAGTAATTTGGAAAGTGATAAAAACATTGTTATTTACTTTTAAGATAATTTTATTATTTTAATTTTTTTCTGAAATAGTAAATAAACTCTCGTGAAATCTTTTTTAATACTTTGCAACGTAGTTGAAGATGATGGCATGTTCGGTATTGAAAATGAAGTGTGTAGGATTCATAGTTCATTTACAGGGGCAGTGAAAAGAATTCCGTTACATTATAATCTATGGGGAAAGATCGTTTGAAATGTATTTTAACTATGTTACACTATTTCAAACATGCTGAAATTGATATATCACTGTGATGCGCAACAAGGTGCTTACTGCTGAATAGGGTGTGCATCGCATTTATCATTCATGTACAGGGACACACAAAAGTGTTCGGTTATAGTACTATCTGTGAGTTATAACTGCTGGTAGTGCACTTTCAGTTGTTGTATGTGTTTTTAAATTGAACAATGTTATTGTATACTAGGACTTCCCTCAAAGGGATTACACGATCACATGCTTTGCTACAAACGTGTCTACCAGTCTAACTACTCGTATGTCTTAGCTGTGTCTCTCTCCGAACTCATCTGTCTACTGTCTCTCTACTCTGCCTGAGTGATATTGCTGAGAACATAAAGTTAACAATTACGATATAAAGAAGATATCAACAAGAATCTAAGTGAATATACAGCATATGATAGACAAGAGATAGATAAAGATATAACATATGAAAAATAGCAAATTAAATGATATAATTACAAAATATCATATATAAATTCATATACTGTTATGTTTTCATATGCATTTTTTTTTATAACATTTGGCAAATAATCTCATTTTCTTAAGCGGGAATTGCTCAAAACTTAAAAAAAAAAAAACGCCGGATCTTTTAAAACGATATTTTTAAAGCCACATAATCAGATTTGCAGCCAATAGCGTATTTTAGCAAGCGTAGTTTAACGCAAATTTAATTTAATTTTTGCAACATTTTCTTTGTGACAAATATCTAAATAAAATATTAAAAAATAAAATATTAAATATTGAAATATTAAATCAAATATTTAATATTTGAAGTAAAAAAAATTCCTTTGTTTATTTGTATAACTATTTATAGAAACTCGTATACTTCAAACCACATTGATAACATGCTTTGCTACAAACGTGTCTACCAGTCTAACTACTCGTATGTCTTAGCTGTGTCTCTCTCCGAACTCATCTGTCTACTGTCTCTCTACTCTTCTGTATACCCGTCTCAGTATCCGTCTGTCTTTCTACCCGACTCTTTAATCGTGTCTCTACCTGTCTCGCTTCCCGTTACACTACTCGTCTATCAACACGTCTGTCTGTCTATATACCCCTCTCTCTACCCGTCTGTCAAGTCGTCTCTGTACTCGTCTCTCTATCCACCACGCTATCCGTCTCCCTACCCATCTCACTACCCCTCTGTCAACCCTTTTTTGCACCTGCCTCGCTACCCGTCTGTCTATTCGTTTCGCTACCCGTTAGCTTATCTCTGTCGCTATCCGTCTCTCTACCCGTCTGTCTACCCGTTTGTTTACACGTCTATCTATCTCTCGCCAACTCTTCCCAATATTTAAACAATTTAGTAAACGGAAGCCGTTTATCTGTTATTAAATGCAAACAGGAGTAATTTATCTAAAGAGTGTAATCAGATGCAATTTTTTTAAATACATACATAAACCAGCATAATAATTCACCAGTTTTATTTTCATTGTAGTTTATGTCATTTGACAGTAAATCTCAACTTCTTCAACCCGAACTGCGTCAAGCTTTTTAAAAAAGCCCCAAGGTCCGTATAACTGGGAAGGGGAATTGTCCTCAGGGCTATTAGATACATGTTATTAAGTTAAGTGAAAGTTTCGCAATCGGGTTCGCAGCCAATTTCTTATGTCAGAAAGGGTGGCTTCACGCCATTTTAAATTCATTTCTGTAACTTTCTTTTTCTTTTTTTGGTGGGTGGTTGGGGGGGGGGGAGGGTTCCAAATATATACACTTAAATTCAAACTTTTGCCCCCATGTTAATATTAGTGTTGTTTGTATTATCAATTAATACTTTGTTGATCGAGCTTCATTCGAAACAAATGTAAAAGACTTCTACAGTTTTTTTTTCTAGGAGAAAGTTCCGTAATCGGGCCCTAAGCTAATCGGGGAATTTAATATCATTATTGTTTCTAACTCTTATAGAGTTAAAACAATATTGTTGCTAGCATGACTCTTGTTTGTGAACAACCTCTTCTGTGTATCTGAATAGGGAAAAGTTCCGTATCCAAAATTTTATTGCCATTTTCGATATTTTAATAAGAAATGAAAATACATAACAAACAAATTTAACAAAACTAAGCCATTTTTGGGTACTTCTCTATTATCCCGTCGACCACTTTTCATAACAAAAAACTATCGCCAAACTAAGATTAAACGCCAAAAATACAGTCCCATTTACTTGATGCCAGAAGCATTATACGTATTTGTTATGCCATCAAGTGGTTTTTAATTCGACATTTGCGTGTATTTTTCATTATGTTTTACTGATTTATTAGTTATTTCATTCATTAAAGTAACAATTGTGTCCTTAAATTCTTATATTTTATTTATTTTGATATTTCAATGGCAACGTTCTCCCGGTTTATTTAGCGTTACAGTTTGGCGATAGTTTTTTGTTATGAAAAGTGGTCGACGGGATAATAGAGAAGTACCCATTTTTTGTGATAAATAATTGTTATTGCCAGGGGGGCAAATTGTAGACAATTAATAAGCGAACTAAAAAAATTACCGGAAAAAACTTGTGGGAATCTCAAGAAAGAAATATCTGATATAAATAGCATTTAAAATCTTAAAATGGAGAAGTGGTCCGTATAAAAATACAAAACATTATACCTGATATAAGAATTTTTCTTAAGGTATTTACAAGGTACAGTTTTTTGATATAAGAATTTTTTAATTTTTTTATATTTCCGAAAGCACAGATAAAAGGGTAAAAATCCCGGCACAGATGCCATATACTCACCACGTTGGCGCGATTTTTCCCCCGCTCCTTTGGCGAAAACTGTTTGTTGTGTTTGTTTACTTTTATTTTTTATTTTTATTTTATAGATTATTTTTATATGTATATCAATATTAATTTAGGCACAGATGTCATATACGCACCAGATTGGCGCGATTTTTCCCCCGCCAATATGGCGAAAACTTTGTTTTTGAATATTAGTTACAAATATCATACAATAATAGCATGTAATTTTTTATTTCAATATAAAAATAAAATAACGTAATAAATGAAATAGCTCCTATTATTCAAAAATGGGAAATAAAAATAAATAAATGATAGTTTGATATAAATAAATATTGATATATATAATAAAAACAATTTATAGAATTAAAATAAAAAATAAAAGTTAATAAACAACAATTGAAACAAAATAACCGGGTTACCATGTGAGGCATAAAATTGCCATTTTGTTGCAATCGCGCCAATGTGGTGCGTATATGACATCCGCGCCTTTATTTATATCAAACTATTATTTATTTATTTTTATTTCCTTTTTTAAAATAATAGAAGCTGTTTCATCTATTACGTTATTTTATTTTTATATTGAAATAAAAAATCCCGTGTACTATTTGTCACACTATTTGTAACTAATATTCAAAAACAAAGTTTTCCCCAAGCTGGTGGAGGGAAAAATCGCGCCAACGTGGTGCGTATATGACATCTGTGCCTTGTTTCATTTCACATAGAGGTACTGCTCTATTATCCCGTCGACCACTTTTCATAACAAAAAACTATCGCCAAACTGTTAGATTAAACGCCAAAAATGCAGTCCCATTTACTTGATATCAGAAGCATTATACGTGTTTGGTACGTCATCAAGTGGTTTTTAACGCGACATTTGCGTGTATTTTTCATTATGTTTTACTGATTTATTAATTATTTCATTCATTAAAATAACAATTGTGTCCTTAAATTCTTATATTTTATTTATTTATGTATTTTGATATTTCAATGACAACGTTCTCCCGTTTATTTGGCGATAGTTTTTTGTTATGAAAAGTGGTCGACGGGATAATAGAGAAGTACCCACATATGTATTGGTACTTTTATGTTAACTTGGCGCAGTTGATAAATCGCCAAATATTTTTCTCATAACATCTTCATATTGCATTCATTTCATTTAAATATAAATCTTTCACTGATTTCATTTGAAATACATACATTAAAAATACACGTCTTTCACTCATTTAATTTAAAATACACGCCTTTCACTAATTCCATTTAAAATACTAAAAAGGAAAAGAAAATAAGAAATAATGCCACAAATCGAAACCTTTTATTTAAACATCAAAGAATTGTTCCTAACATACACACGAGAAATAAAAAAGCTGCTAATGGTGTGATTTACGCCAAATCTCTAATACTAATACTACTCTTACTAATCTCTAATACTTTCAAACAGAAAAAATTCCAGATTAACTTTCCATTTTTATTAAATTGAAATATATTTTAATGTGCTGAATATTAGTGCTTGCATATTTTATTGCTCCATGTATTCCATGAACTTTTCAATTCCGATTGTCTACGAAAATCTCCCGCCGGTGAAAATGACGTACGCACAAAATTTAGTGACGTATGTACTTTAATTGTGCTTTTTTATCTATTTTTTTAATATAACTTCCAAACGGTTTGACACTTATTCTTGGTAATAAATAGACGACGTTGTCACCTTTATAGGTACCTGCTGTAAAAATTTGAACGAAATCCGTTAAATATTTTTTGAGTTATGCTTGACGAAAGGTTTTAATATCCATCGTAGCTATATATGGGGCAAAGTAATACTGCGCTGTGTATGAGTCTTCGTTGCACTCAGACAATTACTTGGTGTGTATAAGTTATATAGATCATATACAGGATTGCACAAAATAATTCGAGAATATTCCCACCTATTGACGGAAATTGCTGATCGAGAAGGCTTAGCTGTGTTATGTATCTTCTAACTGAGATAAATTTGGCATACTATGTTGTATATATACAAATCTATAGATCATATGCAGAGCTGCACAAAAGAATTCCAACGCTATTTTCTTTCTTATGTGTGTTTGCAAAGTTGATGAGTTGTGTATAAATTTTAACACTTCAAACAAAATTAAGTATATATTTTAGAAATATTTTCACAACTAATAAAGGAAGATACATCCTTTAAGAATAGTACACATAATAAGAAGTTTAAATATTATTTTCCTGAATATATATTTTTAAAATACAAAGGGATTCCGCGCCCATCGGTTTGATATTAGCGAGGATTATTTGAGATCTCACTGAACATCGGCCTTGATAATACTTCAGTCACGACGAAAACACTTGAAATCTAATATTAAACCTATTCTTTTAAAATTTCTCGTTTGCATTTCAACATTTTTATTTATTTATTTATTTTCATAGGATAGCTGAGGTCGATCTCTAAATGGACCCTTTTTTATTTTTATAATTTTGGTTGCTTTTTTTTCTGTGTGGATATTTTCATTTTTGGAACCGATTTCGATAGCGAAGGTGTTATCATAAAAAAAAATCATTTAAAGATATTAAAATGCAAACGAGAAATTTGAAAAGGACCTACCCTCTCATATGTTTAATATCAGCTTGCCAGTGTCTTCGGGTGACTGAAGGAAGCTCACTGGTTACTTCGTCACGTGAACACACTCGCAAGCTAACGTTTAACATATGAGAGCATCCTTTTCAAATATTTCTTTTGCATTTCAATATTTTTAAATGTTTTTTTTATTTTATGCAATGGATAGATGAGGCATTTATGTATTTTTTTTTCAATTTTGGTTTCAGTTTTTTTTTTTTTTTTTTTTTTTTTTTTTTTCTAATGGGGATACTTTCATTTTTGAAACCGGTTCCGAAAGTAAATATATCCTATGATTTAAAAAAAAATGCTACCAAAATCGAAAATGTAAATAAATAAATAAATAAATAAATAAATAAAATTACCACTATTTTACTTCTTACAAAGTATTCCGCAAACTTCATACCTTAAAAAACCTTACCCCAAAAAATCGTTACTGTATAAAAATTTCTGACGATTCAAATAATTGTAATAAATTCCGCAACTATTGTATCAAGTTCCGGTTAATATTGTTCCAATCAATGTCATTTGGTTTAACCATTTACTCAACAAATTATTTTTTTTAATATACCCCATAAATTGTGCTATGTTAAGCAGTAACCATACATCTCAATCTAACCAAATCCACTTACATATTATAACAACCTTATGAAGGGATTCAATCAGCGCAATTCTCTGCACCCGTAACCTCTGACCGGACATCTGTCCCCAAGATAATCTCGGAAACAAATTCCGTTCCAAACATTAGCATTAGCGGCGATGCCGAAATCCAATCTCGCACATCACAACCTGATTGGCAAGCAGTATTAAGTGTTGGCAGGACAACACATCGTAATAGGATGGGATTGGGACGCTCATAGTTATTATTACAAAGGGGTTTCTAAGGATATACTGGATGTCAGGAAGGATTCAGAAAAAGTAGATTATGTTGCGATTCTGTGTTTTACAGTTACTTTTATGCAATGCTATATTAATTGTAACTGAGTCAGTCTCTTACAAAAGTACAAAACGATATTATGAAATATTAATAGAAAAATAAATAAAATAAATACAATTGCTGTCAGGGTTTGGTAATATGTATCAATGGATATACAACATGAAATTGTACTGTCCTCTAAAAAAACCCAGAGTAAAATGTTTTCTAAAAAAAAAAAAAACATCCTAGTACTTCATGAAATATTTCACTAAAGTCAATTATTTTGTTTTCTTCTTTTTATGCCCCATTTAGAATAATAAAAATATTTAAAAATACCTAAGGGATGCTTATTTAGTTTTAAAATAATTGAAACTAACAAATGCAGAATTCTTGCAAAACGTGAGCTTCATTTTTACGGATTTTCTTGTTATAATAGAATTTTAGAATAAGCTACATGAATGTTCAATTGCTTTTATGTTAAACCATTAATATGTAATAAAATGCTTCATTTTAGCTGATTATATCAGGGGTTTTTTTTCCGGGTTACATGGGTTACTTTTTAGAAAAGTGGATTTTTTTTTCAAATTCTCGTTTAATGGTCTGCCACTTTGTAATAAAGTGATAAATTGAAAAATGCTCAACATTACAATCTTAGTCGGAACAAGCTGTAAAAATTGAGCTATGTTTAAATATTCTGCATTCTTCATTATACTTTATATAGAGAATTTTTTTTTTTTTAATGTTTTTTTTTTTTTTTTTAGAGGACAACACATTTTATATCCGATATATATATTTTCAAATATCATGATGTTTTATATTTTCAATATTTTCACACATTTGATATTTATTTTCCATATATCATTTTGTATGATATTTTTTTTTCAGCCAAAACAAAAGCAAATAAATTTGTTAACAGTTTACTTGATAAAATAAAAAATGAATTTTAAATTAAGCATAACTGATATGACCTTCTTTGAATTAAAATCATTTTAAACTGATACATTTTCATTTTGAGTTCATATTAAAGTAACGAGTGTACAGAAATATTCTAAAATTTGAAATAGCCTCAAAAATTCTTCAAAAATGCTCAATAGGGAATATTTAAATTTTCTCATCACAAAAGTTATTATAATGAAAACACATTATGTAAATATTTGATATATACATATAAAATGAATTTCATAACAAAAATACACAAATGGTAGATATAGAATAGATACTTACCTATTATTTATTTTGTACCCAAACAAATTTGTACCGAAAAGTGTTACTGGTCACTCAAGCAATCTTCAATAAAATTCAATCTGCAATATGTTATGAAGCTATAAATGTACAAACTGATCATTTTTAACACTTTCCAACATAGTTGAAAAGTATTTATGAATTTTGGTTAGTCTGTCTGTATATCTGTCTGCCAACTCGAGTAAAGATACTCGGATTGCTTTGAAATTGAAAGATGTTTTTGGCGTTTTCTATGGCATGTTTGGTATTGAAAATTAAGTGTGTAGCACTTTAGGTTCTTTTACGACACACAAAAGAATTCCGTTACATTATGGTCTATGAAGAAAACGAGTTTGCAGCGTATTTCAATGATCTTACACTATTTTAAACATATTCAGATTGATACATATGATCACTGCACAGTGGACTACAAAGCATTTACTGTAGAATATGTTGTGCATGGAATGTATCGTAAATTTACAGGGATACTCAAAATAATTTGGTTACAGTACTGTCTATGAACAATAATTTCCTGGTGGTACATTTCCTGTTGTGGTACGCGTTTTTAAATGTGACTAATTTTTTGTATATTAATTTATGCATATAAATTCTATGGATCATATACAGGGTGCTAAAAAGATCCCACGTACATTTCCGTTTATTGACGGAAATTGCTGAAGAGGGATTTTCAATTGTACTATGTATTTTCTAACTGAAGTAAATGTTAGCAGAGGATTTGTATGATTCGTATACATACAAATCTATAGGTACAGGGCTGCACCAAAGAATTCTGATATTTTGTTTGAATATCGGTAGTAATTGCTGAAAATGTCTTTTCAAATGTGTTATTCGTTTCCTAAATTGTTTACTTATTAAACGGTGAAGTTTCGTTACAGTTTTCTAAATGTGTTGGAAAGTGTTTCATAATCTGTGCTGGACGCATGATTTTTCGTTCTTGTTAATCTTTAATTCGAATTGAAAACTCGTGGATAGTGACAGATGACTTTCAAATTTAAAAATTAGACAAATGGCCTAGGAATATTACAAATGCTTACCTATTTTGTTTACAAAAACATGTAATAACATGAGTCATATGAGATGTGCAAGTAATATTGATGCAACTGTTAACTAATGTAAATTTCGCAACACAATTTATGGATGGTAAATCTTTTGAATGATTAATTCAGATATCTAAAAACAAAATCAATTTCTTGAAAGAACACCCCCCCCCCCCTCTTCCCGCAAAATAACCTCCATTAGGAAAACAAACAAGTTGGAAATTGTACATGAAACGTGGCAAATGAGATGTTACGTTTGCACTGTTATTATTTCAGAGAAATGAATGACATCGTCTGTTATTATGATTTGATTAATTACCGTTATAAAATAAGTAGATTTTAAGTTGGTAACATTTTCTCTTTTGTTGACATTTACTGAAAATTCCAATGGAAAACTTCAGCCTAGCTTTGAAAATTTCAAAACTTGAAATCCGTATTTAGACTCTTTTCCCATTTAATATCCATTTCTTCGGAAACATCTATTCAAAAAAATGTCGGTAGATCAAAAGATTGTTATAATTAAACAATTTTAGTATACAAATTCGGTTTTTAAATTGAGTAATACTAAAATAATAAGACTCCATCTTAAATAGAACGTAATCACCAGGGCGACATTGAATCATTACCTGTCATGGGATATAATTGAATTATTTACGTATGATAGAATTTAATAGAAGGAAGAAAAATTTTATTAATATATTTTTAAGTTTTGATTCGGTTTTCATAAAATTTGAAATGACTCGACAAAATTCTGCATCGATTATATATATTAAATTTCAAACCATTCGGTTGGATTGATTTTACTCTGTTATATGCGGACAGACGGACAGACCTGACGACCACTAT
The DNA here is from genome assembly GCA_963931845.1 of Maratus michaelseni. NCBI lineage: Eukaryota > Metazoa > Arthropoda > Arachnida > Araneae > Salticidae > Maratus > Maratus michaelseni. Next base: position 13,901,975 of record OZ007600.1, read on the forward strand.
TGGTGCTACGCATTTATATATTTACGAACAAACCTAAAAATGTAAAGTAATTGGATAACTTTTCGACGTTTGTGTTTTTTTGTCAGAGTTTGGGGAAGGTGCCTGGGTAATCAAATATACCATAAACAATTTTAACGAACAGTGGAGGCGAAGTACCAAGCAATTTTCTGACAGCAAAAACTAATTCAATTAATATAGATTATTTCAGGTTTTAAATATATTTTTTATTCACCAAGACGGCTTTCATTTGTTTCTCTTAAAATTTCGAATAAATTTGGGTTTGGATTATTTCGACTTTTGTACTGCGGATTAGCTCTCTCTCTATATATATCTGTATATAGAAAATATATCAATCTGTTGTATTTATAATAATAAATAATGGGAAAAATAAATGTGATTTTTTTACCGCACTAGCTATAGTTTATTATAGGCAACTTAGTATTTCCTAAAAATTTTTTGTACTTTTTTTCTAAAAAGTATGTGAAAGAATTTTAATATATAAGACTTGACAAAAAAATTTAAGTTAAAGTGAATAAATAAACTAAACCAGTGTTATTTTTACGTCAAGAAAGAGACACCCACGCAGATAGTCTATCCAATTTAAATTGGTCAAAGAAAATCGGTGATCCAGTTTCAAAAAAAAAAATCAGAGAAAAAAAAAAAAAAAAAAAGTTAAAATTTTAAGCTTCAATTTTTGCCTTTGAGTACATAAAAAGTACATTTTTTTCACAATTTTCTAGATTCTGCGTTAAAATTTCCGAGAAAAGCTTTTTGCTAAGAATGTATTTTCAAATATATATGTGAAGGAAAATGTTAAAAGAAATATAATAGGACAAAGAAAATTTTTTGGCTTCGCCTTGACCTTTGTGTTCAATTAAACATTGTATTTTTTATTATTATTATTGTTATTTTACTTACAAAAATCTAGTTCATTGTTTCATTCCAGTGACTAGAGATTATATGGACTCAGCCTGAGCCCATGAGCCCGAAACAGGCTTGGGCACGGCATTTATACCAGTCTTCAGGCTCGGATTCGAAGTAACTTTTGAGAGTCTGATTATTTCGATGTTTAAACGCGCAGTTCAATCTATTTTATTCGTACTTTATATATATATATATATATATATATATATATATATATATATATATTTCTTCTTTTTTATGACTTCGGTTTGTCTGACCGTATGGCCGTCTGCCGTATGTCTGTCTTCCGTCTTCCGTCTGTCCGTGCCCTAACTCCCGTAAATATGCTCGGATTGCCCTGCAAATTTTAGATGTTATTGTCGTTATCTATAGCATGTTCCCTATTTCAATTGAAGTGTGTAGCACTTATAGTTTTTTTACAGGGACACTCAAAAGACTTCCATTACATGACGGTCTATGGGGAAAAATCATTTGCGGTTTATTTTAATGATGTTACACAATTTCAAACACATTGTAATTGATATATATGACTAAGGTGCATTACAAGAAACTTAATATGGAATAGGATGTGCATAGCACTTATAGTTACTTTAAAGGGACAGTCAAAAGAATTCCGTTACATTACGTCTATGGAGAAAAATCGTTTGCGGTTTAATTAAATAATGTTTCACTATTTTAAACGCATTGAAATTTATATATATATCACTAAGGTGCATTACAAGAGGCTTACTACAGAATTGTGTGTGTATAGCAGTCATCGTTCATTTACAGGGACACACAAAAAATTCTCTACTGTCTGTTAACAATAATTCCTGTAAGTGCGTTTTAAGTTGCTGAAAGCGATTTTAAATTTAACTCACTTTTTGTCTATTACTTGGTGTGTATAAACTCTGTATATCATATACAGGGCAGCACAAAAGTTCGCGAACACGTTTCCGTTTATGGACAGAAACTCCAGAAGGAGAATTTTAAACTGTGCTACGCGTTTCCTAACTAAGCTAAAATTTAGCATCCTATGTAGTATATATACAAATCTATAGATCCTATACAGGGCTGAATAAAAGTATTCGGATACTTTTCCGAACATTCTATATATTGGAAAATCCTGAAATTACGTTTTTAAATATGTTGTGCGTTTTTCAAATTGTTTACTTAGATGTTATCTTCCAGTTTATTAAACGGTAATGATTTGTAAAATTATTTTGGAAGCGTTGGAAAGTGTTACATAATCTATACTTGACGCATGATTTTTCGTTCTTGTTATACCAGTCGTCATGCTCGGACTCGAAAATTTTGTTTGTTCGCCAACTATTTATAGCAGCTTTTGAGATTCGGATTATTTCAGTGTATAAACGCGTAGTTTGATTACATATCTCTTAAATGCATATTTCATTCATTCATTTAAAGTTTTTTTTTCTTTTGCTGTTGTTTGCCAATTTAATTGTAGAATATTGTGGAAACAAACAAATGCTGAATTATTTACATTGTTTAAAGTGCAAAGGTGTTAATCTTCCGTAAGTGGGTTGCATGCAGATATAAAAATATTCATTCTCGAAAATTAACAATAAAATAAAATAAATAAATAAATAAAAATAAATAAATTAGTAAATTGAGTTACAGTTTTAAAACAAATTGTGATTGAAAGTACATTTTTGCCCCTATTTGAAAGTGTGAGAATTGAAATTGTAAGATGTTTAGAAGTTTTAAAAAACTGCAATAGAAGCGCCATTTATTGGTTGGGTCGTTGCCAACTAACGACCACTTAACTGGTTAGATCGTACTAATTCAATTAATATAGGTTATTTTTAGTTTCGAATATTACTTTTTTACTTCACAATAAGTCTTTTATTTGTTTTTCTTAAAATTTAATTTAAAAAAAAAATTGGTTCAGATTACCAAGACTTTTGTACTGGTAGCGTTTGGATTAGCGGGTTTCTATTGTATTTTCAGAAGCTAGTCGTTGGAGGCCACCGTAATACTTAGGATATGCATAATATAAAATATAAAAATAAAACATGTGTAAACTATTTATAAAATGCATTGCAATTCGAATAAAATCGTGGCTTGATGACGTCATAAACTTTAAATGCTCTATTACTGAATTGCGTAAAAGAAACACCCTCATACCTCCAAAAATATTAACCAACAGTTTACTTCGTCAGATTAAACATCTCATATCCAATTAAAATATATATTTGAATTGAAATTTAGATGAAATACAGGGTCATGAAAAATCGAAAAGTGTGAAAAATAGGATTACAAATATCTCGGCAACTCATTATCCGACCGACTTCATTTTTTATGCAAAATTTATGCTTTTTTATTGTCTTTTATATTCATTCCTTAAAATAAACAATTTCGAAAATTTTTATGTACCTTTTATCAGAACGAATATTTCGAGAGTCCGAAAAAAAATAGTTTCGGATAATCGAGGTTACTGAAATTCGATCAGATTCATTACATTATTACGTACTGAGTACATACCAAATTTCAAGTTTCTATCTCAATTTGTTCGGAAGATAGAGCGTTTACAGACACACAGACGGACGGCAATTTTTATTTTTTTCTAAAAATATGTTTTTCGGAATCTCCAGTGTCTGAAACGTGTAAATCCGTCAATTTTTTTTTCGATTTTTAAAACGATTACAAGATTTACCCTATACTTAGTATGATGGGTAAGTAATAAATAAAATGAAATGACATTTTTTGCTGCTACTACCTATATTTAAATAGGAGTAACTTCGTATTTTTTTTTTACCTAAAAACAAAATTTTTCTGCTTTTTTTGGTCAAAATAATGGGAAAGAATTTTAACATATTATACTTCACAAAACAAATTAAGTTAAAGTAAAAATAAACTAATACAGTGTCATTTTTACGTCAAAAAAGAGACAACAAAGCAGATAGTCTGTCCAATTTAAAATAGTGAAAAAAATCGGTGATCCAGTTTAAAATAAATAAATAAATAAATAAATAAATTCAAGGGGGGGGGGGGATGTTCAAAATTTAAAGCGCCAATTTTTATCTTTGAGTACATTTGAATACATTTTTTGCTACTTACACATCATACGTAGTATAGGGTAAGTCTTGTAATCGTTTTGAAAATCGAAAAAAAAATTTTGACTGATTTACACGTTTCAGACACTGGAGATTCCGATAAACATATTTTTGGAGAAAAAAATTTTGACGTCCGTCGGTGTGTCTGTGTGTTTGTGTGTCTGTAAACGCTCCATCTCCCGAAAAAATTGAGATAGAGACTTGAAATTTGGTATGTACTTAGTATGCAATAATGGGAAGAAGCTTATTGAATTTCAGTAACCTCGATTATCTGGAACTATGTTTTTCGGACTCTCGAAATATTCGTTCTGATAAAAGGTATATAAAAAATTTCGAAATTGTTTATTTTAAGGCGTGAATATGAAAGACAATAAAAAAACATAAATTTTGCATAAAGCATGAAGTCGGTCGGATAATGAGTTGCCGAGATATTTGTAATCCTATTTTCCACACTCTTCGATTTTTCATGACCCTGTATTTCATCCAAATTTCAATTCAAAGATTATATTTCAATTGGAAATGAGACGCTTAATCCGACGAAGTAAACCTTTAGTCAATAGGGTTATCATTTTTGGAGTTATAAGGATGTTTCTTTTTCTTTTACGCAATTCGGTGATAGAGCATTTACAGTTAATGAAGTCATCAAGCCACGAATTTATTCGAATTGCAATGCATTTTATAAGTAGTTTACCCATGTTTTATTTTTCCTATTTTATATTATGCATATCCATGATGGGTATGTATAACGGTGGCCCCCAAACGACTAGTTTTTGTTTTTCCCCAACTTTCTACCTTTTGAGTTAAAATTTCCCAGCGAAGCTTTTCGTAAGAATGTTTTTTTCTAATATATTTGAGGAGAAAAACGTTAAAAGAAAAATAATAGAACGGAGAAAAGAGTTTTTTTTTTTTTTGCTTAATTCACTGTGTTCAACTACACATTATACCTTTTAATTGTTGCTTGATTCGCACAAATCTCTAAGCCCGAGCACGAATCTGGGTCCGAGTCTGTTTCGGGCCCAATTTTTATACCAGTCTTCGGCTAGCGATCGAAAATTTTATTTGTTCACAAACTATTTATAGCAACTTTGGAGATTCTAATTAGTTCAATGTTTAAACGAGTAGTTCTTTACATATCTGTTAAAATCGTATTTTATTTTTTAAATTTTTGAAGTTGTCATTTTTTTGTTTGTTTGGTAATTTAGTTGTAAAATGTTACGTAAATAAACAAATGCTGAAACAGTTACATTGTTATAAATGCAAACAGGTTAATCTTCCGTAATTGGGTTGCAGGCAGATTTTAAAATATTCATTCTAGAAAATTTAAAAAATAATAATAAACAGAAAATTGAGATACAGTTTTAAAACAAATTGTATTTTAAAGTATACATTTTTTCCCCTATTTGATGGTGTATAAATTAAAATTGTGCGCTGTTTAGAAGTTTTAAAAAGATGCAGTAAATGCACCATTTATTTGTTGGGGCGTTGCAACCTAACGGCTACCTAATTGGTTAGATCGTACTAATTTAATTAATATTCGTTATTTTTAGTTTAAAATGTTACTATTTTTTCTTCACAAGATGTATTTTATTTGTTTTTCTTATTTCAAATCAATTTCGGTTTGTATTACCTCGACATTCTGAGCAGAAGTGTTTGGATGGGAATCTATTTTATTTTTATTTTTGAAAGCTTTAGCTAAAAAAAAATAATAAAATAAAAAAAATAAAATGAAAGGATATTTTTTGTTGCTACTAGCTGTACTTAAATATGAATAAGTTAATATTTCTTTTTCCTAAACATTTTTTTTTCATACTTTTTTTCTCAAAATTCTGGGAAACAATCTTAACATATAATACTTGAAAAAAAAATTAAGTTAAAGTAAATAATAAACTAAACCAATGTCATTTTTACGCCAAGAACGGAATACCCACGCAGATATTAGTCTATCCAATTTAAATTGGCGAAAAAATTCGGTAATCCAGTAAAAAAAAAAAAAAAAAAAAAAAAAAAAAAGTGTAAAATTTAAAGCTCCATTTTTTATTTTTGAGTACATTTGAATACATTTTTTGTTTTTGTTTTATATAATATTTCTTTTTCCTAAATTTTTTTTTTTTCATACATTTTTTCTCAAAATTCTGGGAAAGAATTTTAACATATAAGTCTTGACAAAAAATTTAAGTCAAAGTGAAAAATAAACTAAACCAGAGTCATTTTTAAATCAAGAAGGGGACACCCACACAGATAGTCTAGCCAATTTAAATTGGCGAAAACAATCTGTGAACCAGTTTCAAAAAAGACATTTCAAGAAAAAAAAAGTTTAAAATTTAAAGCTTCAATTTATATCTTTGAGTACATAAAATTAATTTTTTTTTCACAATTTTCTAGATTTTGCGTTAAAATTTCCCAGCGATGCTTTTTGTAAGAATGTATTTTGTAATATATTTCGGGAGGAAAACGTTAAAAGGAAAATAACAGAAACTAGTCGGATGTGTCGATCCCAAAACTTTCTTCTATCTCACACAGGTTTCGCATACACTAAAAAGAATCAGCACCCATTTATATCAAGGTCTGACTGAAACTCAAGTTTTATTAAATTCAGTCCATTATTTCTTGAGATATGACTTTCGCTAAAATCGTGTGAATCCTGCAAAATGATGCATAGCAGCGCCAACTGCTGAGCGATTTTTACCAAAAACTAATCAGCACCCATTTATATCAGGGACTAACTGAATATAAAGTTTTATTAAATTCCGAGCATTAGTTCTTGAGATAGAGCGTCCACAAAATTTTTGTCACATGCTGATAGACAGACAGACAGAGTCACAGACAGACATTTTCTAAAAACAGTCAAATCGTGTTCAGGACCTTCGAAAACGTTTAAATCCGTCGAAAACCAGAAGTAGAAAATTTTCATGAATCCAATACTTTCTTCTTGTAAAGATAGAAGAAAGTAAAAAGGAAAGATTTTTTTTTTTTAATCTTCGCCTTACATTATATATTATTTTAATTGTTGCTTGATTTGCACAAATCTATTTCGTTATTTCATGCCAGTGACGGGAGATGAAACGAAGTCAACCTGAGCCTGTGAGCCCGAGCTCGAGCTGTCAGGCTGGAAAGTTATATTTGTTCACAAAAAATTTATAGCAACTTTTGAGATTATGATTATTTCAATATTTAAACGCGTAGTTCGATTACATATCTGCTAAATTAATATTTTATTTATTTAATTATGAAGGAGATTTTTTTTTGTATGTGTGTGTGCAATATAGTTGTGGAATGTTACGGAATCAAACAAATGCTCAATTACTTCACATTGTTTAATTTTCCACAATTGGGTTGCACGCAGATTTAAAAAAAAAACAGTAATATGAAATACAGTATTAAAACAAATTGTATTTTAAAGTAAATTTTTTGTCCCTGTTCGACAGTGTAAAAATTTAAATTGTCAGATGTTCAAAAGTTAAAAAAGTAGTTTGAAAATTGGTATATACACACAGAATCATATGCCGATTAAACATTTCTAAAAACCAAAAAATTGGCCGGTAAGTTTTTATTTTATTTAAAAAAAAAAAGAATAAATTTATAAAATAAATAAATAAATAAATATAATAAACGATGCTTTGAATAATTAAAAACCGCGCACTCACAAATTCTGACGTATGTTCAAATTTGTAAAACTATGTAAAATAGGAATTTGAAAATTGGCATACATAAGCAAAATCATATTTTATTTAAAAAATTCAAAAAAAAAAAAATCAACCGGTAAATTTTTATTTTATCAAATACCTGATTTTTTTGTATGGAAAAACTACAACTTGTGGTACTACAACTTTTTGGGTTACTAGAAAAAATGCAATTCTCCTCTGATACCGTTTGTACAAACAGAAAATCTTTGTTATCATTTGTTATAATTTAATGAATTTTTAAAGATTTAACAAACATTTGTCACCCTCGGTGTGCGTTTTAATTAAAAAATGTTTCCACTTTTAATATGTTTTGATAGAAACAATAAAATAAATAATGTTAAAGGATATTTTTGGTCACTACTAACTAGACTTAAATACCAAAAAGTTAGTATTTCCTTCACAGGAAAAATGGAAAAGTTTAATATTTTCTTTTGAAAATGTGAGAAAGAATATTTACATATAAGACTTAACATAAAGTTTAGCTGAAAAAAAGACTAAACTTGTGACATTTTTATGCCAAGGAAATGATACCTACGCAAATAGTTTTCGTCTATCCAATTTAAATTTCTGAAAAAAAAAATATATATATCTGTGATCCAGTTTCAAAATTACATTCCGAGAAAAAATGTGTTTAAAATTTATACCTTCCATTTTTATATTTATGTCCACAAGAATACATTTTATTTTATTTTTCTTTTGCGTTAAAATTACAGGGAAAAAGCTTCCTAAAAAAATGTAGTTTCTGTCATTTTTGTGAACGAATAAAAAAATTATGGGAAAAAAACTGTTCAATTAACATAAGATTTTTGTGTGTGTATGTACAAAAGTTTTCCGTTTATATTTTTCCTTCTATATTAAAAAAAAAGTAATCTGGAACTGAGCCAAAAACGATTTAGAAATGAACCAATCAAATTCTGCGTAGATATTCCGGGTTATTCTCATCGCTTTTTTACTAGGGACTTTTTTGAGGAGCTATTACTTTTTTTTCCTAGCCATCCTACGGATTCGAAAATCATACCACCAGACGCGAAATATAACAAGCTTTCAGAAATTCAAAAAATTATGACGGTCGGACAATAAAAACTCAAAAAATCTTTAAAAATCGCGTAAAAAATCTTTTATTGAAAAAGTCATTTCTTTATATTGTTGCCAATTTCTAAATAAGCGCAAAGGATTATGTTTTATCTCAAATAAAAAATGTATTTGCATAAGACTATTAAAAACAATAATGAAAGTTTCAAAATAATAATTAAATGATCACGTGTTGAAAGCAGGAAATAAAGAAAATTACGTCATAAAAATTGTGTTTACACATGAATATTAAAAATAAAAAAGATGAATTAAATGAAAAATCATTATAACCAGATTACAGAAGATAGTCGCCGTTCGTGATATCATCATCATCATCTTTTTAAAAGAGGATACATTACCAGGTTTTAAGAGGCTGTGCAATCAGAACGGGGGTTGGTGAGCGTAGCGAGCAGGGGGCAGAACCCCCTAGTATTTTAAAGATAAATAACTTTATATATATATATATATATATTTTTTTTTTTTTTTTTTTTTTTTTTTTTTTTTGAAAATAAACATATGTAAAAAAAAAGCAGATGCTTAAAATAGTCAACTGTAAAACGTGAAAATGGATATTTCTTCATTGCTTTTTTAAAACTGAAAAATACCTCGTGCCAAATTTTAGGTAAACCAAATGAGGCTGATTCGTTGCAAATGTTCTCGTTACGCATATAGATTTCTATTGATTCGCGGATAATAGATGGGAAATAAAGTCTTGATGGATAGATTAATTTACTATTCTTAAAATCGAATTTTAAAGGCTCGGTTTTATGTAGCCTTGCCAATGCTATAGTACTTCTGTCATATTTGATGTCTGTCATATGCTCTTCCAATCTTCTTTTAAACTTTCTAGTTGTCATTCCTATATAATATTGTAATGTTTTCTCGGTTATGGTGAACGTGATTTCATTCATTTGATTTACCTAAAATTTGGCACGAGATATTTTTCAGTTTTAAAAAAGCAATAAAGAAATATTAATTTTCACGTTTTACAGTTAATTTTTCATTAAAATAGTCAATTTTAAGCACCTGCTTGGAGCCGTTTGAGCGTTGAAACGTGTGTCGATCCTTATATTAAAAGGCTTTTATAACCCTTTTTGTGTTCTGTTTGTATCATTTAAGCATTTTTATCTGAAAAAAAAAAATAAAGTTAAAGGAAACTTTTCATCACTAGTAACCATAGTTAAACACCAATTAGTTAGTATTTCCTTACAGGAAAAATGGAGATCTTTAATACTTTATTTTAAAAATGTGAGAAAGAATATTCACATATAAGACTTAACATAAAGTTTTACTCGAAAAAAGACTAAACTTATGACCATTTTTATTTCAAGAAAATGACACCCAGGCAAATAGTCTTTGTCTATCCAATTTAAATTGGTAAAAAAAAATATCTGTGATCCAGTTTCAAAAATGACATTTCGAGAAAAAACTTGCTTAAAATTTATACTTTTATGTCCACAAGAACATTTGATTTTTTTTTTTCGTTAAAATTACAGACGAAATGCTTTTTATAAAAATGTATTTTCTGTCATTTTTGTGAATGCAAATTGTATAAAAAAATAATGGGAAAAAAAACTTTTATTTTCTTTTTGCCCATTGTGTTCAATTAACATAAGATTTCTGTGTGTTGTGTGTATTGAACAAAAATTTTCTGTTTATATTTTTATTTTAAAGAGAGGAATAACATTTTTTTTTTGTTTTATTTTCGTGTTTTTCTTTTCTTTATATCAATACTTTATTCATAACAATACGTAGGTTGAAACTGTTTCCTTGACAAAATATATGTAATGCGCAGATAGAATGTCGATGATATAGCTTCCTGTTTATCGCATTTTATTAAAAGCTTGATTTGCATAAAATTGTTTTAAAAATTTCGTGTCATAGCCCTCGATTGGTGAATTTTGGAACTACAACTTTTTTATTATTAGAAAACATACAAAACCTCTGATCCTATTCGTATAAAACGAAATTCTTTAGTATCATTTGTTACAAATTAATGAATTTTTAAAGATTGCAGTTTTTTGATGGAAAAAATAAAATAAATAAAGTTAAAGGTTATTTTTCGTCACTCATTTAACCATAGTTAAATACCAAATATAGTTACTATTTACTTACAGACAAAATGGAGACCTTTAATGCTTTCTTTTAAAAATGTGAGAAAGAATATTCACATATAAGACTTAACATAAAGTTTTACTCGAAAAAAGACTAAACTTGTGCCATTTTTATGACAAAAAAAAATTACACCCAGGCAAATAGTCTTTGTCTATCCAATTTAAATCGGTGAAAAAAAAAATATGTGATCCAGTTTCAAAAAGTGACATTCCGAGAAAAAACTTGTTTAAAATTAATACCTTCCATTTTTATGTTTATGTCTACAAAAATTTATGCTCACAATTTTTTTTTTTTTTTTCGTTTAAATTACTAAGGAATTTTGCTTTCTATAAAAATTTATATTCTGTCATTTTTGTGAATGCAAATGTATGAAAAAAAAAATAATGGGAAAAAACTTTTATTTTCGTTTTGCCCATTGTGTTCCATTAACATAAGATTTGTGTGTGTGTGTGTGTGTATTGAACGAAAGTTTTTCTGTTTATATTTTTATTTTAAAGAGAAATGACATTTTTTTTTCGTTTATATCAATACTTTATTTATAACAATACGTATGTTGAAACTGTTTCTGGACAAAATATATGTAATGCGCAGATGGAATGTCTTCCTGTTTATCGCATTTTATAAAAGCTTGAATTGCATAAAATTGTTTTAAAAAATTCGTGTCAGCGTCCTCGATTGGTGAATTTTGGACCTACATTTTTTTTTTTTTTTTTTTTAAACATACAATACTCTTCTGATCCTATTCGTAAAAAAACAAAATTCTTTAATATCATTTGTTACATATTAATAAATTTTTAAAGATTGAATTTTTTTGGTTAAAAAAAATAAAATAAATAAAGGTAAAGGATATTTTTTGTCACTAGCAACCATAATTAAATACAAATTAGTTTGTATTTCCTTTTAGGAAAAATGGAGATCTTTAATACTTTCTTTTTAAAATGTACACATATAGTTAACACATTTAAGATAAAGTTTTGCTCGAAAAAAGACTACATTTGTGCAAAACTTGTATGCCAAGAAAATGACACCCAGGCAAATAGTCTTTGTGTATCCGATTTAAATTGGTGAAAAAAATATCTGTGATCCAGTTTCAAAAATGACATTCCTAGAAAAAACGTCTTTAAAATTTAAGCCTTCCATTTTTTATCTGTAAGTCCACAAGAATGCATTTTTTTTATCTTGATTTTGCGTTAAAATTACAGAGGAATATGCTTTTGTAAAAATGTATTTTCTGTAATTTTTATGAATGCAAATGCATAAAAAAATAACAGTGAAAAATATTTTCTTTTTGTTTTGCCCATTTTGTTCAACTAAACATGTGTTTTTTCTTTTTTTTTTCTTTTTTTTTTTTTTTTTTTTTTTTTGCTGAACAAAAGTGTTCTGTTTTTATTTTTATTTTAATGAGCAACATATTTTTTTTTCTGGTTTAGTTTTTTTATTATTATTATTATTATTATTATTATTATTTAGTTTATAACAATACTTCATTTACAACAATACTTAAGTTGACACTTTCTTTACTAAATATATAGAAAGATCCCAGTCTTGCTTTTTTCTAGCACGCTGAGCTTTGCTCTTTGTCGCACTGAAGAAGAATCTAGCTTGTGGATTCGAAACAGCTGTTTGCTGCTTTTTTGTGTATTATTTGTGCATTTTTAACGTTGTTTTTCTGCCCTTTAATAAACATATGGAATACAGAGATAGAATAATGATGATATGTCTTCCTATTTATCGTATTTTATTAAAAGTATCATTTGCATAAAATTGTTTGAAAAATTTTGTGTCACCGCCCTCTATTGGTGAATTTTGGAAGCATATTTTTTTTTAATTAGAAAAATATCAATCATCCTCTGATACCATACGTACGAAATCGAAATTCTTCATTATCATTTATTACATTGTAATCATTTTTTAAATATTTAACGAACATTTGTTGCATTCGGTATGAATTTTAATTAGGAAATATTTCCACTTTTGAAGTTTTTTCATAAAAGCAAATAAATAAAATAAAATAAAGTTAAAAGATATTTTTGGTCACTACTATCAATAGTTAAATTGCAAATAAATAGTTAATATTTGCTTCTCAGGAAAATGGAGATCTTCAATACTTTTTTTCAAAATTGTTAGAAAGAATTTTCACATATAAGATTTCACACAAAGTTTAAGTATAACTAAAAATAAATGACTAAACTTGTGACATTTACATGTAAAGAAAATGACACACATGCAAATAGTCTATGAATATCAAATTCAAATTAGCAAAAAAAAAAAAAAAAAAAAAAAAAAAAAAAAAAAAAAAAAATGGCGATCTTGTTTTAAAAATAACATTCCCAGAAAAAAAGTGTTTAAAATTTAAATCATCCATATTTATCTTTAAGCTCACTAGAATATTTGTTTGTTTTTATTTTCTTTTTTTTTTTTTTTTTTTTTTTTTTTTTTTAATTTGCGTTAAACTTACAAAGGAATGTTTTTTGTAAAAATGTATTTTCTGTTGTTTTTCTGAATGCAAATGTATAAAAAAAATAAATAATAGGGAAAAAAAAGATTTCCTTTTCGTTTTTTCGTTTTTCCTTTTCGTTTTCGAGCTTTCTGTTTTTATTTTTATTTTAAAGAGGAACATATGTTGTTGTTGTTTTCTTCGAGTTTTTTTTATAACAATCTATATATTTAAAACTAAAAGAACATTTTTTTCAGATTTCACATGAAATTTATCTTAATGCGCATGCTCCAATTTTTTTCAAAGCAGGAATAGAAGGAGAAATACCAGGAGATTCTCCCGTTCTATAGTTGGAGAGTGCACTGGAGTGGTTCAAACCCACACAATGAGAAACATATTCATCTTTCTCCCCCACTTCCAGTAGGAAGAAAACTTTATCTTTCTTTAAAATGGCAGCGTTTCCTGCCGATGGATTTTACAAACAGCTATTTTGTTGCCTGGAGCCTGGGTCAATTTTTGTTGAAGAGAAACGCTTCACCCTTCGGACAAAAAGATAAATCGACAATCACAGCTTTTAAAAATACGTTGATTCAGTTTTCGCAGTATTCTAAATGATATTTTCATTTTTTGTCTTTTATTTAAATCCGAGTTGACCGAATCCGAAGACAGTGGGGAGCCCAATCCTAAATTCGTTTAATTCGAGGACCGTTTGGAATAAACCAACCAGTGTAGCGGGCGAAACTCCGCTAGATTTTCATTTATAACAATACTTATTTTGAAACTGTTTCTAGAATAAATATATGGAAAGTCGATAACATGTATTTTGTTCATCGTTTTTATTAAGAGATTGATTTGCATAAATTTGTTTCAGAAATTGCATGTCACTGCCCTGTATTGGCGAATTTTGAAACTATAACTTTTCTGTTACTAGAAAACAAACAATCCTTTTCTGATCCAATTCGTTGAAAACCGAAATTCTTTATTATCATTTGTTACATTTTAATGATTTTTTAAAGATTAAACGAACATTTTTCGCACGCAATATGCGTTTCAATTAGGAAATATTTCCACTTTTGAGGTTTTTTTGGTATATAAAACATAAATAAATAAAGTTAATGGTAATTTTTCGTCGCTAGTAACCATAATTAAATACCAAAAAGTAAATATTTCCTTCACAGGTAAATAGAAACCTTTAATACTTTCTTTCAAAATTATGAGAAAGAATTTTAACGTATAAGATTTAACACAAAGTTTAAGTTTAACTGAAAAAAAAGAACTAAACTTGTGACATTTTTATGTCAGGAAAATGACACCTGCGCAAATAGTCTATGTGTATCCATTTTAAATTGGTAAAAAAAAAAATGGTTATCCTGTTTCAAAAATGACACTCCGAGAAAAAAGTGTTTAAAATTTAAAGCATTCATATTTAACTTTGAGTACATAAGAATATATTTTTCGCAATTTTCTATATTTGGTGTTAAAAATTCAGAGGTATGTATTTTGTTAAAATGTATTTTCTGTTATATTTGTGAAGAAAAACGCTTAAAAATGTAGAAAAGAGATTGTTTTGATGGGGATTTTTTTCTTTTCCCTTTAGACGTTCTGTTGAACTAAACATAATTATAAGATTTTTTTAACTATAGGGCTCTGCCCCCTACGAGCTACCACGCTAGCCAATCCCCATTCAAACATCTCAGTTTCTAAAATAACGCTAATTTGCTCTTAAAAAGATTACGGAAGATTGAATGATAATTAAACAACTAGTGGCATTCTTCTGTAGTCGGATTGCGATTCATTTCCCTTTGATTGAGATATTTTACGGAATGAACTGCTGTCGCGACAGCTAATTACTGTTTTTGCGATTGATTGGATAAGATAAATTAAACACTTGTAAGTCAGTTTCTATACAATGGCTACGTAAACAATGTCGCTGCCTCATTGAATTTTATAACGACGCTATAAGAAAATTGTTTAAAATAAGATGTTTTCAATGTATGACGTTAAAAATAACGTAATTTTCACCAAACATTTTTTTCTGTTTTTAATATTTATGTGAAAATTCATTTTTTAATAAAAAGGAAATAATGTTATTTGCGCTCTTTTAAACTTGGTTTCAATAAGCAAAGAATGGCTTTTTCGAAATACAAAATAAATCTTTCGTGTAAATATATTTTAAAATTGAAACTGTTTAGCAATATTATAATTTGGCTTTTTAAATATGACCGTGATTTTCCCCATTTACTGTTTTTAACACGCAATGATTTAATTATTATTTTTTAAAAAAATCTGTTTTTAATATTCAAGTGTAAATAGACCTTTTAATTGAAAGGAAATATTATTATTTGCACTGTTTTCAAATTTGGCAACAATAAATTAAACAAGAACAAAAAATCATGCGTAAAGCATAGATTATGTAACACTTTCCAACGCTTCCAAAATAATTTTACAAATCATTACCGTTTAATAAGCTGAAAAATAACATCTAAGTAAACAATTTGGAAAACGCATACCATATTTAAAAACGTAATTTCAGGAATTTCCAACACATACAATATTCGGAAACATATCTGAATACTTTTATTCAGCCCTGTATATGATCTATAGATTTGTATATATACTACATAGGATGCTAAATTTTAGTTTAGTTAGGAAACGCGTAGAACAGTTTAATATTCTCCTTCTGGAGTTTCTGTCCATAAACGGAAATGTGTTCGCGAACTTTTGTGCTACCCTGTATATGATCTACAGAATTTATACACACCACGTAATAGACAAAAAGCGAGTTAAAATTAAAATCGCGTACAGCAACTTAAAACGCACTTCCAGGAATTATTGTTAACAGACAGTAGAGAGTTCTTTTGTGTGTCCCTGTAAATGAACGATGACTGCTATACACACACTATTCTGTAGTAAGCCTCTTATAATGCACCTTAGTGATATATATAAATTTCAATGCGTTTAAAATAGTGTAACATTATTTAATTAAACCGCAAACGATTTTTCTCCATATAGACGTAATGTAGCGGAATTCTTTCAACTATCCCTGTAAAGTAACTATAAGTGCTATACACGCCCTATTCCATATTAAGCTTCTTGTAATGCACCTTAGTGATATATATATCAATTACAATGTGTTTAAAATTGTGTAACATCATTAAAATGAACCGCAAATGATTTTTCCCCATAGACCATAATGTAACGGAATTCTTTTGAGTGTCCCTGTAAAAAAGCTATAAGTGCTACACACTTCAGTTGAAATAAGGAACATTCTATAGATAACGACAATAACATATAAAAATTGCAGGGCAATCCGACGGGAGTTAGAGCACGGACAGACGGCCATACGGCAGACGGCCAGACAAACCGAAGTCATAAACACTTTTCAACTAGGTTGGAAAGTGTTAAAACAAGCGTAAAAAATTAAAAAACAGAACTCTCAAAAAATTAATCAAATTTAAAAAAGGATTGCACACTACACACCCCAAGCTGGCCAAGTATGTACGTGCGAAAGATGGTTAAAATGCTATACATAGTTTTTTATGCTATAAAATGTTTTTAACTGAACAATTTTGAACTATTTCAACATTAAATAGCGCTTAAAATAATTATTTTGCTTAAAACTATCTGCTTCAACGTGTTTATCATACATTTCGTTGTAAAGCTGCTAGTTTTCATGTTTTTATATGCAGTAGCTTAATGTAAGTTGAGAAAGAACCCCAGTCACATTAAATCCGCAATTACGGCAGCGTAAGCGTTAGTTGCCTTTTCGTAGAGAGATTGTTAAATATTTAACGAACTTTTAACGCACACGGTATGCATTTTAATTACTAAGTAATTCTATTTTTTGAAGAAATCTCACAGAAAAAAGTCCTTCCGGCCTGTACCGGGAGAAAAGGGTAGCTTTCCTATATCTTCGTTTTAAAATTTTAGCTAATGTTACTCGAAAACAGCAAACTAAAATGCAAATAAACTGATTACAGAATATTCGTTAATACTGAATTTGAATAAGAAATTCGCCAAATTATTGAGCTATAGCCAAGTTGGCTTCCTTTATGAAGACTTATTTTGGTCGCCAAATTTGGCGATATTTCGCCAGATGTCGCCAAGTTTGGCGAGAATTTGGCGCTAACGGATATGAATGTATAGCGTATGTTTTATCTACAAAAACAACTTTTCAAAAGTAAAAAAAAAAGCCAAGCTTAAAAAAAAAAAAAAGTTGTGGCTAAAAAATGGTGTGATATCAAATTTCCAAGCTATTATATTACTTTTTTAACTTTTTTCCATTAAATAACTTATCATATATATAAGTCGAGTGCCTACGTATATGTTAATAGAAATCGTTTTCTCCTGTACTAAATACATCCTAACGAGTTTCTGAAAATTCAATTTTTTTCAAATTATGCATGATGGGCTTGGCGGCCATCTTTGCATATTATTCACAAAATTCTAAGCACCCAAATCCGTAGTTAAAATCCGAAGTTCAAAATTGTTATTTAAGCAAATATTTTAAGCGTTTCACTTATAGATTTGTATGATCTGAAAATTGTGTCTTAAGATAATGATGACTTATCTTAAAGATTCATCTTATGATTTATTTTTTACAGTAATTAATAATTTCAAACTAGTAAAAATCAATTTCTCAAAATCTTAGTCTTATTTAATTTATCTGTCCGTAGATAAAATCTGAAGTTCGAAATTGTTATAAACATATTACATTGCAAACATATTACGCTTTTACTTTAGAAATTTGGGTGCTTAGAAATATGAAAAGATGGCCGCCAAGCCCATCATGCATAATTTGAAAAAAATTGAATTTTCAGAAACTCGTTAGGATGTATTTAGTACAGGAGAAAACGATTTCTATTAACATATACGTAGGCACTCGACTTATATATATGATAACTTATTTAATGGAAAAAAGTTAAAAAAGTAATCTAATAGCTTGGAAATTTGATATCACACCATTTTTTAGCCACAACTTTTTTTTTTTTTACGCTTGGCTTTTTTTTTACTTTTGAAAAGTTGTTTTTGTAGATATCATTTCTTTTTTTTAAAACAGAATAAACATAATTTAAATAATCTAAACATGAGAAATAATTTAAAATTACATTTTACTTTCAGTCATTGTTTAAAAGGTTAACTAGAAATACCAGTAGATTTTTAAATTAAACTAATAACAACATACTAAATGTGGCTTGTTATAATACTTGTTATCCCCCGTTAAAAAATATCACTGACTTATCGATGAAATGAATAAAAATGCAATACGTACATAGCGTGTCAGCGCTGCATTTGAAATCAAACGTGATATCACGCTCTTTTATTATTAGCACTAGCTGGCTTCGCCCGCTAGCGGACCCCTAATTTATATCGGGGCCTCGAATCTTGTAAAACATCGAATAAGATAAACCTCGAACCGAACGAACCTCCGACCTGGTTCTCCGCTGTCTTCGGCACCGGATAATCCCTTAATTTGCACATCGAATAGTATAAACCTCTAACCAAACTAACTTCCGACACGGGTCCCCGCTGCCTTCGGCACCGTATAGCAGTCGTGCTGCGCACGCTCAAGTTCCATCTTCCACCACCAGGTAGCGCAATCTGTTCTGTATGAACCTCGGGCACTGAAATCGTTAAGGCTATAGATGTCGAGTCGAATGAACTGTACCCCGTCGTGATCTAGCCCATAGAACCAGAGATAGGAAAGTGCCCCCTGGTGGTGAAAAAACGAACTAAAATCGGAAAGCTCTATTGATGTCAGATGTCAGGTCGAATGAGCCATACCCCGTCGTGATCCGACTCGTAGGAACAGATATAGGAAAGCATCCCCTGGTGGTGAAAGCTAATCGCGCTTGGGGGGCAAAAGAGGGGATGAACACCGGAGACGCATAATAGGATTAAGCGGTCACAGACCTTTCCAACGATGTATCACATGAGGGGTATGTGCAAAATTTAGAAAATACCCCCCCCCCCATGCATATTATGATTAAGCGTTCACAGACTTTTCCAACGATATATCACATGAGAGGTGTCGGCAAAATTTAGAAAAGTGCCCCCTTTGGGTGGGAGGGCTGAAAGTGGGAGGATGGACCCCGAAGATACATAATATGAATAGCGGAACAATTTTTAGAATTTCTGAAAGCTGATTTTTATTTATTTATTTATTTATTTATCTATTTTTTATTTTTTGTTTATTATTATTTTATTTTTTTTTGTGTTGCCCTGTGCATGTTTGGAATTTCTTAGCAATTTCTTAGATTTACCTTATTTTATTCAATTAAACATTGTACTGTTACAATAAATTTAAATGGAAACTGCACTTCTAAAACAAAAATAATTTAACAACTGGATTTCATTAATTTATAGGAAAACTAGCAAGCTGCGCCCGCTGCGCCCACTGCGCTGGTCGGCTTCTACAAATGAAGCCTGAATGAAACGAAATATATCGTTTAATTTGACCTTGTATTTGAAAGCAATCTGTATATTTACGTGGAATATCCTTCCACATTACTGAAAAATGACGCGATTGCGCTATTATATTTTCTAATGTGCAGTCAAAATTTTAGCTGTTAAGGACAAACTCTTTTATTTGGTCATTTACAGTTAGGGTTTGCTAAACAATGATAAAACTATATGCAATATACTAAAACCATCACTAAAAATTATCGAAATAACAATGCAAACAAATTAACTAACAAAATCCATTCAGAAGAAGTTTTTATAAAGGCTAATCTTTGATAATCTGATTGTTGAACTTTTCCACATAATTCTAAAACAACAAAACGATATAAAATATACTAAAACAATCCTTACAAATTATCTACTTAACAATGCAAGTCGCAAAAAATACGCCCAGTAAAAACTATCAAAAAGGCTAATATTTCGGAATCGGGTTCACTTGACTATATAACCTTCACACATAACTGCTGGACTAAGCAACGTAGGACAATATATAGTACATTAACACCATTTCTGAAATAGCATCTAACTAACAATACAATTCTCATCAAAATCCGTTCAGTAGAACTTTTTTAGAAGGCTAATCTTTCATAATCGGAATCAAATATTGAAAAGGCTAATATTTGATAAAAAAAATGGTCACCCGATTTTCGAATTTCCCCCTATAATTCTAGAACTAAGCAACGTTATATAATAAAACGTTCCCTAGAAAATTATTTAACAGTATAGGTTCCATCGAAATACATTCGGCAAAATCTTTTAAAAAGGCTAATCTTTCATAATCGGATTGATCTGATTATAGAACTTCCCAGAATAATTATATAACTAAGCTACGTAGAACGATATGTTATACATTAAAACCTTCCCTTAAAAATCATCTTAGTTTAAGTTCTACGAAAAAGCATTCAGCAGAACTCGAGTTATAAGCAGCCGGAATGAAATTTCATATATGTAGAAGTAAATAGAAGTACATTGCCATTAATATAGTTTGCATTTGAATAAAAAAAGGTACTTTTATATATATATATGTATATACATGTATTTGTGTAGATATATGTGTATATATGTGTGTATATATATATATATATCACTGGCGCCCGGCTAACCAAAAAGTACCAAAAAAAAAAAAAAATACTGCGAAAATGCAGTCGTACACTTGAAAAAAAAAACACCTTTTGGCCAAATCTCTCGTCAAAACTGTTTTTCTTTTTTTTTTCTTTTCTTTCTTTTAAAAAAAAATAAAATTAGTAACAGTTTTTTCTTTTATTTTTCTAGATGTATAGCCATTTCAATTCTTTCTGCAACAAAAAAAGACACTTTTTGGCTTAAAATCAAATTGTTTGGGGTCAAAAGTAAAATCAAAATCGCCAAAAACAAAAGATAAATCGCCAAATTTGTTTCAATAGAAATCTTGCCCCTTGAATAATGTTTTAAGCATTATGAACATTTCTAATCATGTTTAAATTAAATATTTTCGTTTTATAATATTCTGTCATCAAAACTCTTTTTTTTTCTTTCTTTCTTTCTTTCTTTTTTTTTTTTTTTTAAATAAAATTAGTAACAGTTTTTCTTTTATTTTTCGAGATGTATAGCCTTTTCATTTCTTTCTGCAACAGTAATGATCGCCAAAAAATTAGCAATGGTAACCTTTTCGGCCAAAATAACAGAACTTTCTATCATAATTCGATAGCTATTATACGTAGAACGTTGTGTTACATACTAAAACCTTCCCTGAAAAATTATCTCTCGAACAGTGCAAGTTCCATCAAATTCCATTCAGCAGATCTCGAGTTATAAAGGAACGGAACGAAATTTCCGTTTGTGTTTTATATATATAGCGAGGCTAACGAAAAAGACAGGCTACCGCGGTGCGTTCCACTTATCTTTTTTTTACAGACCGCTAGAGTGACGTGATGCTCTTTTCGTACACCTGCATTGGTGGATTCGAGCCTCACGTGAATCCCGCGGTCTGTAAAAAAAGATACGCGTAAAGCACCGCGGTAGCCTTTCTTTTTCGCTAGCCTCGTATATATAGTAGATGACGTGAAAGGTATTCCTGCGAACGAAATGCCTGTCCTTTACCTTTTTTTTTTATTTTTAGAAATAAATGAATCACATTTAATTCATTTCAAAATTTTTGTTTACGTTTGGAAAGAAATTTTAAATGGCGATAACTCTTAATGTATACATTTTAGAAGGTACATCTTCCCTCAAAAACTAATTTATTTTTAAAGATCTTTCTAAAAACGTAAATTATATATTTAAAATATTTTTAAAGCATAAACACTACGTCTGATTACTTTATTTTACAATATTTAAAAGAACACGCATTTTATCAGACAATTAAATACACTAAACAAACATGAGTGAAAAATTGACCTGGGCCTGGACTCGAACCTTATGCGTACCATGCCGACGCTCTGCGACTGAGCTACCCAGATCCATATTCGTAACCGGCAATTTCTCATACTTATTCATGTTAGAAACAATCATCTGCCACAGTTTGCAGTCATATTTAATTATTTGATAAAATATGTGTTCTTATAATTGTGAAGTTTTATTTAAAAAAAAAATATATCTTCAGAAGAAAATGGCTGACTTGCAGATGAAATTTGATGTGGTTATATTATAACCTGTAACTGATTTGTGCTATTTTAATACAGATGGTACATGGTCGTTGGCGGGTTTTATCTCTGTTTTGGCATAATTTTTTAATCGCCAAGTTAATTAACAGTTTTTTGCTAATTAAGGATAGAAAATAATATTTTTTTACACTGAATTTTATAAAAGCACATAGATTACGTAATTACTTGTCCAAAAATGCAATCCTTTTTTTATTCAGCCGAATATTAAGGTCTGTAGGTTGTTTGAAAAAAAAAGTTTGACGAAGAAAAAAGTGATCATTTTAAGTAACCCGACGTTTTTAAAAAAAATCTATATCTCTGTTTATAAATCACTTATGAAGATGAGTTTGGTCTTAAATTGAAGAAATTCTTCATTAGATTCTTCTAGTTTTCGTTTTTTATTTCGGCGACGCTTGGTTTATTATATATCTGATATTTTAATCTGGCATGTTTTGTCGATTTAACATTGCGAAGTTGATTCCTGTAAATAAGCAGTAGCGGTCTAGTTCAGTTCTTGGCGTTGTTTGTGTGGCGTTTTTTTTTAAAGCTTGGCTTGGCAGAGCGACCGCCCTGCTTGATGCGTATGATTGGGAAAATGATTACAACAATGAAAGATAATAATTTGCGAGAAATCGCGTTCACTAAAACTCGTAAATTAATCGTTGGTTTTTGTAATGTGCTGTCTTGTTTCAAAATGTCAGCCACCCTAGAATTTCAAACTACTCTATCTCAGACAGTCTTTAAGATAGAGGTAAAACAAAAAATGCTTCGGAATCCTTGTATCTTTGCCTGTTAATCAAAAACTAAATTTGAATTTTTAACTTTTTTGTATATATTTATTTTAGTTTTAAATATTTCAGTGGCCGCCATCTTGAAACAAGATGGCGGACCAAGCTGGCCGACGAACTCGGTCGAGGCATTGGTGAGCTTAATACACACAATTAGTTTCATCCAAATTGATTTATAAATACGAGTGCTATCGTATGACATATATATAAATCAACATTTGAACGGAGGTGGTTTTGGGGGCTGGGGGTCATGATCGGTGAAAATATACCGAAATTTTCCGGAACTGCTTTCCTCCGAACGGCTGCAATAGGTAGCTTTATACTTTTTTGTATTGAAAGCTACCTAAAAATCAATTAAAGAACATTTTTGGTCGCTCGAAATGTGGACAACAGAGTATTTCTTTTTCAAAAAAGAAAGCGAGATCTTTATTTTCTTTCACAAAGTTTTAGGAAAGAAGACTTATTATAATCACTCTATAAACAACATCTCACTTATAAATCCTAAAATATTTAAGAAATAGCCTAAAACCAGTCACATTTTTACGTAAAAAAAGGAACCTCCACCTAGAGAGTCTATCCAATTTAAATTGGTGAAAGAAAATCGGTGATCCATTTTCAAAAATGACGTTTCAGAAAAGAACGTGTTTAAAATTTAAAACTTCCATTTCTATCTTTGAGCGCATAAGAAAGCTTTTTTTTTTCTTTCGGAATTTACTAGTTTTTGCGTTAAAAGTTTTTAGCTATGCTTTTTGTAACAATGCATTTTTAAATGTATTTGTGAAGAAAACCGTTAGAAAAAATAATAGAAATATATATATATAATACCTTTGATATTAAACAGTTTTTATAAGCATTCGATGTTTATCTTAGAAATCACTCCTAATTTCAGGAATGGAGTTGATGTTCCAAAAATTGTCCATTACAATCCGTTAATTTAGCGTGGGCCACGATTATTGAAAATTCACTGCTTTGATTTACGCTTGGTACAGAGTGCAAACTATTTATTTTATTATAAAAATTTATAATTTTTACTGCTTTTTCTTTTTTTTTTTTTTTTTAATATGGCAACAGTAAAAAAATAAACTAGCCGGATGTACTAATCTCAAAACTATCTTCTATCTCACTGTTTTAACGCTCAGACTGTTGTAGATATATGGATTAATATTTGCTCTATTTTTACCCTTCTTAATTTTATCTCATGGCTTTATATCATCATTTGTCACGATGCACTAATGTGCAAAGTGGATCAAAGTTCACTCCCTTTTTAACCTTCATTCTGTTTAGCCGCTGAAAAGCTATAAATTGATTTGCGTTTTCACATACCAAGGTTATTTTGAGTAGTGTTTCAGTTTGAAACAGAAAAGTGCCCTCTACCGGTCACAGTTGGAACTAAAACAAGGAAGCGCAGTGAAAAAAATATTTCCATCCCACTCCTGAAAAAAAGAGCATCAATAGCTGTCACGTTTCATACATGATTGGATTATAAAAGCCGACAATCTATATTAGGTCGACCTCTAATCTGATTTTTGTATTTATTACTTACCCATCATACGTAGTATAGGGTAAGTCTTGTAATCGTTTAGAAAATCGAAATTTTTTTTTTGACGGATTGACCCGTTTCAGACACTGGAGATTCCGAAAAACATACTTTTAGAAAAAAAAAAATTGCCGTCCGTCTGTCTGTCTGCGTGTCTGTGTGTCTATGTGTCTGTAAACGTCCTATCTCCCGAAATAATTGAGATAAAGAATTGAAATTTGGTGTGTATTTAGTATGTGATAATGGGAAGAAGAATATTGAATTTCAGTAACCTCGATTATCCTGAACTATGTTTTTCAGACTCTTGAAATATTCGTTCTGATAAAATTGTTTACTTTAAGGAGTGAATATAAAAGACAATAAAAAAACATAAATTTTGCATATAGAATGAAGTCGATCGGATCATGAGTTGCCGAGATATTTATAATCCTATTTGCCACACGCTTCGATTTTTCATGCCCCTGTATTTCATTCAAATATCAATTCAATGATAGATTTTAATTGGAAAAGAGACGCTTAATCCAACGCAGTAAACCGTTAGTTAATAGGATTATCAATTTTGGAGTTATAAGAATGTTTCTTTTACGTAATTCAGTAATAGAGCCTTTAAAGTTTAGGATGTCATCAAGCCACGATTTTATTCGAATTGCAATGCACTCTATAAATAGTTGTACACATGTTTTATTTTCCTATTTTATATTTTGCATATCCATGATGGGTAAGTATTACGGTAGCCCCCAACGACTAGTTTTACTTTCTAGTGACAATATCCTTCTTTAATAAAAAGCTATGCGTTGCTGACGACTGGGATTTTCGATAATCGTTGCCACAGATTAATCTCGGAAAATGAAACATTTGAAGTTGCTAAAAATATTAATAGCTCGAAAAGTATCCTCTTTAATAAAAAGCGATGCGTTGCTGACGACTGGGATTTTCGATAATTGTTGCCACAGATTAATCTCGAAAAATAAAACATTTGAATTTACTGAAAAAATGAATAACTCGAAAAGTATTTGTCAGAAAATTTTTAGACAAACTTCGTTAGAAAGGTAAAAAAGAATGTATTTTTCTTGATATAAATTTCAAATCTAATGATTATGCCGTTTTTCAAATATTGAATTTCAAAAATTACCAAATTTTACAATGGGGTACAATAGCGAAAACTTCACGCGTAAAAAGATAATGATAACAGCCATGTGTCCTGACGTATACTTGGCTATAGCACGAGTCACAAATTATAGTAGCCTTACTATTCTGTTAAAACATAAAAGTGAATTATGATGCCAAGAGTGCATGATTTTTATTTAATTTTAATATAATATAGTATAATAATATTATCTTAGAAACGAGGTTTTGGAATTTTTTTTCGAATGGGACTAAAAAAAAAATTGACTACTAAAATACTAAATTGACCAATACTGAATATTATTTTGAGTTTAAAAGAGGAAAGGTGGGGGAGCACTTTATATTATTTAGGTTTCTTCAGGAACTTTTGGACAGAATTGAAAGTTTAATATATCAAAACGTAAGAAATTAAATCGACATTAAATCGGCAATAACTATAACGACTGTCCTTCAGTTTATTTGGATACATTTTCATTTAAAACTATAAAATCATTCAACATTGATTATAGGTATTTTTAAGGTTATTATCACGGGCCTGGGCAGAGCCGGGCATGTCAGCTAGTGTCTGAATAATCTCAGAATAAACCGTATTCCAATCTTGCATATTTGAAATACACTCTGCTTATAGCTGATTGGCACAGCATTAAATTTTGGCGGCAAGGCACTAGTAACGGGATAAGACGGAATGCTATCTGGTGTTGTAGAATATTTAGTTGAAACGTTTTACCGGTTATGCATATTTCAGAATAATTCCGTCATGTTGCGTTTGTTACATTTCCATAAAATAGTATAAAAGCCATAATGTGTAAAATAATGCTATTTAAATGTTAGATTTTTGTCGAAATGTACTTTTTCTTTTCTTTTCATTTTATATTTGTTTAATTAAATATTCTCACTCGTTCGCGAACTAATCAGTTAATCGATAAATCATTGAATGAATCGTAACACTTTAAATTAATATTAAACATGTATAGAAAATGGTAATTTTAATTTAACGTTATATTTGAATCGTGAAAACGTTCGTTTATTAAATTTAAAGTATTACTGAATTATTTTTTAATATTTTCCACCATACCATTGGATACAGTATAAAATCGGCTGATTCCTGATTAGTAGAAGCATTAAATTTTAGCAACACGGCACAAGTATAACTGGATAAGACGAAACACTGATTGCTCATACTATTCTATCTGGTGTAGTAGAATATATTGTTAAAACTTTTTTCACAGCCTTAAATATTTAGAAATAAAGTTTCTTTAATTACATTGCCATATAAAATATTATAAATGCCATAATATGTAAAATAAAGCTATATTTAAATGTTAGATATTTGTCGAAATGTTTGTTCTTCCTTATATATATATTTGTTTAATTAAATATTCTCACTCGTTTGTGAACGAATCAGTAAATCCTCGAATGATTCATCACTTTGATGAATCATTAAATGAATTGTAAAAAAAGTTCTTTTATTAAATTTAAAATATTGCTGAATTCTCTTTTAACATTTTCCACCACACCGTTGTATACGGCATAAAATCTGCTTATTCCTGATTGGTAGAAGCATTAAACCTTAGCGACACGGCACAAGTATAACGGGATAAGACGAAACACTGATTGCTCATACTATTCTATCTGGTGTAGTAGAATATATTGTTAAAACTCTTTTCACGGCGTTGTAAATAGAGGAATAATTTTTTTTTTCATTTCATTTCCATAAAATAGTATAAGTGTCATAAGGTGTAAAATAATGCTATAGTTAAATGTTAGATTTTTGTTGAAATATTAAATATTTCTTTTTTCTTTTCATTTTATATTTTTTTAATTAAATACTCTCAGTCGTTCTTGAACGAAAAGTTGAATGGTCGAATGACTCATCATGTCGATTACTCTTTAAATTAATATTAAACATGTGCATAAACTGATAATTTTAATGTACTGTTATATTTCAATAGTGAAAACGTTCGTTTAATAATTTTAAAGTATTGCTGTAATTCTTTTTTAAAACTTTCCACTGCACCGTTTGGATAAAGCATAAAATCTGCTTACCCCTGATTGGTAGAAGCATTAACTATTAGCAACGGGTTAACACGAAATGCTGCTTGCTCATGCTGTTCTATCTGTTCCAGTAGAATATTTCGTTAAAACGTTTTTCACGGATTTGCATATTTAGAAATAAAGTTTCATTTGTTACATTACCATAAAATAATAAAAAATCCATTCCATGTAAAACAATGATGTATTTAAATGTTAGATTTTGTCGAAATGTTTATTCTTCCTTTTTCGTTTCATTTTACATTCTTTTAATTAAATATTCTCCCTCATTTGTGAACGAATTAGTGAATCATCGAGTGATTCATTGCTTCCATGCATCATTGAATGAATTGTAACATTTTAAATTAATATTAAACATGTATAGAAAATGGTAATTTTAATTTAACGTTAGATTTGAATCGTGAAAACGTTCGTTTATTAAACTTAAAGTATTGCTGGACTCTTTTTTAACATTTCTCACCACACCGTTGGATACAGCATAAAATCTGCTTATTCCTGATTGGTAGAAGCATTAAACCTTAGTGACACGGCACAAGTATAACGGGATAAGACGAAACACTGATTGTTCATACTATTCTATCTGGTGTAGTAGAATATATTGTTAAAACTTTTTTCACGGTGTTGCGAATTGAGGAATAAAATTTTATTCATTACATTTCCATAAAATATTATAAATGCTTCTACATGTAAAATAAATGTTAGATTTTTGTCGAAATATTAATTCTTTCTTCTTTCTTTTCATTTTATACTTGTTTAATTAAATATTCTCACTCGTTCGTGAACGAATCAGTGAATCCTCGAATGATTCATCACTTCAATGAATCATTGAATTAATTCTAACTTTTAGAATTAATATGAAACATGTATAGAAAATGATAATTTTAATTTAACGTTAGATTTGAATCGTGAAAACGTTCGTTTATTAAATTTAAAGTATTGCTGAATTATTTTTTAATATTTTCCACCACACCATTGGATACGGCATAAAATCTGCTTATTCCTGATTGGTCGAAGCATTAAATTTTAGTGACAAGGCACAAGTAACGGGATAAGGCGGAATGCTGATTGCTCATATTGTTCTATCTGGTGCAGCAGAATATTTTGTTGAAAGTTTTTTCACAGCTTTGAAAATTGACGAATAAAATTTCATTTATCATTTCCATAAAATATTATAAATGCCATAATATTAAAAATAATGCTATTTTAAAATTTTAGATTTTTGTTAAAATGTTTATTCTTCCTTTTAATTTTTATTTTACATTCGTCTAATAAAACATCCCCATTCATTCGCGAAGAATCAGTGAATCACCGAATGATTCATCACTTCGATTAATCACTGATTGAAGTATTCCCCTTTGAATTAATACTAAACATGTACGTAAAATGATAATTCTATTTTAATACTTGGAAATTTTTCCAGAGAAAATTTCACGCCTTGCATTCATAATATTCAAATTTTAATTGCTTAATAGGCGTAGAGCCAACATAGTGAAAAAGTACCCAAGCCGGGACTCGAACCCGGGTCATCAGATAAGCTCACTGACGTTCTACCAACTGAACCACTTGGGAACGATACTCAGCCTGGAACTTTCTCACTATAACATGTTGGCAAGGCTACAAACGCAGCACAAGATGGAATGATGGCAAGATGGATGGTTCCAAACTGAGTATCGTTCCCAAGTGGTTCAGTTGGTGGAACGTCAGTGCGCTTATCTGATGACCCGGGTTCGAATCCCGGCTTGGGTACTTTTTCACTATGTTGGCTATACGCCTATTAAGCAATTAAAATTTGAATATTATGATAATTCTAATGTAACGTTAGATTTTAAGCTCGGAAAAGTTTGTTTATTAATTTTAAAGTACTGTTGTAATTCTTTTTTAACATTTTCTACCACACTTATAAATAAAGCAATCTGCTTATTCCTGATTGGCAGAAGCATTAAATTTTATCATCAAGGCACATTTAACGGGATAAGACGGAACGCTGATTGCTCATTACTGTTCTATCTGATGTAATAGAATATTTTTTTAAAAACTTTTTTCACGTCTTTGCATATTTAGGAATAAAGTTGCATTTGTTACATTTCCATAAAATTCTATAAATTTCCTAATATGTAAAATAATGTTTTTTTTATGTTAGATTTTTGTCGAAATGTTTATTTTACTTTTTTCCTTTCATTTTATACCCGCCGAATTAAAAATTATCACTCGTTCGAGAACGAAGCAGTGAATCATCGAATGCTTCACCACTTCAATGAATCATTGAATGAATTGTTACTCTTTAAAGTAATATTAAACATGTATGTAAAATAATAATTTTAATGTAACGTAAGATTTGAATCGTGAAAACGTTCGTTCATTAATTTTAAAGTATTGCTGTATTTCTTTTTTAACATTTGTCATCGCACATATAGATAAAGCAGTCTGCTTATTCCTGATTGGCAGAAGCATTAAATTTTGGCGTCAAGGCACATGTAACGGTTTAAGTTGGAACGCTGATTGCTCATACTGTTCTATCTGATGTAGTAGAATATTTTGTTAAAACGTTTTTCCCGGTTTTGGATATTTCGGAATAAAATTGCGTTCGTTACGTTTTCATTAAATATTATAAGAGCCATAATATGTAAAAAATGCTGCACTTAAATGTTAGATTTTTTGTCGGAATGTTTTTCAACCATTTTCTTTTCATTTTATAGTCGTCTAATTATATATGCTCATTCGTTCATGAACGAAGCAGTGAATCATCGTATGGTTTATCACTTCGATGAAATCATTGAATGAATTGTTACTATTTAAATCAATATTAAACATGTATAAAAAATTATAATTTTAACAAAACTCGTACAAGAATCACTATTACCTCTCTATGTATTTAAAAAAGAAAAAAGTATTTCAGAGAACTCTATAAAATGTCACATTTTCAGAGAATGAAAAAAAATTTATGCCGAAAATTTCTATTCGAAGTTTTTGTCGCGAAATTTATGTCGAAAGTTTTTCTTATGCTGAAAAACTTTTATAATCCCTTAATCAATAAAGGATTGACTTGTGTAATATTTAATACATCCTGTCACACGAGTATGTCATCGCACTTTGCAATACTTTATCCTTGCTATACCATATCAGTCAATCAAAAATTAGCTTTATGTCATATGTTTTATAAATTAAGAAATACTACTCGGTATACCACACACTCTTAAAAAAAGGCAAGTGATTCTTAACCCGTTGGGGATGAGCGACACGTATACGTGACGCATAAGATGCTCAGAATCCTTCATTATTTCCACCAGTTATTTTTTATTGTAAGCTTTGCCTTATTTAATCATAGCATTTCTGTGATTCAATTAGGCTCAAATTTCTGTTTTGAAAAACCGGTGGTAAAAGATTAAAAATTCTGTAAAGGACGCTCATCGCAAAGGAGTTAATCTAGGACACTATGATATAACCACGAACAAAAATATACAATAACATCTTCCGAACTCTTTATCTTTAGAAAAATATAGTTTCGAGATTTAAAGAAGCATCTATAAAAAGAAAGTTTCTTTTGATGTCACTAATTTTAGAAAACACTTCCGAGTAGTTTTTACAGTGTATCAATCGGTTTTCTCAAACCGGTCTATCGGTTTTTAGAATGGTATCGTAATGGTCCCTTTTAAAAGAAAATAGCTGACCCCCGCCAGGCATTTGTTGGGGTATTTCGATAAAGTGATAAATAACCAAAAGAATGAATTTTGTTGATTTTTGAAATGAAAACAATTTACATAATTACCAGTTAAAAATTTAAACAGAGAGATGCATTAAGCAAAGCAAACCAAATAAATTCTGAATAACTAAAATTAACTAAGTAAATGAATAAATTTGCAAAAAGGGTGTCAACAAAATTCTCATTTATCACAATATCTCATATACTCAACAAGTGGTTTGACGGATTGGAACATTGTTATGGTAACACAACATGAAATTCATTAAAACTTTACAGGATGAATTTTGAGTAAAAAAAAATAAAAGGGACCTGCAATCCTTTCAAAATTTGATAAGCACAAACAAAGGGGAGTAAGTTAATTAAATTAAGGAAATAGATAATTAATTAAAGTTGCAAAACATGGCCATAATAATGTACGAATTCGCCAAAACCAAGATCGTGAGTGGTATAGTGGTTGATATCATTTCAATAAAAAAAAAGTAAACAAAATAACTTTCGTTCAAAGTTTCTTCACAAAGTTTTTTGTCAACAGCTGTCTTTCCTCTATACTTTTCTTGATTTTCTGATACCTTTATTAAATGATTGTGCACTTCAGTGTACACCTTTTGCAGAGCTGTTATTAAAAGTTCACAAAATGAGGGGGCACCATTATAGCTAAATTGGCGGGGTTGAGAAAATAAATTATAGGGTAGGTTAAGGTTTCTGTCATACATAACAGCTGCTGGAGTTAGTTTGGTAGATGAGTGCACAGCCGTGCGCATGGCTAAAAGTGCAAATTTAAGTTTGGTGTCCCAGTCTGATTGGTTCTCATTCACAATATGACACAGGGCGTTTTTTAAAGTCCTGTTCTGGCGTTCTATCTGAGCATTTCCGGCTGGGTGATATGCCGTGGTTTTGGGATGTTTTATTCCAAACATTTTGTATACATGCTCGATAGCTGCAGAAATTAAATTGGGTCCTCTGTCGGTTGAGATATAACATGGAGCTCCATAACGTGAAATGAAGTCTGCGAGAGTATCGGCTACCACATCAGATGTGATTGAGGATACCGCATAAGCTTCAGGCCACTTTGAAAATGCATCAATGTATGTGATGTTACCCGAAAAGGTAACAGGAACAGGCCCTATAACATCTAGGTTCACTTTATTCATAGGGAAATGAGGTGTGGGTACACGTTGGGGAGGGGCAAGTTGATTTGCTTTATGCGCTCTGTTTTCTTGACAGCTAACGCACGTCTCCACTAGGTGTTTGACATCTGCCGACATTACTGGTCAATAAAAGTGCTCACGAATGCGGTCAATTGTCTTTTGAAAAGCCTGGTGGCAAGCAGCTAGGGATTCGTGGGTTAGTGCAAACACCTGCTCAACCATTTTCTTCGGTACCACAAGTTTGATAGGATTATTCAATAGGGGTGACTCCCGTGTATCCTCGCATACAAGAAGATCATCCCTGAAGAAAAATCTCAAATACTTGGGTGCAACTTCAAGATTTTCACTAATTTTGCGAGCAATTTCACAGCACTTTTTATCTGTTTTCTGTAATTCACCTATATTTTCTAAAAGGTTGGAATGTGGCATAAAAGTTGTCTCCTTCTGTACTTGTATACAAAAGTTGTAATTGGTCACATTATCCGGTTTGCTATCTGTGGTGAATCTCGTAAGAAAGTCTGCAACGCTATTACATTTTCCCTTAACATATCTGATGGTAAACGTAAAATCAGAAAGTGTACAGATCCACTTGGCCATACGTGATGTGGGATCCTGAATTTTGAGCATGTACGTAAGAGGTGCATGATCAGTGTGTATAAAAAAATGAGTATTGGCAAGGTAGCACTTGAAGTGTGCAGTGGCCCATACTAATGCCAATAACTCTCTCTCAGTGGCGGAGTATCGCGTCTCAGCGTCTTTAAGTTTTCTGCTAGCAAATGCGACAGGGTGGAGCATCTCATTTTCATCCAGTTGTGATAGTACTGCCCCGAGTGCTTCGCCACTCGCATCGGTGTAAAGGTAAAACTCCTTCTCAAAATTAGGAAGGGCGAGACATGGTTTGGATATTAGTGCAGATTTTAAATCCTCAAACTCGTCCTGTGCTGCTTGGTTCAAAGTGAACCGACCCGTATCTTTAGTGAGGTTGATAAGACTTCTCGCTCTTTTGGAAAAATCTGGTAAAAATCACCAATAGAAGGAGAGTGCACCAATGAAGGATCTGACAGCCTTTCGGGTGTTAGGAGGTTGGAATTTTTTTATCACTTCATTATTTTTGTTGATGGGTGACACTCGTCCTTTTTGGATTTCAAAGCCCAAGTATTGGATCTTGTCGGACAAAAATGTACATTTACTGGGTTTGAGTTTAAGCTTGTGTTGGCGAAGTCTTTCAAAAACAAGCTTAAGTTTACTTATATGGGATTCGACATCTTTAGAAGCTATCACAATATCGTCGATGTACACTAAAATTCCCAAATTTCCTAGGTCACCAAAAATTGCAGACATAAGTCGTTGAAAACTGTTTCCCGAATTCGAAAGTTCCTCGTGTATTGTGTAAAAAGGGTTTACACTGCGGCACGCTTTTTCCTCCAGGAGAGCGATAGTTAAAATTTGCTGTGGGGTTTTGGGATCTTTGGTAATGACACCCTTTCTGATTTCAGGTGTAAGGTTATTTAGTAACATAGAGTGAAGCATGGCTTCACGGCTTTTGTTGACAATTGCATCATCCACTCCATTAATAACAAGTGCCTTTGATTATTATTATTTTACTATAATTATAAATATATTTTGAAAATGTGAAAATTAAAAAATCGCAAAAACTAGTAATATTAAACACTACGAAAAATTAAAAAAATATTCCAATAATTTTAATTAATAAATTGTTGCTCGGATCAAGATCATTTCAGATATTGCTACTTTCACTTCGCTTCTATCCTTTGTTTTGTACATAAATTGATTTATATATCAAATTTTTAATGTGTTTAAGGTAAAGATAGGAGAGTCTGCGTACAATTCAAAAGAATAACAATAAAAAATCTAAGTATTATTTTTTTGCTAAACTGGCCATGAATAATTTTTACGACATTTGTCTTTCATGCATTTCCATTGCTATTTTGTTGTTATGTTGCAATTTAATAGAACCGTTGTAACAAAACCAAGAAAGTTATTTTACGCAATCTGTCCTTACAGGGTTGGTGTGATTGCGCACATGGGTAGGAGAGATTGTTACTAATAATAACTACAATTAAATTGTTAACAATAATAATTACACTTAAATGACATTGTTGTAAGGTTTTTGTGAACAAGTATTGTTTTATTAGGAGTGAATATTTCAACCTAATGATTAAAGAATCAGAAAAAGGAAATAATTTTAAAACGATTAAAAATTTTTAATTAAAGGAAAAAAAATTTAAAGAATCAGAAAAAGCAAGTCCAGATAAGATTAGAAAATATCATTAAGTTATTTGATAACACGTATAACTTAAAATTAGTCCATTTTCATTTTTAATTTTTTTAAGCAAATTTACCAGTAAGCTGTGTAATCTCTCCTAGCATGAAAACTAATGGGAACAATGCGCCATCTCTCCTAAGTATCACATGCGCAAACTCTCCAATTTCGGTAGGAGAGATTGCGCGGTCATTTATTTAAACATTTCCGCTATTAAAACGAACCGTTGATGTTCACATTGTTAGTCTAGATTAGTGGCTTATGAGAAATCGTTTAAGTTAAAAATATTTTGTACTACTGACTTTGCATAGAAATTCTGGTGAATAACTATGAAAATTCAAGCACTTACTTTGGGAAAACAAAACAAAATAGCAATGCTTTATCTTAGACGCTCAAAACAATGAACGTGCACTTTTAAGTAGACACTCCACAACTGCTGTTGTACAACTACCTGGAGTCGCTGCGCTCTCGCTCAACTCTTTCCCCCTGAACATCTATGTGCGCAATCTCTCCGACCGCACCATCTCTCCTGGCTTTACCTTATTCCTTTTTTTTCCTGTCAATTGATTTCTGTTTTTTTCAGTTTGTCCGTTGCTTCTTTCCTTTATTTCGTTTTAATATTAACATATGTTTAATCTTTTTTACTTAAAAAAAATTCTTTTGTATCTATATTGATTTCTATATCGCATTTTATATTGTTTCATACTTTGATTTGTTCCTAAATTAATATCTTTTTTTTTTTTTTTTTTTTTTTAAGTTGTTGATTCTCTGTACTTTCTTTCTAAGTTTCAAACGCACATTTCTACTTCTCCTTGCTTTGTTTCATATTAACTTCTGAATCCCTTTTAGTTTTCCTATCTTTTCTTTGTATAAATTAATTTCTTATCTTTTATTCCATCTGGTCACATGAATATGTCATTACACTTTGCAATAATTAATCCAGTTTACCATATCAGTCGATGGAAAATAATGTAATAGTTTCTCCCTTATAATATACATCAAGAGGTACTCAGTATACTATTAAATCCTATATAGGAATGTCAATCATGGAATATTCAAAATAATACCCATGTCCAATTTTAATGTTAGTCGAAGTCGAAGAAATAAAATACGAAAACGGGATTGAGCTGCCTTGATGGAAAATTTGGAGTTCACATCCATTACGTGGAATTCTAATTCAGCTCGAAACAATAAGAATTTATATATATATGAAAAAAAATGCAGAATCATCTGATCTGAAAGCCAAATGGGGTAATTTCTTTATTTTCCGCTTTTGCATCTTTCTCCATGATCTGTTGCGATTGGAGAAGTAATTTTATTAAAAGAAAATGATACTTCCGTTTAAAAAAAGAAAGTGAATTCGAGATTCCAGGGTTTAGTTATAGGAAGTAAATTATTGTAAATTCCATTATTAATTTTTTTTTTACTATAATTATAAATATATTTTGAAAATGTGAAAATGAAAAAATCGCAAAAACTAGTAATATTAAACATTACGAAAAATTAAAAAAATATTCCAATAATTTTAATTAATAAATTGTTGCTCGGATCAAGATTATTTCAGATATTGCTACTTTCACTTCGCTTCTATCCTTTGTTTTGTACATAAATTGATTTATATATCGCATTTTTAATGCATTTATTTCTTTCCTTCTTTTGTCGATGGTAGTTGATGTCGAAGAAATAAAGTATTTTTGCGGAATTGAGCTGCCTTGATGGAAAATTGCGAGTTCACCTCCATTTCGTAAAATTCTCATTCAGTTCGAAACAATAAGAATTTATATGTATATATATATATATATATATATATATATATATATATATATATATATATATATATATATATATATATATATATATATATATATATATATATATATATTAATATATTTATATATTTATTATCGCTTTTGGCTTTCGGATCTGATGATTACATGTATATATATATATATATAATCATCAGATCTGAAAGCCAAAAGGGGTAATTTTTTTCCAGTTCCGCTTTTGCACCTTTCTCCATGAGCTGTTGCGATTGGAGTTGTAATTTGATTTGAAGAAAGTAATGCTTCCGTTTAAAAAAATGAAATGAATTCAAGATTCCAGAGTTTAGTTATAGGAAATAAATTATTGTAAAATGAACTGCAAATTATGATGACGTCCGTTACACTGTAAAAGATATTGTGAAATGCAATATGTAAATTTATCAGGCAGTTTTGACATTAATGTTTATATGTTTCTTTTTTTTTTTTTTTTTTTTTTTTTTTTTTTTTTACTGATGTACCGTGAATTCCCGTTAGTGCAGACTTCAAAGAGAAAGGGATTTTTTTTTTTTTTTTTTGTCTGCACTAATCGAAATCTGCATTAAACGATGTAGACATTTGAATTGTGTAAAATAATCTCCTGCGTTCAATAAATTAAATTCAGAATTAAATAGGTTAGCAACTCAATACTAAAATAAACAACTATTTCTTTAATTTGGTAATTTTAATGATAAAGAAAGTGAGAGACAATTTTTTTAGAGTGAATTACCCGGGAAAAACAAAATATGCAAAGAAATTGCCGTACTCACGTAATTTAACCTTCATTAAAGAATCTCTCACTTTTATTTGCGTTACTTGCGTTACTGTTTATCACATCATTTTCCAGTTTTGCAACACATTTGAAAACTTGGTCTGACATCACATTTTAATTGGTAGAGGAACTTTGGGTGTTGAATACTATTTACATTTTGGGCAATGCAACTTCCCGATATTGTTTAATACCCGAAAACTGATTACAATGACGAACTTCAACTATCAGCGAATAATTTTTACAGAGAAAAATTATTTTACGTTTTTTCATCATTTGCAAACAAATAATAATAATAATAATAATAAACGTATTTTGAGTGTATTTTGAAAGAGTTTGGTAAAAATGTTGAGGTTTCTGTATCGGATTCTTACGGGGTTTTTAACAACCATACCACTGGTTTCATGCTTCTATCTTCCACCGTTTCCGAGTTATTTATTTTCGAAGCTAGGGGTCCTACGTGAAACACCCGGTAAAAGGTTTCCCTACGATCTTGTAGAAATAGTAACTGCAATCTGGACATAATCGTAATTATGAGAACCGCTATAACACGAAAGTACCTTTTAAAGTTTCGTCAAAAGTCTTTGTTTTTCTTTAATGCATTAGTTTATAACATATGGCTGCAGGAAAGAACAAAAAAGCATTCTGTAAACTGTCTTTTCAGAATTTCTAAATTGATTTCTCAACGTATAATTCCAATTTAATTAATATAAAAATATTAATTGATTAAAGCGTACTTAAAAGAATTATATTATATTCTTTCATTTTATTTAGATTTTCTATTTTTTAATGTACTGAATATAGGATTTAAGTCATTTTTCTGTTAGCCTTCTGCAGATGATAAATCGCCAAATAATCTTCATGGTTACAACTGTTTATGAGTTGCAAAAACAACTGAGTTAATGATGGATCATTCCATGCTAAATGAGAAAATCAGCTGTGGCTGACATGTCATAGATTTTAATGAAAATCAGCATATAAGTAGATCATATTTATTTATGAGTAAATGTAAAATAACAGATTCCAGGATTGTTTATTTAAGTATTAAAACTTACATTAAAAGTTGATATAAGATCGAGGTTGTGTCTACATGCTTGAAATTTTAATTTTCATTATTAGCCGTAGGAGTGGAAAGACTATATCAAAAATTATTTATAATTAAGAATGAATAATAAGTAACAGATTGGAGTGATTTAGTAACTGTCCTTTTATTCCATAATGAGAAAAAAAAATTGAAAATTTTCGAGAGGAAAATGCAATATTTCTATTAGGGATGCAACGGATATCCGGTAAATATCCGATATCCGGCATATCCGGCTGATTTTTCAATATCCAAAATATCATCGGATATCCGAATCACAATCACCGGATATCCGACTTCTCTGCCGGATATCCGGTTCTCTACTACATAAGTTCTATCAATAATATGCGTAGGACATGATGACAAATTGTATTCAAACATCCTTGATAAAAGTGACTTGTTTTTAATGCAAAATATGAAATATACTAGTAAGTTCCTTATCCACGAGTAAAAGGTTCTAACTCTCAAAAGTAATATAGATATTTCAACTCGTTATGATAAATTTAAGAATTTACGTTTACATCTTTTAGAAAATTGTTCCTTTACTGTCAGGTTGTAAAATAATATATGAAGTTGTTTATTAAAGTATGACTTTATTAATTTTCTTTCTTACTTTTAAGTTAAACAATTAAACAGACCTATTTTTATTTTTGTTTTTTAACTTGTATGTTTAACAAACTTTATACTTATTATCTAGTAATAAAAGAAAGTTTTGCTTTGTGTGTGTGTGACGGCTACTAAAATCTACCGCACATAGGAGTCTGAAAATGTGGGTGAGGATAGTCTACGGCAGGTCCTGATGCACCTGAGGATCAGACTTAATTTTTTGTGACTTGGGTCCCTTTACGTTTTTGTGCCTTTAATTGTTAATAACTTGCCTCCTTTTTATCCGATCTTTTTCGTTTTTGGGGTTCTTTCTCCATTTAGTTATTCTCCCATTTCTAGATTCTAGTTAAGACCCTGGCCTGCTGGAGCCTGGTATGGGGGCCCCGTTGAAGTTTTTGCTCCCTAAATTGTTAGTAACTTACCTTCTTTGAATTCGATCTTCTTCGTTTTTGGGGCCTTTTCTCATTTAGTTATTCCCCCATTTCTACATTCCAGTTAGAACCCGGGGCCTCTTGCACTTATTGTGTGCCATGCGTTTTTACCCCACCCCCAATTGTGTTACCCTCTAAATGCATACTGTATATACTCGATTATGAGCCAACCCCCAAATTCGAAACGAAAACAGTTTTAATACCAATATTTTGCAGTAGTTTTTTTTTCGCGCCTTAAATTATTTAGAATTAAATGAGGTGAAATAAGGCGTAGAAAACCATTCTGAATTAAACATGTTTTCATCTTGAATTCGGGGGTCGGATTATAGGCGAGTATGTACAGTAACTTTAAAGGTGAGTCTTTGACACCTCTCTCTAGGCCACTACCCTCATAATTTTATTGGTTCCTAAGGCCCAATTTTTGAAGCATTTCTTTAAAATTTTATTCTAATGATATATCTTATACTTAATTTAGACTAATTGAAGATCTAAAGTGCTAAATACTAGGAAATTTTTAAGAAGTTTTCTTCTTGCGGCCCTGCTCAAAACTATCAGTTGGCTCCTTTTGGGTCCCCTACGATAGCTCCCTTAAAAATCATCCAATTCACTAGCTGTTTAGGTGTGTTCTTTATTATATAAATATGTAGCACCTATAGTCATTTGCTGATCTGTCCACATATAACAGCACAAAAACTACCCAACTGAATGGTCTGAAATTTAATATATATATATAATCAATGCAGAATTTTGTCAAGTCATTTTAAGTTTTATGAAAATCGAATCAAAACTTAAAAAGATATTAATAAAAATATTTAGAAAGTAATTTGAATTTTAAAATAATTGGTACTTCTTCGCTATAGCAGCTTCCGAGGATTAATCGTCAAGTGACTGAGATGTATCACCAAGTTATCTGACATGTATGACGTTTATAGTCATATATGACCAAGTTATAGTCACATTCTTCATTCTATTAAATCCTATCATACGTAATTAATTCAATGATATCCCATGATAGATAATGTTTCTTGGTTGCCATGGTGATTACCTCATATTTAAGATGGAGTCATTATTTCCCTTTTACTGAATTTAAAAACCGAATTTTTATACTAAAATTGTTTAATTATAGCAATTATATAATCTACCAACAGTTTTTTGGATAGATGTTTCCATAGAAATAGATAGTAAATGGAAAAAGAGTAAATATGGATTTCAAGTTCTGAAATTTTCAAAGCTAGGCTTCAGTTTCCCATTGGAATTTTCAGTAAATATCACCAAAAGATAAAATGTTGCCAACTTACAATTCACTTATTTTATTACGGAAATTAATCATATCATAATAACAGACGGTATAATTTATTTCACTGAAACTAGTTATAGCACGAACACACATAATTTGCCATGTTTGACGTACGATTTCCAACTTGTTTTTCTAACAACGTCTTAGGACTTCCAGCTACTACATGAACAACAAAAATATTTCTCAGACAAGACCCAGGCAACCTTTAAGTTTTTGTGCCATAAATTGTTAATAAGTTGCCCCTTGTTTATCCGATTTTCTTTATTTTTAGGGCCCATTTCTCCATTTAGTTATTCCCCCATTTCTACATTCCAGTTAAGACCCTAGCTCCCTTGGGCCCCTTGAAGTTTTTATCTCTAAATTGCTAATAACGTGCCCCTGTTTAATCTGATCTTCTTCATTTTGGGGGGCTTTTCTTTATTTAGTTATTCCCTCATTTCTAGATTTCACTTAGGACCCTGCTTCCCGGTCTGGGGCCGTTGACTTTTTTGTTCCTTGAAAGACAAAAAAATTTCTCGGACCTCAGCTACAACCAATTTTGAATATTAATCTCCTTCTTGGGGCCCTTGGTGCAGCTTCTTTTAAAAAAAAAATCATTCAAACTTGAATTCTGTTTAAGGTTATTATCGTGGGCCCGGGCAACGCCGGGTGGGTCAGCTAGATTTTAATAAAGGAATTTTAATGCATAACCTGAAATTCTGTTTCATACCTGTATAAAACTACAAGGAAAAATATAACTTCATTATATTTAAAATTAAAAGTAATTATCTTTTTACTTATAAATCTCTAAAAATAACTTAAAATAAAACTAAATGTGATTTAAAGTAAAACAGTATTAAATAATTAAAACAGAAAAAAAGCATCAACTAAACCTATATTTGAAGGAAACTCTTATTAGTAGCCATATTAATAGATATTTTATGCTTAAATTAAAAAAAAAAAAAAAAAAAAAAAAGGATGTATTTATTTGTGAAAATACTCTACAATTATAATAGGTATATTAATAAATGTGTTATGGTTAAAGTTTGTTTGCTTCTGACAGCATTGTACAAATAAACAGAATATTTTAATGCTTAAATTACATTTTTTATGCAACATTATTAATATACATATATTTAAAGAGATATAGTTTTTGTAAATTATATTTCAATATATTTAAAATGTTTTAATGATGTGTGAAACATGTTTGTAATTTATTGTTCTGAGATGGCATTATATAAAGAAATAAGTAAGCATACACCATAACTAAACGTTAACTAAAAGCAGCATATCTAGTGCCGGATATCCGATATCCGGAAGGCAAAGAGCTTCGGATATCCGATATCCGGAAGGCAAAGAGCTTCGGATATCCGAAATCCGATATCCGGCAAAATCCATATCCGGTTCATCCCTAATTTCTATTACTTTGCAAAATGTATACATTTTAACGTCTGAATGTGAAAAATATTAAAAACACCAATTAAAATAATTTAAGACAGACATGAGTACACATAAAATAAAAATTTATAAAAAAATATATACTTAAAAACAGTTAAAAATACAAAATAGTAGACGTTTCGCCAAGCGACACGCAAGGCATCATCAGTACAAAAACAATCTATTGCATAACAAACCACAGAACAAGGAAAAGGAAAGGTTTGAAATCAAGGAAAGTTGAAGTTATTTTAAAAACAGATAATATTCATTAGGGACAGAACGAGCTTCATTCAACGTCTGCGATCGCAATTGAGTGAACCAACTCTCAAGGAGTAATCGACCATGGTAGCTGTTACAACCTGATTTCAAAATACTGGCGTTCGCAATTAGCGGGATGTGATTCGTTTGAAGTGAATGCTGGACAATTTTTGAATTCAAATTACTATTTTTTAAAGCACTAGTATGTTCTTTTAGACGAATTTCCAATGATCTACCTGTTTCACCAATGTAGACACTATTGCAATCTTTACAGGGAATAATATAAACAACACCGGGTAATTTAGACTTATCATATTGAAATTTATGCTTAGTGAAAAAGGAACTCACTTTATTAATTGGTTTAAAAGAAACCCCAATATTGAATGATTTTAGAATGCCAGAAATTTTTTCAGAAATGCAGTTCCAGTAATGATTTTGAAATTGAGAAGTGTAAAATTTATCGCGATTTGGTTAATAATAGCTATCCTATAGGTCTTGTTAAAAAAATCTTTAAAAATACTTTAAATTTTGTGAATTCTACTCCCCCCCCTTTTTCAACGTAGCAAACCAAACTCTTTTATCTGTATCCCTTATTATAAGAACATTTCTGAAAAAATTTCTGGCATTCTAAAATCATTCAATATTGGGGTTTCTTTTAAACCAATTAATAAAGTGAGTTCCTTTTTCACTAAGCATAAATTTCAATATGATAAGTCTAAATTACCCGGTGTTGTTTATATTATTCCCTGTAAAGATTGCAATAGTGTCTACATTGGTGAAACAGGTAGATCATTGGAAATTCGTCTAAAAGAACATACTAGTGCTTTAAAAAATAGTAATTTGAATTCAAAAATTGTCCAGCATTCACTTCAAACGAATCACATCCCGCTAATTGCGAACGCCAGTATTTTGAAATCAGGTTGTAACAGCTACCATGGTCGATTACTCCTTGAGAGTTGGTTCACTCAATTGCGATCGCAGACGTTGAATGAAGCTCGTTCTGTCCCTAATGAATATTATCTGTTTTTAAAATAACTTCAACTTTCCTTGATTTCAAACCTTTCCTTTTCCTTGTTCTGTGGTTTGTTATGCAATAGATTGTTTTTGTACTGATGATGCCTTGCGTGTCGCTTGGCGAAACGTCTACTATTTTGTATTTTTAACTGTTTTTAAGTATATATTTTTTTATAAATTTTTATTTTATGTGTACTCATGTCTGTCTTAAATTATTTTAATTGGTGTTTTTAATTTTTCTATTACTTGTTTAAACATGACGGAAAGGTCTTAAAATTTTAAAATTGTTTGACGTTATAGATAAAAGTATATATTTTAAATATAGAAACTTTCATTCTTGCCTTTTTATTCCTTAATGAGAAAAAAATAAATAATGAAAAATTTTGAGGGAAAAAATTCAATATTTCTATTACTTGTTTCAACACGAAGAAAACATCTTAAAATTTTTAAATTATTTGACGTTATAGATAAAAGTGTATATTTTAAATATAGAAACTTCCATTCTTGCCTTCAGTTTATTTTTCCTCAACAATATTTTAAATTAGAGTAGAATAAATTATTGATTTAAAGGGGGAAACAATTATATAGTAATCAAAGCTCCGGATAGATGGCAGCACTACTTTTTTTTTTTTTTTTTTTTTTTTTTTTTGAAAGATGGCAGAAAAGCATGGAAAGGCGCACAAATTTGAAGTGAAATAGTTCAAAGAACATAACAAATATTACCTTTTTGAACTCATCTCTCTTATGTTAGGAACTCTTATGTTAGGAATCAAAAGGCAATCTTGAATTTTTTTCAGCATATCATGGGCTTTTTGAACTTTATGCTTCTGCAATATTGTTAATGTCAGGTTTTTCCTTCATTTGATTTTTTAAATATACATAAGAGGAAAAATTGTTATTTTGTATTTTTTTTTTTAAAGTTTCTAAGCTATTTTGAAGATAAAGAAAATAAATGGTAACTTCCAAATTTGAGAAATTTGGTTTTCATATGTAACATTACATTGTACATCAATTTCCCATATGTTTTTAAATTTCTTCGATTTTTTTAACGCTTTTAATTTTCTCAAAATTTTCA
Organism: Maratus michaelseni; assembly: GCA_963931845.1. Taxonomy (NCBI): domain Eukaryota; kingdom Metazoa; phylum Arthropoda; class Arachnida; order Araneae; family Salticidae; genus Maratus; species Maratus michaelseni. The sequence goes on from OZ007600.1 coordinate 13,946,724, forward strand.
ATTTTTCAATTTTTACAACCAAGTTAAGGTTAACCATGGTGTTACGAAATTATTATTACTAAATAAATATGATAATAACTGCCCATGGGTTACAATATTATGAAAAAATTTTATTTATGTTAAATAATTTTCAAGATACGGAACTTTAAACTTGTAACTTTGAACGATTCCATACAAGCCATTCTATGTCACAAGTTTTTAGCTCACAGGCTATCAAAGCCTGAGAGCTTATGTGCCCGCCGGTTCTGTATGTACGTACGTATGTATGTATGTACGTAACGCGATAACTCTTGATAGAATTAACCGTTTTACTTTAAATTTTGTTTATAGGTTCCTTGTGATAAGGCGCTTCCCTGATTAGTTTTGGGGGTTCATTGGTTAAGTATAAAGGGGGAAGGGGGGGATACCCTCCCCCCCTAATTTAGATAAATGAGTTTTTCATGCAGAATTATCCGATTTTCTTCAAATTTTGTATATAGGTTCATTGTGATAATGCGCTTCTCTAAAGAGTTTTGGGGGTTCATTGGTTAAGTATAAAGGGGGAAAGGGGGGGTGGGTAAATTAGATAATTTATGCCCCCTTAATTTAGATAATTGGGTTTTTCATGCAGAATTATCCAATTTTCTTTAAACTTTGTATATAGGCTCATTGTGATAAGGCACTTCCCTAATTAATTTTGGATGTTCATTGGGTAAATATAAAGGGGGGGTAAACGGGGGGCTAATCCCCCTTAATTTAGATAAATGGGTTTTTCATGCAGAATTATCCGATTTTCTTCAAATTTTGTATATAGATTCATTGTGGTAAGGCGTTTGCCTGATTAGTTTTGGGTTTTTATTTGTTAAGTATAAAGGGGGGAACGGGAGGGGCTTACCTCCCTTAATTTAGATAAATGAGTTTTTCAAGCAAAATTATCCGATTTTTTTCAAATTTTGTGTATAAATTCATTGTGGTAAGGCGCTTGCCTGATTAGATTTTGGGGGTTTATTGGTTAACCCTTTAAGACCTGAAGAGTGTTGGTAGAAATTAAAAGCATATAAAAACTCTATTTGATTGAAAAGAAATATTTAAAAAAAAGTTACGTTGTCAGGTTATGTCAAGGAGGATCTACACAATTGTGTGGTGCAGGCTAAGCTTTAAATCACAGGGAAAGAGGAAATTGTTTTTTTTTTCTTAGGATCATCTACACAATTGTGTAGGTTAGGTCTTAAAGGGATATGTATAAAGGATGGGAACGGGTGCTTATCCCCCCCCCCTCCTTAATATATTGTCAATTTCTTTATTTTACGAGTGGCATTATTCTTTGAAAAAATAGCATAATATACAATTAGTGGGAATAGACTGTGAGCTCAATGCCCTCAGTTTAACTGGGCAGTTTTCTTTATTTAAATGTCCAGAACTTCCAAAATATTTAATTTTTTGTCAAGATAGTTTGAATAGCTCTATTTAAATATGAATTAAATTTGTGTACCAAATTTTATTAAAATCGGTTACTATGTGGCCACGACTTTTTTTTAAATTTTTGCTCATTTTGCATGGAATGACCCTGATGCTACTCTCGCCAAAATATGGCAACTGGCAGTTAAACAGCAACAACGAAATATTGCAAACACTAAACCTGTTATTATGCCATTTATGCATCGTTTGTCACCAATACTATCCAAAAATACCTATTCTGAGCAACTTCTTTTTTTTAAAATCTAGAAAATAGACAGCTTAAAAATAATGAAATAGTTTTTTGCACCCTTTTACTTAAATCAACTTGGTTTTTATATGTAAAGATGAGATTTCGTAATCGATTTTTTACTCATTTCGTGATACATTAGAATTATAAAGAAAACCACAAAGGTGTGTTTCTGATGACAATATCACTTTTTAATAATTTTAGAAGTTTATTATATGTTAATAACTTTATTTTAAGGTATTTTGTTGTTAGCCCACGAAAGGGGATAATTTTTTAAATATTCTTTATGTAGTACTACAAAAGATGTAAATTTTCTTTTCACTTTGCTTAACAGCGTACAACGAACTTGAGTGAAAAATGTGTCCAGGTCGGGGATCGAACCCAGATACCTTGGTATAGCGCACCTAGTGCTTTACCAATTAATTTCCCTCAAGTTGGTTGTACGCTGTTAAGCAAAGTGAAAAGAAAATTCACATCCTTTGTAGTGCTATTTAAAGATTTAAGGCGTAGTTTCAGTCCTACTGAAAATTTAATTGGAAATTTAAATATATTCTATATGGTTATAATTGTATCGGTGTTACAACAGCAATGGATTTAATGATGCACTAAACCATGCAAGCCAAAATTTGCCAACTGATTGTGAAACTCTAATAACTAAATATTCTATATATTAAAAAGTATAAAATATAAATAAAAATAAAGAATGTAATATAACTTTTTTTAAGTACGCTTTAATCAATTAATATTTTTATATTAATTAAATCGGAATTACACGTTGAGAAATCAATTTAGAAATTCTAAAAATACAGTTTAAATAATGCTTTTTTTTTCTTTCCTGCAGTCATATCTTAAAATTGAAACAAAGGAAGAATTCTAAATTTATTTAATAAATTCCCTAACTCCGTCTTTCTATCAAGCGTGAAAAAAAGGTGGTAAATTTTCCATAATCGGTTTCTATGCCCGCATCAAACTATCATATAGTAGCTGATTTTTTTTAAATTATGATTTTTAGGCATAAATTAGGCGTGATTTTCAAAAAAAAAAAAAAAACATTGGTCAAATTGTCAATTGTTTCAAAAAAAGTTTAGTTAAAAAAAAAATATTTTTTTTTATTTCTATAGATATTTAAAACTTAAATAAACTGAGTGTGCATATTTTTCTCATTTCTAATGAACAAAATCTAGCTTTCACAGAAAGCAACAATAATAACTGTTCAAACAAGCAACAGTAACTAAGTTTTATTAGATCCTTTTATTTCCATTCAAAAAATTTCTTTCTCCACAATTAAGCATTTTCAAGTATGCATGAATAAATAAACGAAATGTAACATGAACTAGGAAAAACGCAATTAGTTTTGATTAAAAAGGCCTTTGCTATTTATTATTCAAGAACTCCGTTAATTTGTAGCAGTACTTTTTATCCTTAATGAAGGTGAAATTTTCTTCATTCCTGAAACAGAGATATACATTTTTAATTTTTTATGGCGGCTTAAAATAGAGAAATGCTTAAGAAACATGTTGTTTGAAATATATTTACATAAAAAACACATTCGGGAAAGCAAAGTTGAGTAAATGTAGTTTTTTTTGTAAAACCGAAGATATATGAATTTCAGATGATTTAAAAATTGAATTAAATTTTTATTGATGTTGGAAATTGTATTGTCTAAAGAAATTATTGAAATATGTTTTACAAAAGAAAAGAATTCCTTGAAATTATTTTATTATTATTATTATTATTATTATTATTATTATTATTATTACTATTCTTATTATTACACTCTTCTATTTAACTTCATTTGGTTTTTGTATGTAAAGATGAAATTTTGTAACCGATTTTTCATTCACTTCCTGATAGGCTAGAATTAAAAATATATATATATATATACACATGTGTGTTTTATATAACAATACATTTTTTCTATATTTTTGGAATATAATTGTAAATCAATAAAATAATTTTAATTCATTTTTCTGTTAGCCTTCTGCAGAAGATAAATCACCAAATAATCTTTATGGTTACAACTGTTTGCGAGTTACAAAAACAACGGAGTTAATGATGCCACTCTCCCCAAAATATGCCAACTCGCAGTTAAACTGCAACAACGAAATATTGTAAACACTAAAAAGTAGTTAGATAATAAAGAGTTTAATGTTTTTAAAAAATACTTTTTTATCATTTAATAGCTTAATATTAATTAAATTATGACTATTAATTCAGAAACAATTTAGAAATCCTGAATATATAGTTTAAATTATGCTTTTTTTTTCTTTCCTGTTGCCATATATAAAATAAACAAAGTAAAAATTATCATTTCTTTAATAAATTCACGAATCTTCTCTTTTTATTAAGCGTAAATCAAATCGGAGAATTTTCACTAAACGAAGCCCACACCATATTAACATAGTTTATCGGAAATATTTTGGAACTGCATGAATTGCGATTATAAAATGAAGAGTAATTTTTAAGGAAAACATTGAATGTTTTAAAACAATGTTTTTAAAAAACTATTTTTTACTTCTATTCTCATTACTATGAACAAAATGTAGTTTTCACAGAAAAGAACAACAATACTAACTGTTGAAATAATCAAGACTAACAAACTTTTATTAGTTCCTTTTTTTTTTTTTTTTTCATTCTAAAAATTTCTTTCTTTACATTTAAGCATTTTCAAGTATCCATGAATAAATAAACAAAATGTAACATATACTAGAAAAATCGCAATTAGTTTTGATTAAAAAGACCTTTGTTATTTATTATTCAAGAACTTTGTTAATTTGTAGCAGTGTTTTTTACCTTTAATGAAGGTGAAATTTTCTTCATTCTTAAAGCAAGAGATATGCATTTGCAATTTTTTACGGCGGTTTATAATACAGAAATGCTTAAAAACACGTTGTTTGAAATACATTTACATAAAAAACACTTTCGAGAAAGCTTTAAATTTGAATAAAATGTGGTTTTCTTTGTGAAACCGAAGCCGTATAAATTTCAGATGATTTAAAAATTGAATTAACTTGTTACTGATGTTGGAAAATTTTAATTTCGAAAGAAATTACTGAAATATGTTTTACAAAACAAAAGAGCCTTTAAAATATTTTAGTTTTAGTATTATTATTATTATTATTATTATTATTATTATTATTATCCTGCTCATTTGTTTAATTTAACTTTGTTTTTGTATGTAAAGGTGGAATTTTGTAACCGATTTTTTATTTGCATCCTGATCAGCTAGAGTTATAAAAATTATGTTCGCATGTGTGTTTTCGATGACAATACAACATTTTAATATTTTTAGAACTTAATTATAAATTAATAAATTTATTTCAGGGTATTTTCCTGTTTGTCCGCCACAGATGATGTATTGCCAAATATTTTGTTTCAATTGTCCACAAAATACAACAACAACGGAGTTAATTATGCCTCGCACCAAACTCGCTAAAATATGCCAACTGGCTCTGAATCTTCAACAATGAAATATTTTGAACACTAAGAAGAAGAAAATAAACATTGTAATGTTTTAAAAATAATAATCTTTTATCATTTAATAGCTTAATATTAAATAAATTATAACTATAGAGTGAGCAAACAATTCAGAAATCCTGAATAGATAGTTTGAATTATGGTTTTTTCATTCCTGTTGCCATATCTTAATAAAGAATCTGGGAAATATTTCTTTAACAAATTCACTAGTTCGCACTATCTACAAAGCGTGAAAAAAGCAGTGTATGACAACGCTAAACTAGCCTATTGCAGCGGAACGATTTTGGAAAAATCATGAGTCACAGTCATGAAATCAGGCGTAATTTTTAAGATAAACATTGAATGTTTATAAAAGAGTTTATTATTATTATTAACCATTGGGAAAATGGTTGTTGTTTTCGGTCGAGAATGCACCTCTTGACGTCGTCACTTTTTTTTTTTTTTTAAGAGTTTTAACGAAATTCTGTAACTTTATAAGAATTTTTAACGATATTCTGTAACTTTAGAAGAATTTTCCTTTGAATAGGCAATAGAAATGCATAAAATCGTTACAAAAATGTTAAAGTTACAAAAAGGATAGATGCAAATTGTCAGTTATGAAGAAAAGCCGAATTCAAAAATTGACGTCGGATAAGAAATCGTCTTATGAATTTTTTGTATCTGTTTTCATTAATATATTGTAAATTTGGTACTTTCGTGTTATAGCGGCCCCCACGGATGAATCGCCAAGCGACCTATACATAAGCTTTGCAATGATCTTGGCGAAATCATAACTTCAACCTCGGTATAATTGTTTGTTTTTTTGTTTTTTATTACTATGAACAAATTGCTGTTTTCTCAGAAAACAATAACAATAACTATTCAAACAAGCAACAGTAACTAAGTTTTACTAGTTCCTTTTTTTCCATTCCGAAAATTTCTTTCTCCTCAATTAAAGCATTTTCAAGTATCCATGAATAAATAAACAAAATGCAACATACCCTAGGAAAAGCGAAATTAGTTTTGATTAAAAAGGCCTTTGATATTTATTATGCAGGAACTCCGTTAATTTGTAGCTGTGTTTTTTACCCTTAATGAAAGTGAAATTTTCTTCATTCTTAAAACAGAGATATACATTTGTAATTTTTTACGGCTGCTTAAAATAGAGAAATGCTTAAAAACGTGTTGTTTGACATATATTTGCATAAAAACACATTCAAGAAAGCAGTTGAGTAAAATATGGTTTTCTTTGTCAAACTGAAGATATATAAATTTCAAATGATTAAAAATTTAATTAACTTGTTACTGGTGTTGAAAATTGTATTGTCTAAAGAAATTAATGCAATAGGTTTTGCAAAGCAAAAGATCCTTGTAATAATTTTATTATTATTATTATTATTATTATTATTATTATTATTATTATTATTATTATTATTATCACTACTAGGGTATCCAACCCGGACTTCCCGGATTACAGAACATAGCTGAAAACCATTTTTTTTTTAACTGAAAACTCTAATAGATTTTTTAATTTCAATATATATTTTTATTTGTCCACTAGCACCACCAAAAAGCCTTTTTATAGGAAAAATAACAGTTATGTATTCAAATAAAGTATTAAGTTTTGAAATTTCTTAAAAGTGATAATTTGGTATTAGCGTCGTGTTAGGAGATAATAGACGAAGAAATCGCCAAAGAATTCGCTACTTACAATAGCCTTTTTGATTCTGAAAATTTCATCGACTTAAAGAGTCTACCTCACTCAGGCGAAAACACCCGCTCGTTTATGTTAATCCTATGGAGGAAATAATTTACGATATCTCATTCGCATTTCAATATTTTTAAATGTTTTTTTTTTTTGTACTTTTTCGATTTTTGTTGCAGTTTGTTTTATTGAGGATACTTTCACTTTCGAAACCGGTTCCGAAAGTGAAAGTATCTTAATTAAAAAAAATTGTAATCAAAATCGAAAAAGTACAAAAGAGCATGCATAGAGATTGACCTCAGTTATCCAATGCGAAAAAATCATTTAAAATATTGAAATGCGAAACGAGATATCGTAAATTATTTTCCCCATAGGCTTAACATTAGCGAGAGGGTGTTTTCGTCTAACAAGGAGAGTGCCAAGTTTGGTAATCACAGATTTTGATTATTTTTATATATGTTGTAGGGTAGAAGCCCCTCAGTCTCAGGTTCAATGGATTTTATACAACGCTCCTTAGTTCTCGATAAATGGGGGATCTAATATTATAACACAACTTAAATACTTACTTTGTAACTAACTGCGTTGGTATGGCTTCTGCTCGTTGTTCCGAGGTCCCGGGTTCGAGGTCGGAACGCGCTGTTTCTTAATTTTTTTTTATAAATATACTTGTAATTTTAATTTAATAATCTCAATAAAAAAAATTAACATAATTAAATTTTAATTTAGCATTTTTGATTTTTTAAAAAAATCACTTTTAAAATGTATTCCATGTATACTTTATCAATTCAACGATATTGAACAATTGTGTCAATTCGTGATTGTAAAGAAACGTCATTTATAAATTGCCTTAACAAGGGAAGTCAATGCGATAATAATACTACTCGGTTTTTAAAGTAAGAAGCATAATTATATTAAAATTTAGCACAAGAATTTAATTACAACATATTTGTTTTATTTTATTGTAACTAGAGGGCGCCACAACAGGCTTTGGTTATTTCTTTTTTTTAGTTGCAGTTAAGTGCTTTTTGTTTTCAATCTTCATCGCACAAGTGCGTATCATTCTATAACAGCTTATAATCGTATAAAAATGGAAGAAGCAAGCTGTAGTTCACAAGAAGATCAATCTGAAGTGTCGGGATTCGATGAAAATCAGAAAAGTGATGTCACAAATGCGTTGAAGTACTGTAAAATGTTATTGCAAAACAATGGATTTTTAACAAATAATCCAGCATCTGAAATATCTTCGTGTTCTATTGCGATGGGAGAAGAATTCTATAATTCAATAGTAAATATGCTGATTTTGTAAAGATATTTGAATTTTTACTAGTCAATAATAGATCGAATTATTTTAAAGCTCTTTAAATGATGAGAAATGTTTAATACTGTTTTAAAAAGTCAAAAATGCTAAATTTAAATTTAATTATGTTAACAAATTTTTTTATTGAGATTATTAAATTATAATTACAAGTATATTTATTAAAAAAAGTGAGAAAAACAAACGTAGCACGTTCCAGAATCGAATACGGGACCTCGGAACAACGAGCAGAAGCCATACCAACGCAGTTAGTTCGCTACAAAGTAAGTATTTAAGTTGTGTTATAATATTAGACCCCCCATTTCTCGAGAACTAAGGTGAATTGTATAAAATCCATTGAACCTGAGACTAAGGGGCTTCTACCCAAAAACATATATAGAAATAATCAAAATCTGTGATTACCAAGCTTGGCACTCTCGATAGAGATGAATTTAAACAAATTCATGCTTGGAAACTATTTTAAAAATGATAAAAAAATCCTAAATTTTGGTACAGTTTTCAAACAAATTGATTTAAAATAACACTTTCCATTACGTAAAAATTGAAAGGTTGCTGTGTTTAGGAGCTAAACAAATTGTCTTAAAATCGAAATTTATGAGTCAGGTGTTTTCACTATGAATACGACGTCAGCGTTATTCACAGGCATGTTTTTGCTTTTTAATAAAGACTATTTTAAGAAAATGGGTATTATTTCGTTTATAATGTTCTCTACGGAAAAAAACTTCTATTAACAGATTTTTTTATGCGTAATTATAATGTTTGTACAATTAATAGTCTTCTAAAACTCGTCTATTATTGAAAATGCTTGTCATTTCCATAATGAACAGCTACCTATACTATAATGCCATTTTAAACGGAGTTTCCACTCTGTTTAGCGCCCGTGTGCAAAAGATGATCCTATCGCCCCCAACCAACTAACCAACCAACCTATATTATAATGTTTTTATGCAATAAGCAAAATAAATGGCATACTTTGATTTTCTAAAATTTAGAAGTCAACGAAAAGTTAATTTTTTAACCAATAAATTATGTTAATACCTTCTAGTTCCCCTCCCGTTCATCAAATACAAACATATACCAAAATATCAAATACCGAATAACGATTTCAGGATCGTTATTTCCGTGTCCTACGCTTTGCGTGTAAAAGGGGCGCTTCTTATTTGTGGTGCGTGTGCCTTTACACAGTGCTACCGTATTTGAAATACATGTCTGTGTAACCATGCAGAAATATTCGCTGACCATCATGCAATATAGCACTTAAGCAGTGAACTAGTATATAGGACAAAAACAGGATTGTCAATTTTAAAGCTTCCACCAATCAGACAGGTTTAAGTTGGGTTGTTGGCGGGCACTACGATAATACTTCAGAACAGGACCTCCGTTTTAAACAGATCAGGACCTCCGTTTAAATTGGAATCGGGCCCACTGCAAAAATCCATGCTTGAGTCAGGATTCGAACATTTTGTCCAGTATTCAGCGCCCTACAAGACAAGAGAGTGTACAGCAGGTTTAAGGAAAAAAGAGGAAAATCAGTGGATACGGCAAAACTACCTGAAAATCTTATCTTACAAATTTTTACTTTCTTCTATCTTTACACGAAGAAAGTATTGGATTCATGAAAATTTTTGACTTCCAGTTTTCCACAGAATTATACGTTTTAGAAAATCCTTATCACGACTGTTTTTAGAAAATATCTGTTTGTGTGTGTGTCTGTCTGTATGTATGTGACAGAAATTTTGTGGGCACTCTATCTCAAGAACTAATGCACGGTATTTAAAAAAAACTTTAGATTCAATTAGGCCTTTATATAAATTTGTGCTGATTAGTTTTTTGTATAAATCGCCCAACAGGTGGCGCTGCTATGCTATATTTTTCACGATTTTCACGACAGCTATATCTCAAGAACTAATACACAATTTCATTAAACTTCAGATTCAGTTAGACGTTGACTTAAGTTCTTGTTGATCAGTTTTTGGTGTAAATCGCCCAAAAGATGTTGCTCCTATGCTATATTTTCAGTATTTACACGATTTTAGCGATAATCATATCTCAAGAACTAATGCAGGGAATTTAATGAAAATTTAGATTCAGTTAGATCTTAATATAAATTGGTTCTGATTCGTTTTGGTGTATGTGAAACTTGCATGAGATAAAAGAAAGTTTTGAAGCGCACTTTAAATTTACAAAAAATAGTTGGAAAAATGGCTTTTTTGGCACCCTCTTGAAAGGTGCCTTGATATCTTTAGATGTTAGTTTCTATCATCGTCTAAATCGAAATATATATCAAACTATTATATAACAAAATTTCATATTCAGCGAAATATATTTTAACAGAAATAAACAAACATCTGCAAGAATTATTTTCACATTTCCAAATCAATGCCTCTCCCTGACAAAGATTAAATACCCAATAAAACCGAAAACATTAAACAATTTGTATAACCTTTCTAGAGCAGAATATATATCTCGAAATTATGCATCTTCAAATAAAATTACCCAACTGTGGAACGCACTTTAAATTAAAAAAAAATATTACTTGGGAAAATGGCTCTTTTGATACCCTCTTGCAAGAACCCATGATATATTTAGAAGTTAGTTGCTTTCATCGTCTAAATCGAGATATATTAAACTATTATATAATAAAATTTTCAAATTCAGCGAAATATATTTTAACAGAAATAAACAAACATCTGTAGAAATTATTTTCACATTTCCAAATCAATTCATCTCTCTGACAAAGATTAAATACCAATAAAACCGCAACAATTGACAATTTGTGTAACCTTTCCAGAGCAGAACATATATCTCGAAATCATACATCTTCAAATAAAATTACCCTACTGTGGAACGCACTTTAATTTTTTAAAAAATTAGTTGGGAAAATGGCTCTTTTGATATCCTTTTTCAAGGTCCCATGATATCTTTAATTCAAATTCAGCGAAATATATTTTAACAGAAATAAACAAACATCTGCAGGAATTATTTTCACATTTCCAAATCAATTCCTCTCTCTGACAAAGATTAAATACCCAATAAAACCGCAACAATAAACAATTTGTGTAACCTTTCTAGAGTAGAACATATATCTCGAAATTATACATCTTCAAATAAAATTACCCTACTGTGGAACGCACTTTACCCCCCATACCATAAAACGAAAAATATTCTCTTTTAAATACAATAATCAATTTCGATTCATTCATTACCCCTTTCCTCTACTCACTAATGGTTCTCTAAACACAATCATCAATAGACCTGAATGATTTTACCCTACCTGTAATTATTATCATCTCGTGCTTATCCCTAAAAACCACCTGCGAGACTTCCTCGGATCCATACTCCTGCAATTACCTGCGTTTAAACTCCATGGAGCAATCTATTTGGACTCTATATATCTTGGGAGCTTTGAAACGTGCTGTGGCCCCATCCTAACCATTCATTGCTTTAAATGCCATATTGCATGATGTCCAGGGCAGGTTTTAGCATGGTTGGAGACGCATTTGAGATGCGGTAGCATTTTGTAGGGGCACACAAACGGAATGCACGAGCTACCCCTTTTACACGCAAAGCGGGGCTGGGTACACGGAAATAACGACCCGTTCGAATCGTAGTTCGGGATTTTAGATATTGATCTGTATTTGTAACTAATGAATGCGCTCAAGAAAATTATTAATGTTTATAGAAATCGTCGATATTGATGATTTTATTCTGGAATAGTCTAATGATTTAAAGTTTTTTTTTTTTTTTTTTTTAAGATTGGAGAAATCTAATACGAGCAATGTTTATTTCATTAAGCATAGTTTAAGATACAATATCCCATAAAAGTGATGATACAGGAAGTAGTTTTCGGAAAATATGAAATTTATCCTATATGAGTAGAAATAAAATTGAATTAACAAATAAAAATTATGTAATAACAACCTTTGCTATATAATACAATAAAAATCATACATATTATTTCTGTTGTAACATCCTTTTTTCTATGAATTTACGAAACGCACAATGGTAAATTATGTAGCATTCGAAACGTTTAAATTAAAAATTAAATCGGCATTGTTTTCATAAATGAAATAAAGGTTTTCCTCAAATGAGTGTTGCCACAAAAATAAAATGCCGCATTATAATGGTGCTCAGCAATGATTATAAAAAATCACGGTTTTATTTTATATTTATGATTAAAAAGCAAAATTGAAATTGAAATGTTTATATTTATATTTCTTGGTTACATATTTTTTCCCGAAGTGGATGACGACATCCTCTAATGCAGTTAAAATACGATTGTTATTTTTTTTCCTCGTGTGAGACTTATGCTATCCTTGATCAGTTTTTAATGTAACTGTGATGGAATAAATGAGATGATATTCTGGATTGACTAAAAACTGAATGTTGTTTGCAGACATTTTTATCCTTACGTTTTAGAAGTTTAAACCTGCATCTAAAAAATATTAGATTGCATACAGTGCGAAATCTACGCACAGACCTACTGGTCATTAATAATATTCTTTAAAAACTTTCAAAATAAAAATATATAAAATTTAAGTTCAAAAATACTTCCACAAAAGTCATGGCACACGTGAAATAATTTTAAAATTGTTAAAACAAAATCATTTTCTAATATTTTATTGCACATCCTTTCATTTTTAGGACTGCTTTAAGTCTGTCTGGAATGAATTTTATCAGATTTTCTGTAACGTTTTTCCGAATTTTATTCCATTCTGCAAGTAAACCCTCTTTCAATTATGTTTTATTTCTGACTAGCTAACTCGCCCGGCGTTGCCCGGGCCCGGGATAGTAAATTTCTGTTCTATACGAATATGACTGAAATATGTAAGGCTTTCGAAATCTAGTCGAATGAGGCAAACCCCGTCGTAATCGGGCTCATAGAACCCACAATCGAAAAGCGCACACTAGCGGTCGGAAGTGCAACTAAAATATTTAAGGCTGTAGATATGAAGTCGAATGAGCCAAACCCCGTCATAATCGGGTCCATAGAGCCAGAGATACTCCTATAGTTCCAACTTACACCGCCAGGGGCGCAATCTGTTCTGGAAGAGGCCTTTTCAGAACACTCGACCCAACCAAATTTCCTAGTAGAATTGAAATTTAACCACGGGTAAACATTGACAAAATAGCGAAAATCGCGAAAGTGGGTTATGTAAACGATCGGTTTCGAAAGGGTTAATGTAGATATTTTTTAAAACCCAACGGTGCGTTTTGAAGAAATTTAACGCGTCTATGATCTGGAGTCTACTGTTTGTCCGTATTTGCATTTCACGAGTCGATGCCGATTTTTAAACCTTGGCCGAAAAACAAAAATCGCGTGAATGAGTTTGGGAAAGGATTTTTCGGAGGATTAAAATTAAAAAGTTTCAAAATGGATACCAGATTGTAAAAAGAAAAAGGATGTAGACAATATTTGTTTTTTGTTTGGTTATTTTAGAGAGCCAATGCCAGATTTTATACATCGCAGAAAATCGGAATTTTCAAAAGTGAGTCCTGCGCGCAAATTTTTTTCGAAGGCACAGTATTTTTAATTTTTCGCATCTTGTTTATAAACGCTGATTCAAATTTTTAAAGACAGGAGAAATAGTTAAAAAAGCGAAATTGACTTACGGTAAAAAACGTTTTTTAAAGAGTTAACATGATTTTTTTTTAAACTAAAGATTTCTGCCTGAACCTGATACAACGTAGATATCTTTAGGTGTATTTGTTTTTTGTTTGGTTATTTTAGAGAGCCAATGCCAGATTTTATACATCGCAGAAAATCGGAATTTTCAAAAGTGAGTCCTGCGTGCAATTTTTTTTCGAAGGGTTAATATTTGTATTTTTCAAAGACAAACACAGATATTGAAAAAGGAATAAATATAAATATTGTCTGGTATTTTTAGTTTTTCGTACCTTTCTCTAAACCGCCGATGCAAATTTTTAAATATTGCAAAAATCACGAAACGGCATACAGAAAATATACTTTTTCGAAGGGTTAACTTCCGTATTTTTTAAAACCAATGGTGGCTTTGGAAAGGACAATGCCAGTTCTTTAATTTGGTAAACTTCGTTTTTCTGTATCTCTTATAGTCCAGTAGATGCAAGGCTCGGAAAACGGGAGAAAATAAAAAACATGAATTCGATGCTTCTTGATTATTTTTTTTTTTTTTTGAAAGGGTTAAATGTGAATTTTTTTCAAACCAACCAGATCGTTCGAGACTTAAAAGTACATTCTTCGAGAATATGTAAACGGGTTTTCCGTATTTCCAGCCGTTCGCCTATGACGAATTTAGAAAAACTTAAAAAGAAATGGAATGACCCACGCTTTGTTTCATCTTTTAACGGAGGAACGAATAAATGGCTTCTGGGCATCATGCGCAGGCTGTTTTCGGAAGACAGATTTTTTATTTGCGATCTTTGATCAGTTTTTAATTAATAACTACTCTAATTTTCAAAATATTAAAAATCTGAGGTTCAGGTGCACCAGGAGAGGGTTTGGACTACCTAAATAATCTAAATTTGCAGGCTTCTAGATGGGCTAGATTTTGCTAGCCATCGCCAACAGACACACACACACAGAGCGAAACTTTCTTTTATTATTATAGATATCATAGCTGTTCACTCGCTGCTGTAAGATACTCCATAAATGGTTGATGAGGTTTAAATCCGGACTTTATAGATAAGTGTTTAGTGCGTGGGGGGTATTGTAGAGTAGCCATAATTTAACAATATGAGCAATGTGCTGGAGACCATTATCTTGTAGAAAGCAATAATTTCTCTCGACACCTAACTTCAATGCGCTATCCTTCAAAATTTTCTTTAAAATATTTAAATATCCAAATATGTGCATGACAGTCTCAATGAAATCTAAATTTCTTACTCCTGAGGTTGCCATACAGCTACTACTCCTGACCCTGAGCCCAAACCATTCCAACTCCTCTACGATGCTTTACAGTTTTTGTCGTACATTTGGATTCAATGCATCACCATTACTGCTCCAATCTCTAATTCGTCCATTTATGCTCAAAATGTAAAACTTAGACTCATCTGAAAAAATTACCTGTTTCCAGAACTAGAGGGATGCATGCAAATATTTTCTGGCAAACTCGGTTATTTTGTTCTTTTGTTGGATAGATATACGGTTTCCTCCTTGCAGTTCTTGACCTAAAAACAGCATCATTAATGGCTCTTCTGATAGTTTCTTTATGTGCTATTTTATTGTCATACTTTTGCAACTCTTCTGTTATTTTTCTATCACTAATTGGTGTATTTTCAGAAATACAACGTTTTATTATTCTAACATGCATCTCAAACTGTTAATTTTGTGCGGCGGCCGTTTCCAGCTTTATTTTTAATCTCGTTTTCTTTTCTGTAATTAATTACCTTTTGGATGGTGGAACGGCTTCGAGGCATTATTTCAGAAATCTCACTATAAGTTTTTTTTTTTTCATGAAGATTAACAATTAATTTTCTTTCTTCAAATTATTTTTAAATTATTAAAACAAAAGCATTTTCTAATATTTTGTTGCATAACCTTTCATTTTTAACGCTTTCCAACCTAGTTGAAAAGTGTTTATGACTTCGGTTTGTCTGGCCGGATGGCCGTCTGGCCGTCTGCCGTCTGCCGTCTGGCCGTCTGTCCGTGCTCTAACTCCCGCAAATATGCTCGGATTGCTCTGCAAATTTTATATGTTATACTTGTTAGCTATAGCATGTTCCCTATTTCAACGGAAGTGTGTAGCACTTATACTTTTTTTACAGGGACACTCAAAAGAATTCCATTACATTGCGGTCTATGGGGAAAAATCACTTGAGGTTTATTTATATAATGTCTCACTATTTTAAACGCATTGAAATTTATATATATCACTAAGGTGCATTAGAAGAAGCTTAATATGGAATAGTGTGTGCATAGCACTTATAGTTACTTTACAGGGACAGTCAAAAGAATTCCGTTACATTACGTCTATGGAGAAAAATCGTCTGCGGTTTATTTAAATAATGTTTCCCTATTTTAAACGCATTGAAATTTATATAAGGTGCATTACAAGAGGCTTACTACAGAATATTGTGTGTATAGCAGTCATCGTTCATTTACAGGGACACACAAAAGAATTCTCTACTGTCTGTTAACAATAATTCCTGGAAGTGCGTTTTAAGTTACTGAACGCGATTTTAATTTTAACTCGCTTTTTGTCTATTACGTGGTGTGTTTAAATTCTGTAGATCCTATACAGGGAAGCACAAAAGTTCGCGAACACATTTCCGTATTATTTAACTCCAGACGGAGAATTTTAAACTGTGCTACGCGTTTCCTAACTGAACTAAAATTTAGCATCCTATGTAGTATATATACAAATCTATAGATCCTATACAGGGCTGATGAAAAGTATTCGGATTACTTAGATGTTTTCTTTTAGCTTATTAAACGGTATGATTTGTAAAATTATTTTGGAAGCGTTGGAAAGTGTTACATAATCAGTGCTTGACGCATGATTTTTCGTTCTTGTTAGGACTGCTTTAAGTCTGTCTGGAATGGATTTTATCAGATTTTCTGCAACATTTTTCTGAATTTTATTCCATTCTGTAAGTGAAGCCTCTTTCAACTGTGTTTTATTTCTGATATCATAATTGTCCACTCGCTGCTGTAAGATACTACATAAATGCTCGATGAGATTTAAATCTCAGAGTAAAAGTTTAAATCCGGACCTTTGTTGAGGATTGTCTAGTACGTGTGTGTGGGGGGGGGGGGGGGGGGTGATCGAATAATATGAGCAGTGTGCTGGAGACCATTATCTATTAAGTCCGCTCGACACCTAACTTCAATGAGCTGTCCTTCAAATTTTTCTTTAAAATATTTAAATATCTAAATCTGTCCATGATAGTCTCAATGAAATCTAAATTTCTTACCCCTGAAGCTGACATACAGCTACTACTCCTGATCCTGACCCCGAACCCTTACAACTCCTCCAACATGCTTTAAAGTTTTTCTCGTACATTTGGAATTTCAATGTTTCAGATTTCAATGGAGAACATGCCATGATAAATCTCAATAAAATGTATCAATAGCGTAGAAATCGAAATATATTAACGAGATTTAGAGCAGGAAGAGGCGGACGGATAGACAGACAGGCGAACCGAATTCATAAACACTTTTAAATTATGTTGAAAAGTCTTGTTAAAAAGGGAAATATTTTATAAAATAACTGCTTTGGACACATCTACAAATGAACAGCTTTCATAAAAAAAATAATTATTAAAACTGGTTCAGTAGAAAGGTAAGAGTAGATGACGAATAAAACGTATTTTAAGTATATGATAATAAACAAATTAACGAAAAAATTTGCTATAACGTTTTAATGAACTTAAATTAAAAAACATTTAGAGCAGTTTCTATATCGTTATAAAGTGCTTTGACTGTATTTAATATTAGTACAGAGAAATATTTTATTTAAATGTTTAGATAGAATTACGTGCTACAATAAACATTTTTTAATACATAAACATAAAAACTCGTTTTACGTTAAATGATTTTATTTCATAAAAGAATCACGGCAGAAGAAATATAAAAATATCAGTATTATTAAAACATATTATAGTTAATTATTATAATAATAAATGAGCTTATGGAAAAATCTGAATTCTGAGATTAACTAAAATAACAATAGTTTTTATTCATTGTTTAGTAAGACTATAATTTAAATATATCTTTACTTAAGGTTTTGTACATTACTTAGGTCTTCAAAATCTTCGTTATTTATTTAATTAACACCGTGCAATTATCAATGAACAGATTCATTGCGCCCTACGTCTAATTATATTTGTACTTATGTTAGTAATTATATTACTTATCCATTACGTTAATAATTTAATTATGTTATTCCTAATTATGAAATCATGTTTATTATGCTACAAGAAATCTCATTTTTTGCACGTACTAGTTCTTAAATAAATTCGTTTATTTCAAAATAGTTGTTTATTGTGTATATTTTCTACTCTTTAGTATCAAGGGTTTTACAAAGAATTTTTTAAGGCTGTTATTAAATTCAAAGGAGAGATTTTCTGACATATTTTTAAATTCATTTTTGTTCGTAAAAGCGTTAAATTGTCAGGTATTCTTATTCAGAAATTATGTAATCGAATGGTGTTTTTAATTTTTCTGTAAAGGCAAAAAAGTTTTAAGAAAAGGTTGTAAAAGTTAGCGTTTTGAACGGAATTTACGGGCGTGACAGTGCAGGAAAAGAAAAAATGTCGTCATGTGACAACAATCCGTTATAACTCGATAAGGTATATATATATCATATATCTCGATAAGGTATATATATATATATATATATATACGATATTTATCATAAAAGGATTCCATTCGATTTCAAATTGCTTCAATAGTCGGGCCTGATATTTTTAAGCATGTAATTGTTTGAAAATGTGTCAGAACGTTTTGGGTTGTTGAGCAGGGAATTTAATAACCGAAAATCGGTTACATTTTTAAATATCATTCAAAAAGTTGTATACTATAAAAAATATAGCGGAAAAATATCAATAATAAGGGAAAAAACTGGTATCGTCATCAATTGTTTTCTTACCAGAAAATAGCTAACCTTCCTACATACTTTTTCACATGTACTCCAATTTTAAAGTGTATTTTACCCATAAACAACATATAAAGAAGTATTAATATTTAAATTGATTCAAATCTATGTACATAAGCAGCCCCCCCTTCACGCAAAAGGTGGATTATGCACAATTTCATCACAGACATGCTTAGCCAATTCAAATTCCTCCACAAATAAAGCTGGAAAGAACGAAAAAGTAATAATAAGGCTTAAATCTGGTAATAATCCGGAGGATTTCAAAATGGTAATTAACACTAGAGGGAACGCTCCAAAAACTCTTTAGCTGTTTCAGCTTAAAATCTACATTTACTGCAGTACTTTTCAAGACGTTCCAAATAAAATGCATGCTTACATATGATATATAAAATACCATAAAATGGGGGAAAATGGAAGTTATTTTTCGATGTCGTCAAAATGTCATCTTCCACCACCACAAAACGCTCAACCCTTTGCTATACAATTTTTCATCTGCACTCAAAATCTCTCACCAACATAAACAGTATATCAGAAACATTAACATTTAAATGGATTCGAATCCATATACATAAACACCGTCTATCTCCCACGCAAAAGTTGATTTATTCAACGACTTTACCACCGATATGCTCAGCGAACTCTGAAATTTCCCCACACATTACATCGAAATCACAGCTTATTTCTATCTAAAACAGTCATGCCCTATATGCACACATTTGCGTACGCACTGTGGAGATATATATAAAATGCATACCATCACACGGGCGTATTTATATCCTGCTAACCCACTCACCCGTTGAGCGTAATGGCCCTTGCTTTTTTCGCCAGACTCATAAAAGAAAAGAAATTTTTATAGCTTATATATATTCATGTTTCTGATCTAGACGAATGGGGGTACCCCTAGGGTACTTTTTCTGGTTCCATTTCGATGTGTTTCTAGTGAATGATTACGCGATGTAAAATATCCCATTAAAAGAGGGGTGTCGTTTTTGATGGGTTGTTTATTTTTTCATTTATCTGTTGTCCAATTAATCAAGGATATGTTTCCTGGAGTTATAAAAACAATTCGAGATCCTCGGGGAAAAAAAATAATAATTTAATTTACAGAATTATATAAGGAAACTCACTTATTATCATTAAAATAAAAATATATACAGTATACCACTAAAGTCCCTTGCCACCCTTTTAACTTCGGAATGGATGCTGCTATATTCATAAAAGTGGTGTTTAGGTATAGTAAAGTAGCCATGCGCTACTCAATGAAATCGCATACGGCGCCACCAGGTGGTAAGCTGCGAAGTTAGCATTCCTATTTCGAAAATGGAAAGAGATAGGGGAAAAAAATGATTTACAAACTTGTAGACCATCATCGATTTAGTACGAAAAGACACCCTGTGGACATTAATGCGAAGAACAGAATGGTTAAAATGCGCATTTGTTTTTTCTGGATTTCCTACACTGTGACGTCACGAAACTTGAACGGAAGGAGAAATGATTATATTTAGGACAAAACACGACACTGCAATGTGGCACAGGGGTATCGCTTGTGATTCCCAATCAAAACGACGCATTACGGACGCTTGTGCCAACATGTCACCCTCTATGTTCCAATGTGTGCAACGTGAAATTCAAACAAGGATCCAAATATGCATTGCAGCTGACGGTGAGAAGTTTGAAAATCTAAAATAAAGGTATATTATTATAACTAGTTGCTTTTTTTCTTTCTAAAATCGTTTTGTAACGTCACAGTGTAAGAAATCACGAAAAGACAAATGCCTGCTTTAACTGTTCTATTCTTCGCATTAATATCCACAATGTGTCTTTTCGTACTAAATTGATGATACTCTACAACTTTGTAAATCACTTTTTTTCTCTATCTCTTTCCGTTTTCGAGATAGGAATGCTAACTCCGCAACATTCCACCAGGTGGCGCCGTAGGCGGTTTCATTGAGTAGCGCATGGCTACTTTACTATATACCTAGACACTACTTTTATGAATATAGTAGCAGCCGTTCCGAAGTTAAGAGGGTGGCAAGGAACTTTAGTGGGCATACTGTATATGATAAAAGTGATTACAGTAAACGTAAAGGCTTAAAAAACTTTTTAATAAATAGATCTACTAGTTTCGTGCGCATAACCGGTGACATTCTCAAGATCAGTAATATTAAAATAAACTAATATTCGCCAAAAATTAAAACATGATCTTGATAAACAAACATCACGACATATCAGGTATTATGAAAGCAAATGCTTTAATGAAATAATCATATGTAAACATGATTTATTCTATCTTATTTTTAAAGTTATGAATCACCTCGCGCCAAATTCTAGGTAACACAAAGTACGTTGATTCATTGCATATGCTCTCGCTGCGCATATAAATTTCTATTGATTTACGGGTAATGGATAGAAAATAAATAATAATGCATAGAGCCTTTACAGATTAATTTTTTAAATAGTAGAATAATTTATTAATAACATTTTTAATTCCTTGCTCCATTTTTATTAAAGTACCTACTTTCAGAATACCTGATATCTCGTGATGTTTGTTTATCGAGTTCATCTTTTAATTTTTTTTTTCTTGCGAATATAATTTATTTTAACATTACTGGTCCTGAGAATGTTGCCGATTGTGTTTAAGAAACTTTAGTATAGGTCTGCTATTAAATCGTTTTTTAAGCCTTTATGTTTGCTGTAATCATATTTAGCATGTATATTTTTATTTTTACAAGTAATTACAATTGATTTCGGTTATAACGAGTTCGTGAATAACGAAAATCCGGTTTTAAATCCGGCTTAATATTTTGTAATCGTCTGCAAGCGATAGAGATAATTTTTTTTAAAAAAGCTTGAAATTTAATTTAAATGCTATAATAAATGAGTAAATTGCAATACAGTTTTGAAACAAATTGCATTTGAAAGTAGATTCCCCCCCCCCCCCATGCAACGGTGTAAAAATTGAAAATATGCGATATTTAGCAATTACAAAAATTGCAGTAAGCAAAAATCGCAAAACCGAAATTTCATCTTCAAGTGTTGCCATTCGCAAAATGACGTCAGCGTTATGTACGGACATATTTATCCTTTATAACATAGGTAGTGTAACAGAAGGATTTATCAAGTATATGCAACATAAAATTACATAACACGGAAAAGTTATTTTTTAGGGTTTCGTACATCTCATGAAACCCTATTAGCTCCACTTCGTTGTCTGTCTGTCACAGAGCCGGTTCTCAGAGACTACATAACTTACAGTCATGAAATTTTGTGTACTAATAGCTGAATACCTACTATGAAGCTCAAAATCATAAAATTTGAAAAAATCGTATTATTTTAACATATAGAAATAAAAAAACAAAAATCTAACTGCCTTTTCCTATTAAATTTAAACATTTTTCGTTATAGCAGTTGCCAACAATTAAAAATCCACAATAAAATTCTTTCTACAATAATTAATTTTCTATTGAAAGATTTCCACGTGAAAAATGAAAATGAATTAAAAAGTTTCACCAATTGAAAAAAAAAATATTAATAATACGTCCTGTTGGTAATAAAACGGAAATTTTCAAGCATTTCTCAATAATACAAGGAGTATGAGTATGTGTAAATACAGAAAGCAGCTTACTATGACGTCATTAGAAAATTAAAAAGAAAATTAATCTGACGTATACCATTTTGAAGGTCTCTATACAATATGTTTAATTTTGAAATTGACTTTTTTTTAATATCGCATTTAGTCTACATGATAGACATTATTATGACAGTGTATAAAAGCGGGCTTTGCCCGCTATCGGACTGGTTCAGATTTTCAAAAAACGAGAAAAATAGACAGGTAAATTTTTACTTTATAAAAACTATATTATATAGTTATAACTATTTATATAGACTTTTTTGGTTGCTAAATGAAATTTATTTGGATTTAATAAAGAAAGGATAAAGTGTTTTGAAAGGAATATTAAACGAAATCCTTTGTGCGATCTTCGATCACACTTACCCACTTGTTTCTTTTTCGCAGTGTTACAAACGAATTAAGAATGTACCATTAATTTCATAATTTATTGCTAACTAAACTTCGGAGTCCATTTATCCACATATTATTTTAAATTGGAAGCTTTTTCTTTTTTTTTATTCCCTTGAAATCAAATTACTTTGATCGCATGAGATCATGATGAAATATGGGAGAAGGAAATGATAGAGGGGGGCCCACCCTCACCCCTTTCCCTTTTAGATCAGATGATTCCGCATCTTTTTCTGAAATGTTATTGTTCCGACTACGATAATTCTTCGGGATGAATTTGGATTCAGAATTTTCTATCAAGTCATGACAGGCAATTTTCTTTTTCTCTCTCTCTCTCTTTGACTAATGTTGTACAGGATTCTCCAAAGACTGTTAGGCTAGAGTGTAGAAGGTTAACCCTTTACACTCTATTTTAAAACTCAGTTTGCCAATACATTCATAATATATAATATATCATATATATATATAATATATATATATATGATATATTATCTTCTGGTTTAATTTTCCAGGAATTGTTTTATTGTTAGTATTTTGTGTTTGGTTATATTCGTATTATAGTTTTAATTGGTTATATTTTATTGTTCAATTGATATATTGTTATTTGTATTTGGCTATGTAGTGTGGTTAGTGTAAATTTAGACTTGAATTTGAGTAATATATATATAGAAATATATTATTTATTTATTTATTTATTTATTGACCTACGCATAGAAAAATACCACAATTGAATGTTGAATATTTTTGTAAAGAAAAGTCATATTCTTTAATTATAGAAATTCTGCGATTAAATAAGGGAAGTTTTTCAATTAAAAATAGTAATAGCAGAAAACCATAAAAGTTGGCAGCTAATGTATCGAAGATGAAAGTTTGAGTCCGATGATCTCCAATATTTACAACGTCGGGATTGCCCCAGCGTTAGATAGCTATGGGTAAAAGTTAATATATATATGGTTAGTTTTATTGTTGTTGTCTATGATTTAATTCACTAGGGGGCTCTGCGCCCTACGAGCTACGCTTGTCTTACCCCCTTTCTGACACAGCAAACTCTGAAAATGGGATTAGCCCACCGTTCCCCCCTTCTTTATAATTAATACATGAACCCCCAAAACTAATCAGGGAAGCGCCTTATCAATATGAACCTATATACAAAATTTGAAGTAAAACGGATAATTCTGCATGAAAACCCCATTTATCTAAATTACAGAGGAATTAGCCCCTGTTCCCCTCCTTTATACTTCACCAATGAACCCCCCAAAACTAATCAGGGAAGCACCTTATCACAATGAACCCATATACAAAATTTGAAGCAAATTGGATAAATCTGCATGAAAAACCCATTTACTTAAATTAAGCACCCCGTTCCCCCCTCCATACCTAAACAATGAACTCCCAAAAATAATCAGGGAAGTGCCTTATCAGAATGAACCTATATACAAAATTTGAAGCGAATCGGATATTTCTATCAAGAGTTATCCCGTTACGTACATACACAACCTGCGGGCACATCATGTATCAAGCATAGATTATGAAACACTTTCCAACACTAGCAGAATATTATTAGGATTATTTTTTTCATACAATAAAATGATACATGTAAATAATAATTGAAATAAAATGCAACATAAACGATTTTTCCCCATATATCATAATGTGACGGAGTTTTTTGTGTGTCCCTGAAAATGAACTATATATGCTATACACTTCATTTTTAATAGCAAACATTCCAGATTGAACCTCATTAACATACAAAAATTACATGTCAATCCAGGTACATTTACACGAGCTAGAGCACGTGCAGACAGACAGACAGAAAAACCGAATTCTTAAATGCTTTTCAACTATGTTAAAAAGGACATGTGAATCATATACACCATAAAAATTAAACTGCACATTACATACTAGTTTTCCTTCATAGTGTAAAAGACGTCTTTGGAACTTAAAACGTCTTGCCAGTGATTTATTTCTAACTAAATTTCGTATAGTCTCAAATTCATTTGCTATTTTGAATTGAAAGCATTATTTTCTTGAAATCAAATTACTTTGATCGCAAGAACATATGAGGAAAGATCAAAAGAGATATGGTATTGGGGGGGGGGGGGGGGGGGAATCTCCCTCACTCCTTTCCCCTTTCGATCTGATGATTCTGCATCTTTTTCCAGAATTGTTTTTACTGCAATCTGTACGAGAATTCTACGAAATGAATGTGTACTTAAAATTTTCTATTTAGGCTACCAATTTCCATTGCTTTTTTCTTTTGATTGACACAATACAGGTTGGCCCAAATACTATTGGATGATTTTAATAGCTAACAAGTTGGAAATTGTACGTCAAACGTGACAAATGAGGTGCATTTGTACTATAACTAGTTTCAGTGAAATCAATTATACCGTCTGTTATTATGATGTGATTAATTTCCGTAATAAAATAAGTACATTTTAAGTTGCCAACATTTTATCATTTCTTGACATTTATTGAAAATTCCAATGGGAAACTGAAGCCTAGCATTGAAAATTTCGGAACTTGAAATCCATATTTAGACTCTTTTTTCCATTTAATATCTATTACTCCGGAAACATCTATCCAAAAACTGTCGGTAGATTATAGGATTGCTATAATTAAACAATTTCAGTATACAAATTTGGTTTTTAAATTCCGTAACACGGAAATAATAGGACTCCATTTTAAACAGGACGTAATCACCATGGCAACCTAGAATCATTACCTATCATGGGATATCACTGAATTAAATACGTATGATAGGATTTAATAGAAGGATACATCTCGGTCGCTTAAAGATTAATCCTCGGAAGCTGCTATAACAAAGAAGTACCAAATTTTAAAAAATTCAAATTACTTAATAAATATTTTTATTAATATATTTTTAAGTTTTGATTCGATTTTCATAAAATTTGAAATAACGCGACAAAATTCTGCAAAGATTATATATATATTAAATTTCAAATCATTTGGTTGGGTAGTTTTTGTGCTGTTATATGCGAACAGACGAACAGACAGACAGGCTGACGGACCGGACGACGACTATAGGCGCTACGTATTTATGTAATTGCGAATGCACCTACAAATTGTTCATTTAGTTTTTTTTTTTTTTTTTTTTTTTTTTTTTAATACTTTCCAATAAAGTTGAAAAGTGGGTAAGATTTCGGTTTGTCTGTCTGTCTGCCTGGCCGTCTCACCATGCTCTAACTCTCTTAAATATATTCGGATTACAGTGTAATTTTTATATTTTAATGAAGTTTATTGTAGAATGTTTGGTATCGAAAATAAAGTGTTTACAGTTATAAAAGAAGTTTATAGTTCGCTTACAGGGAGGCGTGAAAGAATTCCGTTACATTGTGGCCAATGGGGAAAAATCATTTACGGCTACATGTTATGATATTTGAAACATAATAAGACTGATATGAATCACTGGGGGGAAATACAGAATTACTGGGAATAAAACTCATGTCGTTCAGTGATAATTGTACAACTATATTTTAAAAGAATTGGAATGGTAACTTTTGCACATTTCTGTCAGTGGTTGGGTATAAACAACAAATTTGATACTTTAAAAAGATGTTCAGGTAAATGAAAATCACGAAACATTGTCATGAGGGAATATTTAGGATTAATACTTATTCCTATGCAAAGAGAGATTGTTAAATGAGAAAATCAATCTGGAAACAATTTTAAAATGTCATTAACAATTTTCTACTTCGTACTTTCGGTATCGGACTCGGGCTCTGATGACACAATTTTTTTGTGCTCGGGCTAGCTCGGATTTCAAATCTCGGGCTAGAGCGTGCTCGGGCTGCGGAAAAAGAGCAGCCCGAACTAATTTCTAATACTGCCATAAAATGAAGCGGGACATTATTTACTAGTTTTCCTTCATAGTGTAAAAGACGTAAGTGAATCAGCTCAATAGCTTATTCAGATATCAGACCAGATGCTCTGATCAATAAGGTTAACTGGATGAATTAGGTCCTTCAGATTCGACCGGGATGACTCAGTTGGTAGAGCATGGCAGCTTCAGCCAAGAGATCCCAGGTTCGAATCCTGGCCCTGACATTTTTCGTCCAGTTGGAAAATTACAACTCATATGATTTCTTTACCAATTTGAATAATTGTGTTAAAAATTAACCTAGTGTAACAACGTTTGATTTAGTTTTTTCAGCACTTTAAAACAAAGTTGAAAAGTGTTTGTGAATTCGGGTTGCCTGTCTGCCTGGCCGTGCTCTAACTCTCGTAAATATACTCTAATTACCATGTAATATTTATAAGTTGTTGAGGTTTAGTATAAAATCTATGGTATTGAAAATTAAGTATATAGCATTTATAGTTCGTTTACAACGGCACACAAAATAATTCTATTACATTATGGTCAATGGAGAAAATCTTTTGCGATGCATTTTATTGATGTTACGATATATGAAATATAATGAGATTTATATGCATCACTTTGGTGGACTACAAAATTACTGGAAAACAGAACTCATGTCTTTCTGCCGTTCTTTTACAATGATACAGCGTGTCCGAGAAAGATCTTTATCATTCTAATCATTAATAACAAAAATACTAACAGGTAAATGAAATGCAGTTTTCTGCAAAAGAATGAAGAAATCTAAGAGTATTTTCTGGTAACAATTACCTGAAGGATGAAATGGAAAAATCATGAAATTATCACTCATCAATCCGCAATCTTACACCTCAAATGTTAAAAAACACAAGTAGGGAAATCGAGTACAGGCTCGACATTCTTCGTTCTACTAACGGAGCTCATGTACAGCTACATTGAAGGTACTGTAAAAAAAAAACCTCTTAGATTTCTTCATTCTTTTGCATATCATTACACCTGTTAGTATTTTTTTTATTAATGTTTAGAATGATAAAGACCTTTCTAAGACCTTTCTAAGTACACGGTTATTCTAAATGATGAACCCATTTTCAAACAATGGTATTTTTTAAAGTACAAATCCAAAATAAACAATCTTTATACCAATGAAAAGAGGAAGTTTCAAAGTCTTTTTTAAGACATTATAAATGTTCAATGTGTCCACCATTTGCTACATGGCAAACATCTACGCGATAGTGACCTACCCGAACTCATTTCTAATATGCAACATAAAATGAAGTTGCACATTGCATACTAGTCTTCCTTCATAGCGTAAAGAATAACTTTAGAGAACATGCAATGCTTTTCCAATAATTTATTTCCAACTAAATTTCGTAGTCTCGAAATCATTTGCTATTTTGAATTGAAAGAATTATTTTCTTGAAATCAAATTACTTTGATCGCAAGAACTTATGAAGAAAGATGAAAAAAGAAATGGTATGGTAGGGGGTGGGGTGTCTCCTTCATCCCTGTCCCCTTCCGATCTGATAATTCTGCATCTTTTTCCAGAATTGTTATTACTGCAATCTGTACGAGAATTCTACTAAATGAATGTGGACTTAAAATTTTCTATTTAGGTTACCAATTTCTATTGCTTTTTTGTTTTTTTTTAGATTGATACAATACAGATTGGCTCAAATACTATTGGATGATTTTAATAGCTAAAAATTGTTCATTTACTTTTTCTAATACTTTCGAATAAAATTGAAAAGTGTGTATGATTTCGGTTTGTCTGTCTGTCTGTCTGCCTGGCCGTCTGGCCGTGCTCTTACTCTCTTAAATATATTCGGATTACCATGTATTTTGTATATTTTATTGAAGTTTAGTATAGAATGTTTGGTTTTGGAAATGAAGTGCGTAGCATTTATAGTCCGTATACAGGAAAACTCAAATTCAGTTATATTATTGTCTATAGAGGAAAATGTTTATGATGCATTTTAGGAAAATAGAACCCATGTCTTTCTGCCATAATAGGTGTACAATGATATTTTAAAAGAATAGGAATTGTGACTTTTTCAAATTGTTGCCAGCGGTAGTATATACACAGCAAATTTGCTATTTTAAACAGATTTTCAAACGCATGAAAATCACGAAACAATGTCATGAGGGAATATTTTCAAGTAATACTTATTTCAATCTGAGAAGAGAATTTTAAATAAAAAAATTAAACCTGAAACAGATTTAAAATGTTATTAACAATACTGTGTGCATTCAATATGGGGCTCGGGCTCTGATGACACAAAAGTTTTCGGGTTCGGGCGGGCTCGGATTTCAAATCGTCCGGATAC
Source organism: Maratus michaelseni (assembly GCA_963931845.1). NCBI lineage: Eukaryota > Metazoa > Arthropoda > Arachnida > Araneae > Salticidae > Maratus > Maratus michaelseni. The sequence continues at coordinate 13,975,659 of OZ007600.1, forward strand.
AGCGAGCTCGGGCTATGGAAAAAGAGCCCGAACTCATATCTAATATGCGACATTAAAATTAAGCTACACATTACATACTAGTTTTCCTTCATAGTTTAAAAGGATTACTTTAGAACTTGCCATGTCTTTCCAATAATTTTTTCTAACTAAATTTCGTATATGTCTTTCCAATAATTTATTTCTAACTAAATTTCGTATATGTCTTTCCAATAATTTATTTCTAACTAAATTTCGTATATGTCTTTCCAATAATTTATTTCTAACTAAATTTCGTATATGTCTTTCCAATAATTTATTTCTAACTAAATTTCGTATATGTCTTTCCAATAATTTATTTCTAACTAAATTTCGTATATGTCTTTCCAATAATTTATTTCTAACTAAAATTCGTATAGTCTCGAATTCATTTGCTATTTTGAATTGAAAGCATTATTTTCTGGAAATCAAATTACTTTGATCGCAAGGACTTATGAAGAAAAATGAAAAGACAAATTGTATGGGGAAAGGGTTTGCTCTTCAAATCTGATGATCTTGCATCTTTTTCCTGAATTGTTATTACTGCAATCAGTAACAAGAATTCTACGAGATGAATGGTTGACTTAGAATTTTCTATTTAGGCTGCCAATTTCCATTGCTTCTTTCTTTCCTTGATTGATACTATACGGTGATACAAATATTATTGGGGGAATTTAAAACTAATAACTTCTACTCTTAGTTTGTTTTTTTTTCTACTCTCTGTTATATATTTTAATATGTTTTTTGTATGTAAACAGATCTGATGATCTTGCATCTTTTTCCAGAATTGTTATTACTGCAATCAGTAACAAGAATTCTACGAGATGAATGGTTGACTTAGAATTTTCTATTTAGGCTGCCAATTTCCATTGCTTCTTTCTTTCCTTGATTGATACTATACGGTGATACAAATATTATTGGGGGAATTTAAAACTAATAACTTCTACTCTTAGTTTGTTTTTTTTCTACTCTCTATTATATATTTTAATGTGTTTTTTGTATGTAAACAGATCTGATGATCTTGCATCTTTTTCCTGAATTGTTATTACTGCAATCAGTAACAAGAATTCTACGAGATGAATGGTTGACTTAGAATTTTCTATTTAGGCTGCCAATTTCCATTGCTTCTTTCTTTCCTTGATTGATACTATACGGTGATACAAATATTATTGGGGGAATTTAAAACTAATAACTTCTACTCTTAGTTTGTTTTTTTTCTACTCTCTGTTATATATTTTAATATGTTTTTTGTATGTAAACAGATCTGATGATCTTGCATCTTTTTCCAGAATTGTTATTACTGCAATCAGTAACAAGAATTCTACGAGATGAATGGTTGACTTAGAATTTTCTATTTAGGCTGCCAATTTCCATTGCTTCTTTCTTTCCTTGATTGATACTATACGGTGATACAAATATTATTGGGGGAATTTAAAACTAATAACTTCTACTCTTAGTTTGTTTTTTTTCTACTCTCTGTTATATATTTTAATATGTTTTTTGTATGTAAACAGATCTGATGATCTTGCATCTTTTTCCAGAATTGTTATTACTGCAATCAGTAACAAGAATTCTACGAGATGAATGGTTGACTTAGAATTATACGTTGAGAAAACAATTTAAAAATCCTGATTAGATAGTTTAAATATATTTCTTTTTAACTTTCCTGTTCCAAAAGCAAAAATTTTAAATTTTTAAAAAATTCACTAGCCTCCGCATTTTATCAAGCGTAAATCAAAACAGTAAATTTTCAATAATCGGGGCCTCACGCCAAATTAACATGTTGTAACAGATATTTTGTATGTCGTGGATGCTGGCTGTGGATAGAATACGCTGGATTCACATTACTGAGGCTAATAAAAAAGGTGTAGAGCAGAAAAAGGAGAAAAAAACTCATTCATACCTAAGAAGATATTTTTAAATGAAAAAATTAACCTTGAAACAGATTTAAAATGTTATTAACAATACTGTGTGCTTTCGGTATCGGAATCTGGCTCCGATGACACAAAAAAAATTTGTGCTCGGGCGTGTTGGATTTCAAATCGTCGGGCTAAAGCGGGCTTGGGTTACGAAAAAAGTTGCCGAAGTCATTGCACATTTCATACTAATTTTCCTGCATAGTGTAAACTGATGATTTTAAAATGTCTTTCCAATAATTTATTTCTAACTAAATTTCGTAGTCTGGAATTCATTTGCTATTTTGAATTGAAAGCATTATTTTCTTGAAATCAAATTACTTTGATCGCAAGGACTTCTGAAGAAAGATGAAAAGAGAAATTGTATGGGGAAAGGGTGAATCTCTCTCACCCCTTTCCTCTTCAGATTTGATGATCCTGCATCTTTTTCCTAAATTGTTATTACTGCAATCTGTAACAAGAATTCTACGAGATGAATGGTGGGCTTAGAATTTTCTATTTAGGCTGCCAATTTTCATTGCTTCTGTTTTTCTCTGATTGATTAAGGGTGGCCCAAATGTTATTAGGTGATTTTAAAAGCTAAAGACTTTCCATTTATTCTTTTTTTTATTTTAACATTTTTCAATATATACTTCTTTTGAATGCTACAAAGCGTAAAACAAAAACTTTATAAAAAGTAAAATAGGTTTTATTAGACTTTTGACATGTTTCGCTCCATCGGAGCCATTATCAAAACAAATAAGAATATTCTATAATTGTACGGAATATGAAGCTATTATTTGAAACGCTATCATTTAATTTTTCATGTTCTTTTTAAAAATTATGCACGTTATTTTCTATTTTTACTTGGATGTATACTTCCATATTTGTGTAGTACAATTGTAGAATATTATTATCTGTTTTGATAATGGCTCCGATGGAGCCGAAACATGTCAACAGTCTAATAAAACTGTTTATATGTTTTTATTTTAGCCATTTTAGCAATTAACAGAAGTATATTATTACAAGGTGTTATAATTTGTTATGTCCTTCCAATATAGTTAAAAAGTGTTTATGAATTCGGTTTGTCTGACCGTCTGTCTGTCCGTGCTCTGTATCTCGTAAATACAGTCGGATTTCTATCTAAGTGATATATCGTTATTGAGGTTTACTTTGGCATGCTCGGTATTGAAAATAAAATGTATAACGTTAATAGTTCGTATACAGAGGCACTCAAAAGAATTCCGTTACATTATGGTCTATGGGGAAAAGTTAATTGCAGTATATTTTAATGATGTTACGCTATTTCAAACGCATTGAAATTGAGATACATCACTAAGGTACACTATACAAGATGCTTACTGTAGAATATTATGTGCGTATATAGCATTTACTTTTATTTACAATGAGGCACAAAAGAATTCGATTGCAGTACTGTCTATCAGCGATAATTTCTGGAAGCGTGTTTTCAGTTGCAGTATACGTTTTTAAATTTAACCAATTTTTGCATATTTCTTGGTGGGTATAAATTCTGTAGATCATATACAAGGCTGCACAAAAGATTTCAAGCACATTTTCGCTTATTGACGGAAATTGTTGAAAAGAATTTTCAACTGCGTTATCCGTTTTCCAAGCTAAACAAAATTTTTCATACTACGTAGTATATCGGGTGTTCCAAAAGTCCGGTGCAAAAGTAAAACGCGATAATAAAGCAAAAGATCTATGGGTCGGAGAGACATACGGTTTGAAGATAAATATTCAGCGTGGTACGGGATTTTGTATGACACACACACACAAAAAAAAAATAGTTTAAAATTCCGACTATATAGGGCGTTGCGACAAATAATTCCAGGAAATAATTCCATATGCACTGCAATGCCATTGAACTGCAATGCATTGTAATTATGCTTGACGTCATATAAATGTTTTTTCTACTTATTATTGGCCCTTTTTGTTCCACTCGACGTCACACCCTTCATAACTATTTTTGCGATTTTTTCCCACTAAGCGTGGCTTGCGACCCCGTGTTCTATAGTAAGTTTTCATCATGTTGATGCCTTCTATCATCCCTCTTAATTTATCGGTCAAATTTTGGAATACCCTGGGATTTACCCTATAAAAGTCATTTTAACGAAATGAAAATTCCTTAAAAATAAGGATGATGAATATTTCAGAAATCACTCGAAATTTTCAGGAATTTACAGATTTTTTCCCTTTAAAATACGGAAAGAGTACTGGTATCCCGATTTCCAATACGATTTACGTATTTTAATCTCTTTTTTTTTTACAGTAATACGCTAATTGGTTGTGGACTCGATTACGAAAGAATCCCTAGTTACAGGCTTATTGCAATAACTGCGATTATAATATAATTTCAACAAATTCTTTAATTCGTGCCAATTTAGCATTGTTTGTGGCGACTTATTTTTAGGCGCCAAATTTGATGATATCTCCCCAATTATCGCTAAGACACTTTATAGGCAGAAGCGCAATAAAATTAATTTCTGTATTACTCACCCAGTTTTCTTTCACGGTTTAACACATGATAAGAATTTATCTTTTTCTTACTATATTTAATTTCTAACTAAACTTTCCTTCCCGATTTCATTTATTATTTCGAATTGGAAGCATTATTTTCATGAAATCAAATTTCTTTGATCGCATGAGCTCATGAAGAAAGATGGAAAGGGGAAAAGGTAAGGGATGGGGGCCACTCTCAACCCTTTTCCTTTCAGATCTGATGACTCTGCATCTTTTTTTTTTATGAATTGTTATTGTTCCGACATGTACCAGCAGAATTCGATGAGATAAATGTGCACTCAGTATTTCTATTTAAACAGTCATTTTCCGTTTTTTTTTTTATTATTATTATTCTATACATAGAATGAAATATTACGTATACAAGATTACCTCATTCATATGTCAGGCAACTATATTATAAGTTTTTCTTTTCTTTTTTTTTTTCACTGGAAATGTTATTTATTTCAAGCATCGGGTCGGGTTACCCGATTTTATCCAAGCCCGACTCTACCTGCGGTTCAGGTTGGGTCGGTTTGATGCTTTTTTTTTTTCGTTGTAGGTCATCGTTTGAGCCGAGTTGGTTTTAAATGTTTCGGTTTGGATCACGCTTTGATAACTTGGGGTCAGCTTCGGATTGACCCGATTTTACAAAAGAAAGTTCAGAATATTTTTCAAATGAAAATCACTATATTTCAGTATTAATGAGTTCATATGTGTTAATTTTTATACAAAAAAAGCTCAAATTCATATCAAACATATAATTGTAGAGTATTATTCCATAATTGTATTAAAATATGGATTTAATTTTCTTTCACTTCGGATTCGGTTCGGGTTCGGAATGAAGTGTAATCGGGTTTGGATCAGGTTTAGGGTCGACGAAGTTTTTTTTATCAGGTTCAGGCACCTTTCGGGTTGATTTTAAGCAAACATTTCGGGTTCAGGTCCGGTCGTACCCTGCCACTACTCCAATTTCAAGTTGTGAATACTATAACATCTTTAATAACTACTAAAATTGTGAATTGAACGTTGACAAGAGCGCATTGCGTATGTGGCATTTTGCATATTTCCATCAAGAATTAAATTCATAGCATGTTTAAAGTAATTTTTGTCATAAATTTTAATTTTATAGATTAAAAATAGTACACCGCAGATAAACTTTTATTCATTAGAATTATATTCCATTACAATTATGTTTCTTTGTAACGTACCCTGCACTTGAGCCCGGTCAGTGTACTTGAGAATTTGACATAACACAAGATTAACAATAACAGTTTATTTGAAAGCAATAATAGGGTGATTGGAAGTGGAGTGGCCAGATTTTCACTAAAATATTCAGAAATAAACAAGCTCAAATCACTAAAACTGAAAGGGGAACGCTTTGAAAGTACATTCCCTCGCTGTTTGTCTGCAGGACCTAAGAATAAGTTACTTCGCTTCAATATACAATGACACTAGAAATATATCACTATAAATGTCACTTAAAACACGGCGATGTCACTACTGAAGGAAAGTGAAAACCCCGTGTATTCCAATATACTTTTACTATTTTTACGTTGAAAAGAGCATATTGTGGCACTTTGCATATTTCCATCAAGAAATAAATTCGTAGTATGTTTAAAGTAATTTTTTTTATAAATTTTAATTTTATAGATTCAACATATTATATCGACGATAAATTTTTATTCATTAAAATTACATTCCTCGTGTTTTTTTGTAACGTACCCTGCACTTGAGAATTAGCCATAACAGAATATTAACAATACCAGTTTATTTAAAAGCAATAATAAAGGTGATTAGCAGAGGAATGGCCATATTTTAACTAAAGTGATCAGAAATAAACAAGCTCAAATCACTAAAATTGAGAGGGGAAACGCTTTGAAAGTAAATTCCCTCGCTGTTTGTTTGCAGGAACCTAAGAATAAGTTACTTCACATCACTATACAATGACACTAGAAACACTATAAATGTTACTATAAATGCCACTATAAATGTCACTTAGAACACGGCGATATCACTATCGAAGGAAAACCCCGTGGATTCCAATACACTTTTATCTGAAATACCAAACTTTAACTCACTTCCACGCTGACGAACTCACAACCGAATTAATCAACTCAAAAAGCAGCTAAACGGAAACTTCACTGGCTACTCAGCACATGGAAACTTCGACGGGTTCAAAGCAGGGAGCGATGAAATTCCAGACTCAATTACCATTATGAGTGAGATGCGTTTAAATATATCGAAACTAACTTCTACCGCAATATATATAGCAGCTAAACAACCACAGATACCTAATTATCACATCACTGCACGAAATAACCGAGAAAAATAGATTTCCAGAGTTTCAGATATACTTTGCGAAACTTAAGGTAATGACAGAATAGGTAACTCACCCATGCACAAATGTTAAAATTCAGGCCACCTCGATCACACTCAAAAACTCAAAACTCACTCGACCACAGAGTACCTTCATAAAGCAGTAGCTAGATACTATGCTACATCTTGTCATGTTTTATATTGTATGTTTTCATGTTATATACAGGAGAATTCCTTAAATAGTTTCGCCTCAAATAACGATTGAACTGAGTTAGCTGCGGACATTCATGTTGTGTCAAGGCATAGTAAAATGGATATGCACTACACGATAAGTTACTTCGCAGCGCCTCTTGGCATTAAATTATGGAGTTAAAGCCGTGTCTCACGAATTATAGGATTTCGTGACCAAAAGTTCAATGACAAAGTTGTAGAGTATTATAAATCAACTGAGAAAAGACAAATTGTGCACACAGATATAAAAAATATTTGCATATTTGCTTGTACATTACAAAAATATCTAGTACTGATACAAAACGTTTTGTTTTTGAAAAACACGGAATTTTTTTTTTTCAAAAGTGATAGGATATATTTTTAAATGTATACAGATGCAATTTAATGAAATCAGAATGCGGGAGTAAGCAAATATGAAGCAAAAACTGTGACGTAGTAAAGGAAGGTAGAAAATAGAAAACATCTATTACTTTTGTTTCTAAAATAAATGTTTTTTTTTTGTTTTTTTTTTTGTGTGTGTGTGTGTGTGTGTGTGTGTTTTTAGGAGTTTTTATCTGAGAACGCGTATCTTTAAAATTAAAAAAATGATTTTATCATCTTTCATTATTTATTTTTGTGTGTACTGGTGACTATTTATTGAATCCTCGTGCACAGTGTTTTTCTTTTGTTTGATTGTTTGTTTGTTTTGTGGTGGGTTGTTTTTCAAAAGTGATGGTTCTCTGCAATTTTGTCTTTGACCTTTTGGTCGTATCTCCTATAGTTTTGAAGATACGATCTCAAACGCCAGAATTTGCCCCTAGGAGCGATTCAAGGTACCTCTTCCTATAACACATACTAATTTTATTATGCCTAGACAAGGCACCACATTCATTGTTGTAGCTAACTTTTTTCACCCTATATTTGAGAACCTATATTTAAGAGAATCACCTGATATATTTTACGCTTAAAATATCCGTGATATAACGACATAACGGAGAGATGTGGAGTTTCACTAAATTTCATATAGATATTTTATTTTATAGCGTACATATATGAAAACATATATGAAATGTATTTTCATTGTGTAATGTAATAGGGCACTTTCGATCTTACAAATTTCTTTACAATAATTCATTTTTATCTAAACTCTAGAGTCTGAAATTCATTTATTATTTAGGATCAAAGGCATACTTTTCTTGAAATCAATTTACTCCGATCGCAACAGCTTATATAAAGAAAGATAGAGGGGGAAGGGGGTTACTGATTTGGTTGTTGCACCGATCTGAACTAGAATTCTACGACATGAATGTACATTCAAAATTTTCCAAGTTTACAAATTACGTTTTTGTAATACGTATATATTTATTTATTTTTTTCATTGATGTTACATACTAGATTAAATATCGCATATAGAACGTTACTTGATTGATATCACACAACACAGGTAATATCTTTTGTGTCATTATACGGAAAACGTTACTTTTTGAGCATAAAATTTCATATAAATATTTTTTCTTACTGCAGAAGAACATAAAAACTCTTATTTTTCTTCTGTAATGTAATGGGTTACTTTAGAACTTATAAAATCCTTTACAAAAATTCATTTTAAACTAAACTCTAGAGTCTGAAATTCATTTATTATTTAGGATCAAAGGCATTATTTTCTTGAAATCAATTTACTACGATCACAACAGCTTATATTAAGAAAGATAGAGGGGGAAGGGGAAAGGTGGGGGGGGGTGGGGGGGTACCGATTTGTTGTTGGGCCGATATGAATGAGAATTCTAAGAGATGAATGTGCACTTAGAATTTTCTATGTTCACAAATCCCGCTTTCATAGTTTTGTTTTTGTTTGATTGATATTACATACTAGATTGAAAATCACATAGAAAACGTGCTTGATTGATATCACATAACACGGGTAATATCATTTGTGTCATTTTACGAAAAAAATTATTTTTTTTTAACATAAAATTTCATATATAGATATTTTTTTTTATAGCGTATGAACATAGAAACTCGCATTTCCTCCTATAATATAATGGGCAATTTCAGAACTTACAAAATCATTTTCAATAATTCATTTTTAACTAAACTCTAGATTCTGACATTCAGTTATTATTTAAGATCAAAGGCATTCTTTACTTGAAATCAATTTACTCCGATCGCAACAGCTTATATTAAGAAAGAGGGGGGGGGGGGGATACTGATTTGTTGTTGAGGCGCGTCGATCTGAACGAGAATTTTACCAGATGAATCTGCACTCAAAATTTTCTAAGTTGCCAAATTCCGTTTTCGTAATACGTATTATTTATTTGACTGATGTTACATACTAGATTGAATATCACATAGAATAGAACGTTACTTGATTGATAACACACAACACAGATAATATCATTTGTGTTATTCTACGGAAAACGTTACTTTTTGAGCATAAAATTTCACATAAATATTTTTTATTACAGTATACGAACATAAAAACTCGTATTTTTCTTCTCTAATGTAATAGATAACTTTAAAACTTACAAAATCCTTTTCAATAATTAATTTTTAACTAAACTCTAGATTCTGAAATTCATTTATTATTTAGGATCAAAGGCATTCTTTACTTGAAATCAATCGCCTCGCCGATCTGAACGAGAAATCTACGAGATGAATCTGTACTCAAATCTGTACTCAAACTCGTATTTTACTTTTCTAATGTAATGGTTAACTTTAAAACTTGTAAAAACCTTTTCAATAATTCATTTTTTAAAAATCTCTAGAGTCTGAAATTCATTTATTATTTAGGATCAAATGCATTCTTTTATTGAAATCAATTTACTTCGATTGCAAAAACTTATGTTTAAAAACAATAGAAGTGGGGGGAGGGAGTTGTTTATTTGTTGCTGTACCGATCTGCACTAGAATTCTATGAAACGAATGTGCACTCAGAATTTTCTAAGTTCCCAAATTCCATTTCGTAATATTTTTTATTTGATTGATGTTGCATACCAGATTGAATACAACATGGAACGTTATTTGATTAATATGGCACAACATACAACACAGGTAATATAATTTGGATCATTCGACGGAAAACGCTATTTTTTGAGCATAAATATTTAAATAAATAAATTTAACACAAAAAAAAATATATACACTGTAAGGAAGATACTAAGTAAATAAAATACTTAGCTATTATCTTTCACCTTATTAAACGAAGTTTTAACAATAAATTAGTTACAGAAAAAAGGAGCATATACCTGATATTAAGTATAATAGAAAAAACACAGCCCTGGAAAAGATTATACCAATAAGAAACAATCCAAATAAATTTCAATGAAAGTAAAATAATTTCCACCTGCAATCTATACCATCAATCAATTATAAGAGAAACCATAGAGATAGTAACACGCAAAAATACAATATGCAACGATGCAGCATCTTTTAACTTACCGAAATTGTGGCGCGAGTTACTCCATGGTTACAGATATGAAAATAAACAACCAAGTAAAAATAAAAGATAATGTACGTAATTTTTAAATACATAAAAAATAAATGATAGCATTTTAAATAATAACTACAAAGACCGTGGAATTATGGAATATTCTCTTTTAATTTTTTTTTTTTTAATGGCTCAGAGTGAGCCGAAACATGTCAAACAACCTAATAAAAGTTATTTTACTGTGTATTTATTATGTTGTTAATTTACACCTTTTAGCATTTAAAAGAAATACGGTAAAGTTTTGTCACAATATATATAATGTGTTGGAAAATGTTTTATAATGTATTCTTCTCGTAGGATTTTTCTCTTTTATTTTAATATGAGTATAAGTTTGTCAGTTTTGTCATAAAAAAAGCATGTCAAAATGAACATATTTGCTTTCAAGAGATACAATGAACCCTTGACACACTTAGCAACTAACATTTTTTAACTCTTCTTAATAATAAACAAAACTAGTCTTTGGGGGCCACCGTAATACTTACCCAACATGGTTATGCATAATAGAAAATATGGAAATAAAACATGTGTAAAATACTTATAAAATGCATTGCTCGAATAAAATCGTGGCTTGATGACGGCATAAACTTTAAATGCTCTATTACTGAATTGCGTAAAAGAAACATCCTTATAACTCCAAAAATTATAATCCAATTAACTAACGGTTTATTGCGTCGGATTAGGCGTCTCATTTCCAATTAAAATATATCTTTGAATTGACATTTGGATGAAATACAGGGTCATGAAAAATTGAAGCGTGTGGAAAATAGGATTACAAATATCTCGGCAACTCATTATCCAATCGACTTCATTCTTTATGCAAAATTCATGTTTTTTTATTGTCTTTTATACTCCCTCCTTAAAGTACACAATTTCGTAAATTTTTATATACCTTTTATCAGAACGAAAATTTCGAGAGTCCGAAAAAAATAGTTCCGGATACTCGAGGTTACTGAAATTCAATAAGCTTCTTTCCATTATTACATACTAAGTACATACCAAATTTCGAGTCTCTATCTCAATTTGTTCGGGAGATAGAGTGTTTACAAACACACAGACGGACGGCAAAAATTTATTTTCTAAAAATAGGTTTTTCGGAATCTCCAGTGTCTGAAACGTGTAAATCAGACAAAAAAAATTGCGATTTTTAAAACGATTACAAAATTTACCCTTTACTACGTATGATGAGTAAGTAATAAATATAATTGAGAACGACATTATTAATGCAAATACTCTGATGTTGAATTTCATATTACGCAATGCTTTAATTTCATAGTGCATCAAATGATTTAAAAACTTACAAAATTTTCCTTTGCAATAATTACTTTTTTATTTAAATTCCGTAGTCTCGAATTTCTTTATTATTTTGGATACGAATCATCCTTTTCTTGAAATCAAATTAAGCAGATCACAGCGAGTGGTCCAATGTAAATTTTTGTTAACAATAAACAAAATAAATGTAATTGAAAACAGAACAGCATTAGTATTGCAAACACTCTTATGTTAAATTTCATACCACGTAATATTTTAATTTCACAGTGCATCAAATGATTTTTAAAACTTAGATTGCCTTTGCAATAATTTACTTTTTTATCTAAACTCCGTAGTCTCTCTCGAATTCATTTATTATTTTGGATCCGACTCATCCTTTTCTTGAAATCAAATTACGCCGATTGCAAGAGCTCATGAAGAAAGATAGAAGAGGTGAACGTAGGGAGAGAGGTCCAATGCAAATTCTTGGTATCGATCAACAAAATAAATGTAATTGAGAACAGAACGACATTATTAATGCAAACACTCTGATGTTAAATTTCATACCACGTAATGTTTTAATTTCAAATTGCATCAAGTGATTTTTAAAACTTAGATTTCCTTTGCCATAATTTACTTTTTTATCTAAACTCCGTAGTCTCGAATTTCTTTATTATTTTGGATCCGAATCATCCTTTTCTTGAAATCAAATTAAGCAGATCACAGCAGCTTATATTAGAAAGATAGAAGAGGTGAACGTAGGGAGAGTGGTCCAATGTTAATTCTTGTTAACAATAAACAAAATAAATGTAATTGGAAACAGAACGACATTATTAATACAAACACCCTGATGTTAACTTTCATATTACGTAATGCTTTGATTTCACAGTGCATCAAATGACCTTTAAAAACTTTGATTTTCATTTACAATGATTTACTATTTATCTAAACTCTGAAGTCACGAATTTCTTTATTATTTTGGATTCTAAGCATTATTTCCTTAAAATCAAACTACGCTGATCGAAACAGTTCATGAAGAAAGATAGAAGAAGTGCACGTAGGAAGGAAGGAATTCCAATATAAATTCTTGTTAACAATAAACAAAATAAATGTAATTGAAAACAGAACAGCATTATTAATGCAAACACACTGATGTTAAATTTCATACCACGTAATATTTTAATTTCACAGTGCATCAAATGATTTTTAAAACTTAGATTGCCTTTGCAATAATTTACTTTTTTATCTAAACTCCGTAGTCTCGAATTCATTTATTATTTTGGATCCGACTCATCATTTTCTTGAAGTCAAATTACGCCGATCGTAACAGCTCATGAAGAAAGATAGAAGAGATGAACGTAGGGAGGGAGGTCCAATGCAAATTCTTGTTATCGATTAACGAAATAAATGTAATTGAGAACAGAAAAACATTTTTAATGCAAACACTCTGATGTTAAATTTCATACCACGTAATATTTTAATTTCACAGTGCATCAAATGATTTTTAAAACTTAGATTGCCTTTGCAATAATTTACTTTTTTATCTAAACTCCGTAGTCTTGAATTCCTTTATTATTTTGGATCCGAAGCATTCTTTTTCTTTAATCAAATTACGCCGATCGCAGTAGCTTATATTAAAGAAGATAGAAGAGGTAAACGTAGGGAGTGAGGTCCAATGTAAAATGTTGTTAACAATAAACAAAATAAATATAATTGAGATCAGAACGACATTGTTAATGCAAACACTCTGATGTTAAATTTCATACCACGTAATATTTTAATTTCTCAGTGCATCAAAGAATTTTTAAAACTGAGATTGCCTTTGCAATAATTTACTTTTTTATTTAAACTCCATACATTCTCGAATTCCTTTATTATTTTGGATACGAAACGCTGATCGCAACAGCTCATGAAAAAAGACAGAAGAGATGAACGTAGGGAGGTAAGTCCAATGTAAATTCTTGTTATCGATTAACAAAATAAATGTAAAAGAGAACAGAACGGCATTATTAATGCAACCACTCTGATGTTAAATTTTATACCACGTAATATTTTAATTTCACAGTGCATCAAATGATTTTTAAAACTTAGATTGCCTTTGCAATAATTTACCTTTTTATCTAAACTCCATACTCTCGAAATCCTTTATTATTTTGGATCCGAAGCATTATTTTCTTGAAATCAAATTACGGCGATCGCAACAACTCATGAAGAAAGATAGAAGAGAAAGAACGTGAAGAGGGAGGTCCGGTCACTTTCGCCTTCGGATTTGAAGATTCTGCATCTTTTCCTTCTTATTGTTTCGGGTTGAAGGAAGTTCTATGAGATCTACGTAAATTCGGACTTTTCTATCTAAGCCTCTGAATTGTGTCTTTTTACACTCTTTTATTTTTAAGCAACTTGATTGTTGTATGTAAAGATGGAATTTTATAATTATTTTTTCAGTCACTTCTTGATATTGTACAATTATACAAATTATATATACAGGTGTCTTTCCGATTACAATATTTTAATAATTTTAGATCTTAATTATAGTATAAATTAAATTTAAGACATTTTTCCATGAGTTGGTCGCAGATGATAAATCGCCAAAACTGTATACGAGTTGAAACAACAATTAGATTTAAAGATGAGTCAAACCATTCTCGTAAAAGTATGCCGAATATATAAAGAAAGATATAGTAGAAATATAAAGCAGAAAATATAAAGAAAGTTTAATATATATATATATATATAACAAAATTTCAAATTTATCTCGATACACTGAATTATTTTTATCCCATCCTATTCTAATTTCCTCCGTTTATTAATGTATTTTAACTCTTATTCCAAAAACCTCATATCTAAATTCAATATTTTAATTGCTGCTAGTTAGTTCAATAAATGGCGTCTTTATCTTTAAATTATAAAAACTTCCTAATGTGTTCATCCCTTTAAAAAAACCCGCATTATTTCCTTTTTATTTTTCTAAATTCCTAAAAAGGCTGTATTTATTTTAAAAATTTCAGATGTTAAAAGTAACTCTCAAAATCATAAAACCTTTTTCTTAAACTAAAATGTAGAAAATTTTATTTTAATTCCATTCTGGCTTTGATACAAGTTCGATAAACCATTTTTCTTATTTCTGTTCTTTTCCTTTTCATGAACGTGAAAATTATTCCATATTCTCAAACCAGTAATTAACAATAATCAGTTAGCTTAAAACACTCTGGGTCACAGCTATTTTATCGAACATTATAGAATATTCTCGTCGCTTCTTTGGCGCCATTTCATAGCAGAAACCATGTTACTTCAATATTCTGGCGCGTTTCGCAAAGAATCCCGGTTCTCGATTGGCGCATAAGCCGTCACGTGACCCCTGTATTCATACTTTTTCGGAAATGACATATCGCTGCGCTTTGCTTCGGGAAGTATTCGAGAAGAGGAACGCTGTGTCGGTGTTTGGTATTTTAAGTTTCTAATCAAATCGAATCCCTGCCTGATGTTGGCGAAGCGACACCCATATTCTTTTCTTCTACGACTTCTGTATGGATCCTTTTAAGCTAACCATCATGCTTATCGGTTAATGGGAAGTGTGTCATCGTAACTAAAAAGATGGATCCTGTGAAACTCGATCTCCACCTGAATTTTTTTAAGATTCAATAGAAAGACTTGTTTCTGCTTTGGATGGACTGTTCTTTTCTGCATACGTACACGCACTCAATTGTGGATAGTACGATTGCCAATCAACCCTAGCTTGGAAACTTCCTCTGTTCCGCTGTCTGAAAAGAACATCTAATCTTAAAAAACCATTTATTAAAAATGGTACTGATGTTGCACTTCCCATCTCGGCCCTGAAAATCGTGACATATATATATATATTAAATACACTGTTAATATTTAACAGTTTAATATTAATCAGCGGAGACGACCGAACTACGTTCGGTTAAAATTAGCTTTGCGTTCAACTCGATATAACAATAAATTCTCGCTGTATTATTACTATAAAGAATGTTATTTTTTAACAGTATTATTTACAGAAACAATCAATATTAAAACTATGTACGTATTTCTAAATTTTACATTACTTACATTTACATTACATATTTACAATGAAAGGGCATCCTTCCAAACTACATTTGAATTCTGTTTTCGAGAACGTTCTATGGACTCTGATAGGTTGAATGATGTATCGCGGTTTCTATTGGGAATTTCTGGAAAATTCCTTCAGAATCTGAAAGTAAATTTCTTCGCCAAATGTCGCCAAAATGTCACCAAGTTTGGCGACATTCTTTCATTTAGCGCCAAGCATGTGTTGACAAAGTTCTATGTACTCTGATTGGTTCAATTCTGTTTTCGAGAACGTTCCATGGACTCTGATTGGTTGAATCATGTATGTCGGCTCCTATTGAGGATTTCTACAAAACTCCTTCAAATTTTAAAAAACAATTTTTTTGACAAATGTTGCCAAATTTGGCGAAATTTTTTTCATTTGTCGCCAAGCATGTGTTTTGGCATTGGTAATCTTAAAAATCGATTTTCCCGCCAAGTTTCACCAATGTCGCCAACATTTCATCAAATATCGCCAAATTTGGCGAAATGTTACCAGCTTTGCGACTTTGTTTACTTCCAGCTATTCAATAGCTTAACTTTTTCAACCTTCAGTCCCACTGAAATGCACTGACCCGTAGTGACAAAAAATGACCCACTAATCGAATTTTTTCAAACATCTGACCTAGTCCAATAACTTTCTCGTGCCCGAAAACTGTAGGATACAAAATATCCTCAAAATCGTTACAGCCGTTTTTAAGATAAAATATGCATAACCACACACACACACACACAAGCTTTTCTCGTAATATAATATATGATTAAATTTCGACAATACATTGAGAAAACAATTTAGAATTTCTGAATTGATAGTTCCGATAATGCTCATTTTTAACACTTTCCAACCTAGTTCAAAGGCGTTTATGACTTCGGTTTGTCTGGCCGTATGGCCGTCTGCCGTCTGCCGTCTGTCCGTGCTCAAACTCCCGTAAATAAGCTCGGATTGCCCTGCAAATTTTATATGTTACTGTCGTTATCTATAGCATGTTCCCTATTTCAACAGAAGTGTGTAGCACTTATAGTTTTTTTTACAGCGACACTCAAAAGAATTCCGTTACATTACGGTCTATGGAGAAAAATCATTTGCTGTTTATTTTAATGATGTTACACAATTTCAAGCACATTGTAATTAATATATATCACTAAGGTGCAGTACAAGAAGCTTAATATGGAATAGGGTGTGCATAGCACTTATAGTTACTTTACAGGGACAGTCAAAATAGTTACATTACGTCTATGGAGAAAAATAGTTTGCGATTTAAATAAATAATGTTTCACTATTTTGAACGCAATGAAATTTATATATATCACTAAGGTGCATTACAAGAGGCTTACTAGTGTGTGTATAGCAGTCATCGTTCATTTACAGGGACACAAAAGGAATTCTCTACTGTCTGTTAACAATAATTCCTGGAAGTGTTTTTTAAGTTGATGAACGCGATTTTAAATTTAACTCACTTTTTGTCTATTACTTGGTATGTATAAATTATGTAGATCATATACAGGGCAGAACAAAAGTTCGCGAACACATTTCCGTTTATTGACAGAAACTCCAGAAAGAGAATTTTAAACTGTGCTACACGTTTCCTAACTAAACTAAAATTTAGCATCCTATGTAGTATATATACAAATCTATAGATCCTATACAGGGCAGAATAAAAGTATTCGGATATTTTTCCGAATATTGTATATGTTGGAAATTCCTGAAGTTATGTTTTTAAATATGTTATGCGTTTTCCAAATTGTTTACTTAGATGTTATCTTTCAGCTTATTAAACGGTAATGACTTGTAAAATTACTTTGGAAGCGTTGGAAAGTGTTACATAATCTATGCTTGACTCATAATTTTTCGTTCTTGTTTTTTCCTGTTGTCGTATATTACAAAAGAAACAGGACAAAAATTGTAAATTTTTTTATAACTTCACTAATTTACACTTTTTTCTAAGTGTAAATCAAATCGGCGAATGATCACTATTACCTTCAAAGTTAACGTGTTGTAAGAAAAATTTTTTGTAACAACATGAATATAAGTCGTGAAATTAGGCGTGACTTTTTAAGATAAACATTTTTAATGCATATGAAAGAATGTATTTTAGAAAACAATTTTTACTTTTTTTTCCCTTGATAAATAATAAATAATAAAAACGCAGAGTGGTCATTGGTTGAAATTACATATATATCTAATAAATAACAAGAGGGTGAATCAAATATGGAGGATACTTTTTTTTATTGATTATTTTTGAAATATTATTTATGAAAATTAAACCATTGATATATTTGAAGTAAATAAAAATATTACGTCTGAACATATTTATATTTATATTAAAATCATTAAAATTACAGACTTTACATTACAATTACATGAAACATTAAAACATATTAAAATTGGACGTTTCGGATTTACATGAAAATCCCTCATCAACAAATATTTTTCTTAACGTAAGTCACAGTTCAAAAATATCAACACATAGAAAATGCAACGTATCAAAATGTCGAGGCCAAAGTTACAGTTATAATAACACGGAGTATTCATTTGGGATTGCACCTGCTTCATTAAGAGGTAAATCTGTAATTTTCGTATACCACGCTTCTAAGAAAGTGTGAGAAAGATTTTTAAGAGACCTAACTAAGAAATTCGAGGTGCAGTGACTAGAGAACTCGTACTTTCTTAGAAGCATGATGGTATACGAAAATTACAGATTTACCTCTTAATGAAGCAGGTGCAATCCCAAATGAATACTCCGTGTTATTATAACTGTAACTTTGGCCTCGACATTTTGATACGTTGCATTTTCTATGTGTTGATATTTTCGAACTGTGACTTACGTTAAGAAAATGTTTGTTGATGAGGGATTTTCATGTAAATCCGAAACGTCCAATTTTAATATGTTTTTAATGTTTTATGTAATTTTAATGTAATGTCTGTAATTTTAATGATTTTAATATCAATGTTATATTTCTAGATCGCTTCCTTTAATATCTACACGTTTTCTTCAAACTATTACTAGTTTTTTAAAAATCTTGTATAATAAACATAATTAGGAAATTTGGAAATTTATGAATCCTACAACACAAAACAAAATTCACTAATAAAAATCTTGCTCCTTCTTACGCTACCTTCAGGGTTTCAAATAAATGTTAGTCAGGCGATGATAAATTAGAATTGTAAGGAAAATAATCGAGGGATTTACGGTGAAATTTTGTTGCGTTATACCTGTTGAGTGATATATTGCATTTTCTCAGAGAAGATGTACATTTGAACCATAACAGGAAATTTTTAGAACCAATATGCAATTATTATTTTCTCTTAAAAGTAACAGCACATTATACGTGCTTCAGTGGTCATACTTCAGTTCGGGTTTTAAAAGAAACTACAGCAGTCGCTACTTTTTATTGTACACTGTAAAAAATGACCAATGTTTCTTATTTTATGAAAATATGCTATAACCACGAACGAAAATATAATATAATCTTCTGAGTTATCCGAAATTTCAAATAGCATATTACATTGTCTTTTGAATCGCCAGAAACGAATACATTTTCAAAATTTAAAGAATAATTTATAAAAACAAAGTATTTTTAGCTGCCCGAATTTTTCAGAAACTTTTCCGAAGGGATTTTATAGTGTATTAATTAGTGTCCTCAGCCCGGAATACCTGTTTTTCGAATGCAATCAATTCTGAAGTAAACATTTTCATGCTCAAAAAAAAATGTTTAACAGACAAGCATGCAAAATTAACAGCGTTAACAATAACATTAAAATACATAAAGTTCTTTACTCTTTCATGTATAAATTAACTTATGCGGCTGAAAACGTGTACTTGAGAATGGATAACATTCGAAAAACAGGTATTCCAGCCTGAGGACACTAATTAATACACTTTAAAAACCCTTCGGAAACGTTTCTGAAAAATTCGGGCAGCTAAAAATAATTTGTTTTTATAAATTATTCTTTAAATTTTGAAAATGTATTCGTTTCTGGGGATTCAAAAGACAATGTAACATGCTATTTGAAATTTCGGATAACTCAGAAGATTATATTATATTTTCGTTCGTGGTTATAGCATATTTTCATAAAATAAGAAACATTGGTCATTTTTTACAGTGTAGTTTGTAGTGTAACGCTATACATTTTGAACAATGTAGTGTAGCAAGTAGCACGATACAAAAAATCGGTAGTGTTTAAACTGTGCATTCGATATTGGATATATACAATCTATAGATCATATACAGTACTGCACAAAAGAAGATACTAATAATTTTCTGGATATTAATGATAATTCCTGAAATTAGATTTTTAAATATGTTATGAGTTTTCTAAGATACGGTAAAGATTTGTAAAATTATTTTGGAAGTGTTGGAAAGTGTTAGATAATCGATGCTTGACTCGTGGTTTTTCGTTCTTGTTTTTTATTCTGCTGTCTTCTTTGATAAAAATAACGATCATCTGCAGCTATAAACAAAATAAGACTAAACTTACTTTGCATTTTCTCCCTACCTCGAAAAAATATGCATCATTTCCCTTCATTCCTAGGCAGCTCATAAAAATCTCATTCTCCTAATCACAACAAAAACAACTAGAAACAAGATGAGACTGGAATCATCAACTTTAAAGGGATTGTGAGCGCGCCGTGCTTTATTTTAAAAAGAAACGAGAAAGAAAATTGTTGTGCCTCCGTATTTTTTCGTTCCCTAATTTGATTTAAGAAAAGTGGGAGGGGGTAGATTCTACTAAAGGCTTAAACTTAGAAAATAATGAAGATACGAGAGCACATTATTTATCTAGCGAAAAGAAAGAAATTCGGATATCCCTTAGGGAAAATGCATCATGTTTTGGGATGAGCAAGTGTTTTTGATTACTGATGTATTTTGTTTAGACTATTTTTATTATAATGTAATTTAAGAAAAATCTTAAAATACAGTGTATAAAAAAATCGGTTGATTTTACAGTAAAAAACTGTCAGCCAAGACGCTAGTAAAAAACTGTTTATTTTACAGAAAGAAATCTGTATTTATCATGATCTTTCTATTATTTTAACAGATTTTTTCCGTAAAATAAACATTGTTCTATTGGCGTCCTGACTGACATTTTTTTCTGTAAAATCAACAGATTCTGTTTACAGTGTAATTTAAGAGAAATCTTAAATCTGTGTTTAATGCGAACTTACGGGCAAAATCTATTAAAATAGCGGAAAGTTCGTAATAAATACAGATTATTTCCGTAAGATGAACAGTTTTTTATTAGCGTCCTAAACTCACAGTTTTTTTTTTTATTAAATTAACAGATTTTTTTATAGTGTATGAAGGAATCAAAGCTTCAAATTGTCTTTGTCTCAGAAGAATGAATTAGACTGATGTTTTTCGTTTGTTTATTGCACATATCGGAGATCAAATTCCAGAGAGCGGGAAAATAAGATGCACAACATGCCTATTGTTTTGTTATCATCCAGGGTATCTCAAAATATGGATTCTTTTCTTTTTCAAATAAAAGCTGGCAATGACATGTGACATGTGGCATTATATAGATTCTAGCAAAATTCGATACAGCTTGAGTAGTCGATTACTCAACGACGATTGAGACGAGCTCATTCTAAGCCCGAATCAAAGACCGAAACGGGCTCGTGCTCAATTTTTATGCCAATCTTCGATCTCAAAATGAAAAAAAAATTACATATTGAAGTAGTCGGATGTGTCAATCCCAAAACTTTCTTCCATCTCACACAGGTTTCGCATACACTAAAAACGAATCAACACCAATTTATATCAAGGTCTAATTGAATTTAATGTTTTATTAAATTCCGTGCATTAGTTCCTGAGATATGATTATCGCTAAAATCGTGTAAATCCTGAAAAATGCAGCGGAAGCCATAGCAGTGCCACCTGTTGGGAGATTTACAGTGAGAGAGAAGTGTTTTTTATTAGTGTGAGGAAATCCCATAGGATTATATGGAATTTCCTTCTCAATTTATCAATTATTGCTGTAACTTTTTGAGTTTTCACGATATTGCACAGGTCTTTTTAAATCAGGACAAAAAAATTTTTGCTGTAGTTTGCGCATGCGCAGTTAATATTTACTTCATACATATACCCATATCTCATCAAATATTCAATATATTAATATTTTAATTACAGTATACTATATCTACGATTTTTTGTCAAGTTTTTGGAAAGCGGTGTTAAATTTCGCTGAATACACTGCATGCTATAAAAAAAAAAAAAAAAACTTTAGAAATTTTCACAGAAATGTTAACATCTTCACGAATATACATGCTATGCTTACACAAATGTTGAACAGGACCTACATAGTCATTTGCTACAGTGACAGACCATTTTTAGCATTTTTTGTTACATGGAAGATCGAAAATATTATTTAATATTAAAATTATTATTGCCCCCCTCCTCCCTCCCCCCTAATTGTCCTAGTGACAAAAACTTCACTGAAAAACATGAAGTCAAACACGTTCCTTACATCCTCAAAGTTCAAGGGCATTTCGGGCATTTCCTCACGAGTTTCAATGGATATTCGACAAAACGGCTGAAATTGGTCACTGCCCCTTAATTTCTGGACACCAGTGTATACATTTCTCTACCAATTTGAGAAAAGTTGTTTAACTATTATCCTTTTAACTTGTTTAAATTAAAAACTAAATAATTTCATATTATCTTCTGTGATAATGATCCGGACAATCTTTTCCCTTTTATCCCTCCAGGGAAAATAATGTATTCCCCCTCTCCCTGGATTCACCAAATCATAAGAATCTCATTTCCCTAATCATAACGAAAACAACTTAGAATAAGATGAAACAAGATTCTTCAACTTTATAAGATTACGAGTGCGAAAGGAGCTGGCTGCTTTATTTGAAATTTCTTGCGTCTCGCATACTTCTGCTTCCTTAATTTGATTTAAAGGAACAAAAAATTCCACTAAGCCTTTAAACATAAGAAATAATGAAGATGAAGACTTACATATATTTTCAGCAAAAAAGATTCAAGGATCTTTGTAGTGGAAATAAATCATGTTTGGTTAAAGCAAGTGTTTTTGATTGTCCCAGAACATTATTTTGAAATATCATATTTTTAACGATAATTGGTTTTGAAGATCTATGTAAGTGAGTTGGCCGGATGGAGAATATTTTTTTAGACAAAATTTTATTCAAAGTAAAAGAAAAATTACTTTAACGATGGTTAAAGTGGGGTGGGGAGGTCTTGAAAAATTCACAGAAACTTCAGATCAAAACACACCTTTTAAAATCATCTGGAGACGCCAGGTTTTGTAATTATGTCATGATATTTTCGAAAATATGAAATATATCCGATATTTTTATATAGATATATTTTATACATATCGGAATCTTGTTTTAAACAGAAACATTTGATGTCCCCCCCGCCCCTTCAGAAAAAAAAGAAAGAAATACAATTATACCTGCTAAAACGGAATAATTTTTCGGTCATTTGTGATTTTGTCTTAGCAGATTTTAGGTAGATTTCGTAAGAAATATTAGGTAGATTTCGTAAGAAATACTACCTATTACATTCTCACCTAAGTTGGAAATTTTGAAAAATTTTTGCAGATCTACGCCGATCATGACTCCCAGAACCCAAAACCACCCCCAGTTCAAAACTTTATCTATCTATCTATCTATCTATCTATCTATCTATCTATGTCACTTTTTTCTGACCACGATAACTGGAAAAATTCTGCATAAATCTCTTCCAAACAGATACATAAAATCAAGGGTCATAAAATCTCGGTCAAGTTCGTTAATGGGCAAAATCGAACCAAGGGAGGGGGAAATGGGGGGGCTTTTTGTGAAAACAGAAAAACCCTCATAATTTCTTTATTATTATACGTATCGAATCCGTTTAAAGTTATTATTACTTCTAGGAGAAGTACCGAAAATTTATGTATGACAGATTTTTCATATAATTAAAAATGGCCCCAAAAGGGGGAAAAAGGGGGGTTTTAGAAGAAAAAAAACCATAGCTTCGTCAATTCACAAGATATCAAATCCGCGTAAATTTATTATTAATCCCCTTAGTATTATCTAAAACTTTTATATTGACAAATTTTTTATAGGACCAACCGTTATAGCAAAAAAAAATTAAAAACAAAAAAAATCCCTGGCGGCTCCGCCTGCAAACAAGTTATTTTTCGAAGTAGGCGTTTCCAACTCCCGCATCTTTTCGAAACTGATATATAAAATCAAGAGGCATAAAATCTCGGTCAAGTTCGTTTATGGGAAAAATCGAACCAAGGGGGGGGGGGATGGCAGGGCTTTTTGTAAAAACAGAAAAAAAACCCATAATTTCTTAATTATGATACGTATCGAATCCGTTTAAATTTATTATTACTTCTAGGAACAGGGCCAAAAACTTATTTATGACAGATTTTTGATATAATTAAAAATTGCCTTAAGGGGGGAGGGAAGGGGGGTTTTAGAAGAAAAAAATTCATCACTTCGTCAATTCCCAAGATTTCAAATCCTCTTAAATTTATTATAAATCCTCTTAATATTATCTAAAACTTTTATATTGACAAGTTTTTTATAGGACCAACCGTTATAGCAAAAAAAAAATTAAAAACAAAAAAATCCCTGCCGGCTCCGCCTGCAAACAAGTTATTTTTCGAAGTAGGCGGTTCCAACACCCGCATCTTTTCGAAACTGATACGTAAAATCAAGGGGCATAAAATCTCGGTCAAGTTCGTTAATGGGCAAAATCGAACCAAGGAGGGGGGGGGGGACTTTTTGTGAAAACAGAAAAAACCCATAATTTCTTAATTATGATACGTATCGAATCCGTTTGAAGTTATTATTACTTCTAGGAGAAGGGCCGAAAATTTATGTATGACAGATTTTTGATATAATTAAAAATTGCCTTAAGGGGAGGGGGAGGGGGGTTTTAGAAGAAAAAAATTCATAACTTCGTCAATTCCCAAGATTTCAAATCCGCTTAAATTTATTATAGATCCTCTTAATATTATCTAAAACTTTTACATTGACCATTTTTTTATAAGACCAACTCTTATAGCAAAAAAAAAAAAAAAAATCCTTGCTTGCTCCGCTTGCAAACAAGTTTTGTTTCGAAGTAGGCGGTTCCAACTGCAGCATCATCGCAAAAAGGTCATTTCTTCCGCAATTTCCGACAAACAGGCGCCCCACGGTCTGCGTCTTCGAAATCTACCTGTGCCTGTAGGCCGAGCCGTCAGGGATTTTTTTTTCTGTATTATCACTTATTCAAGTTTGAAATATGTTGTAAAGCATTAAAACAAAACTATTTCTCATTTTCTTTTGGAATATTGCTTCGGACAATCGTTCCCATTTTATCCATGCAGTTAAAATTACAATGTACTCCCGATTTACCAAGTCATAAAAATCCCATTTTTCTAATCATAACGATATGAATAAGATGAGTCGAGATTCTTCAACGTTAAAGTATTACGAGTGCGAAAGAAGCTAGCTGCTTTACTTTACAAGGCGCAAGTTCTTGCGCTTGGCATATTTTTGCTTCCTTAATATAATTTAAAAGAAACAAAAAATTCCAGTAAGCCTTTAACATGAGAAATTATGAATATGAAGATATACTTACATATATTTTCAGCGAAAAAGATTCAAGGATCTTTGCTGAAGAAATAAATCATATGTTTGGATAAAACGAGTGTTTTGTAATGTCTTAACATTGATTTGAGGTATTATATTTTTAACGGCAATTTTTTTTTTTTTTTGGCGATCCCTGTAAGTATGCTGAACAGATGAAAAATATTTTTAGGCATAATTCTATTCAAAGTAAATTTTAAAAACCCTTTCACGATGATTACAGTCAGGGCCCGACTTATGCAGGGGCATGCGGAGCAGCTGCCCCGTGCCCCCCATTTGAAAGGGGCCCCCTCTGGACTTAATCGGGATTTTTGTAAAAGGGTGCAAAATGGTTAAAATTGGCCAAAAGTGAAAACATTCTTACTGTTTCAAAGATTTAGGAAGGGAATGTAGCCCTCCACTTCCACACTCTGCTTCCTGTGCCCCATGTCCCCTCCTCCCCAAAAAGGAAAAATCTATATCAACAGAAAACTAATGTTATAAAATTTTATACCAAAGCACTTTAGAGCATGAGGAATGGAGTAACAACATAACAAGTGTTGAAATTTGTTGCTATTAATATAAGTACATGACTGCACTTTTCTTTTCATATTATGGAATCACTTAAATGCATGCTGATGCAATACAAAGATTAAATTTTATAATGTGGTAGAAAATATATATTATAACAAATAATCAAGAGTACTGTAAGACCCGTATTGGGACATCAAAAGCTCACGAGTCGTTATATTCCGATACAAAAAAAAAAAAAATAGTGTTCTGGATTTGTTAAAATTATGACCATCTATCTTGTGATACCCTGTATACAGATGTAAATAGTACTTGGTTCAAAATTTATGTATGCATACATTAGGTATGAAGTTTAATACTAGTCACTTCAACATAATTCCCGAACAATTTCAATGGATAGATAGAAGTCCCCACCCCCCCCCCCAGAATGATGCTTGCCCCGGGACCTCAGATAGTCAAAGTCGGGCCCTGGTTAAAGTGGGGTTGAGATGTTTGAAAATTTCACGGAAACTTCAGATCAAAACGCACTTATCAAAATCATCTGGAAACACTAACACATTCTCTACAAATTTAATAAAAGTATTCTAACTACAGTAAAACTTGGACAAAATAGAACCTATCTATAACGGAATCCTGCATAAATTTAAACATTTCATCCCCCCGAAAAAAAAACGAAATACAATTATATCTGCTGAAATGGAATAATGTTTCGGTCTTTTAAGATTTTATCTTAGCGAGTTATTTCTGTACTAGAGAATCGAACCCGTGCTTCCCGGGTTACAGAATATCGCTGAAAACTATTTATTTAAAATTTAAAATTCGAACGGATTTTTTACATTTAATATATATATTGTATATAATAAAAATAAATGGCGCATCTAGTATTTGTCGAGAATTAAATAAAAATCATGCACTCGTGACATCATAATTCACTTTTATATTTTAACAGAATAATAAGGATAGTGTAATTTGTGACTCGTGCTATGGCCAGTATACACGTCAGAACATATTGCCGTTATCATTATCTTTTTACGCGTGAAGGTTTCGCTATGGTACTCCATTGTGAAATTTGGTCATTTTTGAAATTCAATATTTGAAAAACGGCATAATAATTACATTTGAAATTTATATAAAAAAAAATACAATTTTTTACCTTTCCAATGCAGTTTGTCTAACAATTTTCTGACAAATACATTTCGAGCTATTAATTTTTTCAGTAACTTCAAATGTTTCATTTTCCGAGATTAATCTGTGACAACGATTAACGAAAAAGCCAGTCGTCAGCAACGCGTGGCTTTTTACTAAAGAAGAGGATTATCATTTGTTGAAGTTTGAAATAGCATTAAAATAAAATAATTCCTCATTTTCTTTTGGAATAATGCACCAGAAAATATTTCCCATTTTATACCTGTATGGAAAATGGTTCTGCGTCAATTCGTCGCACACAATTCATCGCGGAACAATTCATCGCGCACAACTCATCGCAGCGTCAATTCGTCGCAGTGCCAATTCTCGTGGTGACAATTCGTCCCGAGTCCCGACATCAATTCGTCGCAACGAAAATGTTTTTGAAGGCTATAATGATAAAACAAAGACAATTTAGTAAAAACGTTTAATGATAATTAGTTTTTTTGAAATAGAGAATTATAACTAACAATTTACATGCGATTATATCTAAAAAAACAAATTACCATTAAATAATTTTACTAAATTATCTTTATTTTAATCATCATAGCCTTCAAAAACATTTTCAAAAACGAACTGACGCCTCGACCAATTGACACCACGATGAATTGACGTTGCGACGAATTGACGCTGGGATAAGTTCTCGCCGCGGCGAATTATCGCTGCTACGAATTGACGCTGCGATGAGTTGTGGCCGCGACGAATTGCCGTTGCGATGAATTCTGCGCGATGAATTGTTCCGCGATGAATTGTGCGCGACGAAAAAACGCGACGCCAGGGAAAATAAGGGAAAATAATATATTATCTTCCCCGATTTACAAAATCATAAAAGTATCATTTTCCAGATCATAACGAAAACAATATGAACAAAATGAGACGAGATTCGTCGACATTAAAGGATTGCGAGCTCGAAAGGAGCTAGCTGCTTTACTCTACAACACGGTTCTTGCGCCTCGCATATTTTTGCTTCCTTAATTTGATTTAAAGGAATAAAAAATTCCACTAAGCCTTTAACATGTGAAATAATGAGGATGGAGATATACTTAGAGAGATAGTTTCAGAGGAAAAGATTCAGGGATCGCTCTTGGAGAAATAAATCATATGTTTCGATAAAGCGAGTGTTTTTGAATGTCGTAGAACATCGTTTTGAAGTTTCATATTACTTACCCATCATACGTAGTATAGGGTAAGTCTTGTAATCGTTTTAAAAATCGAAAACAAAAAATTGACGGATTTACACGTTTCAGACACTGGAGATTCCGAAAAACATATTTTTAGAAAAAAAAAAATTGCCGTCTGTCTGTGTGTCTGTATGGTCTGTGTGTCTGTGTGTCTGTACACGCTCTATCTCCCGAACAAATTGAGATAGAGACTTGAAATTTGGTATGTACTTAGTATGTAATAATTAGATGAAGTTTATTTAATTTTAGTAACCTCGATTATCCAGAGCTATTTTTTTCGGACTCTCGAAATAATCGTTGTGATAAAAGGTATATAAAATTTTCGAAATTGTTTATTTTAAGAAGTGGATATAAAAAAACAAAAAAACAATATACATTCTGCATAAAGAATGAAGTTGATCGGGTAATTAGTTGCCGAGATATTTGTAATGGTATTTTCCTCACTCTTCGATTTTTCATGACACTGTATTTCATTCAAATTTCAATTCAAAGATATATTTCAATTGGAAATGAGACGCTTAATCCGACGCAGTAAACTGTTAGTTAATAGGATTATCATTTTTTGAGTTACAAGGATGTTTCTTGTACGCTGTTCAGTAATAAATCATTTAAAGTTTATGACGACATCAAGCCACGATTTTATTCGAATTGCTATGCTTTTTAGGTGCGTTCGTAATTATGTAAATACGTAGCACCTATAGTCGTCGTTTGGTCCGTCCGTCTGTCCGTCCGTCTGTCTGTCTGTCCGTCTGTCTGTCTGTCCGCATATAACAACGCAAAAACTACCCAACCAAATGGTTTGCAATTTAAAATATATTATCTTTGCAGAATTTTGTCGA
This sequence comes from Maratus michaelseni, assembly GCA_963931845.1. NCBI lineage: Eukaryota > Metazoa > Arthropoda > Arachnida > Araneae > Salticidae > Maratus > Maratus michaelseni. The sequence continues at coordinate 14,004,750 of OZ007600.1, forward strand.
GACATTTCAAATTTTATTAAAATCGAATCAAAACTTTAGGAGATATTAATAAAAATATTTATTAAGAAATTTGAATTTTTTTTTTAAATCGGTGCTTTTTTGTTATAGGAGCTTCCGAAGTTTAATCGTCAAGCGACCGAGATACTTATTTTATGACAGAAATTAATCTGCAGACGATATAATTCATTTCACAGAATTAAAAATCATCAAGATCTGAATATTTATATAACTAGTTAAGATATTTGTATGAACAGTGTCATAAAATATATACTTAACTAGCTGTTTAACCCGTTCTACGCACGGGATATCATGAATTTAATTCTAAAACGTGCGTACGAACGCACCTCGTTTGTAACGTTTGACGTACAATTTCCAACTTGTTATAAATAGTTTACGCATGTTTTATTTTAATATTTTATATTATGCATATCCATGATGGGTAAGTATTACGGTAGCCCACAACGACGTTTTTAATGGTAATTGTTTTTGGAGATATCCCTGTAAGTGAGTTGACTTGATTCAGAATGTTTTTGAAGACTAACTTTTATTCAACGTAGAATAAAAAAAACTTTCCGGGTGATTGAAGTGGGATGAGGAGGTTTTGAAAACTTCACGGAAACTTCAAATCAAAATGCACCTTTCTAAATTATCTGGAAAAGCTAAGATATTCTTTCTCTACAAATTTAATAAAAGTGATCTAACTGTGAAAACGGAACGGGTTTATAATGAAATCCCACCTCAAACAGAAACATTTCATGGCTCCTTCCCCCCAAAATGATAAAATTATACCTGCCAAGACAAAATATTTTTCACCTCTTTGCAATTTTGTATTAGCAGTTTCTACTGTATTATAATTTATTCATGTTTGAAATATGTCGTAAAGCATAAACAAAATAATTTTGCATTCTCTTTTGGAATAATGCTACTAAAGTATTTCAGAATATATCCCTGTAGTGCAAATAATGTATCCCCCCCCACACACACACACACACACACCACCAACACCAGCACCCCACGAATTCACCATATCATAAAAATCGAATTTCCCTAATCATAACAAAAGCAACTTAGAATAAGAAGAAAAGATATTCTTCAACTTTATATATATACGTGTGTGTGTATGTGTGTACCGCTAACCAGGTCTCTACCTGCCGGGCATGAGTGCCTAGCTTGACGAGGTAGTACCTGGGTTTGAGACGATATTCGCCTGATCACAGCATGGCTGTGATCCACCTGACAACAGCCTTGTTGGCATCGCTGCAGTGCTCTCTATTGGTTTGCTACAGTTTTCTTTGTTTGCCAGTTCAGGGTCTCTATTTAACTTTGTTCAATTAGCAGAATTTAAAAAAAAGCAAAAATTAAAGAACAGAAAGGAATTGGCCTCGTAATTTAGAATCTTCATCAGGTGACGAAACCTTCACTTGACTAAGCACTTCCAGAAGTATAATTCATTGGGAACTTGGAGGACTTTGCACACACGACGGATTTTACATGCACCAGGCGCCATTAGCGTACATGGCGATTATTCAATAATATTACTAGCTGTTGTGTTTTACAAGACGGTTCTTGCGCCTCGCATATTTTTGTTTCCTTAATTCCATTTAAAAGGAACAAAAAATTCCACTAAACCTTTAACATGAGAAATAATGAAGAAGAAGATATACTTACAATATATTTTCAGAAGAAAAGATTCAAAGATCTTCCTTGGGGAAATAAATCATATGCTTGGATAAAGCGAGTGTTTTTGATTGTCGTAGAACACTGTTTTAAAATATCATATTTTTAACGGTAATTGTTTTTGGAGATCCCTGTACGTGAGTTGACTGGATTGAAAATATTTTTAGGTCCAAATTTATTCAATAAATAAATAAATAAATAAACAAATAAGTAAAACATTTCACGATGGTTGAAGTGGAATGCGGAGGCTTTGAAATTTTCGCGAAACCTTCAGATCAAAATGTACCTATCAAAATAATCCTGAGACGCTCACATATTCTCTAAAACTTTAATAAAAGTAATATAATTACAGTAAAACCTGTGGAAACGGAATCTCTCTGCAACGGAATCGTAACTTAAACGAAAACTTATCATGCTACCCTCCCCCCCCCCAAAAAAAAAAAATATATATATATATATATATATATATATCTACTACAACGGAATAATTTTTCGGTGTTTTGTGATTATAAAGTAGTTTGGCTGATCAGATCATATTTCGTAGTTGTTGTACTTGATCAAATAAAACAATCCACATGAGCCAGGTTCGTGTATAATAAAAAAAAACTCCAGAACAGATGTCAAGTCGTTTTATTGTAAGATCACCATGAGGATGTCAAGATGGTCGCGGACAGAAGAGGGGGAAACAAGAAAGGCCGCTCTTAAGCAGTCATTATTATGCGGAGACAGAAAGCAAAGTGAGTTGTTTCCACGATACAAGTTGGAATTGCACTGACAAGAATCTCGCCAAAATAGGGTTGTTACAGAGTGTCTAGGCGTAAATACTTTCAGACAGAGATAGGCATAACCAATGGTATTTACCCAGTAGGGTCACCAGATTTTGGCGACAGGACGAATTTTGATTCAAAAATTAATATCACCCTGGCGATTATAACCGACAAATACCTTTCTCATGAGAACGGATTTTCGACAGACAAAATAGTATATGCCTTTAACAATGAGAATATATTTTTAGACATGGGTGTGAGTGATTGCGTTCTTACCACTACCATATAAGGGCATGCATTTGGGCCAAATGGAAGATTCGCATAACTTTTGTAGCCACAAAAATGTGCTATGCACATATTGTGTTATAAGCTTGGTTATGGAAAGTAAAATTACGAAAAGGCATCTGTGCTGATTTAATTCTTTTCTTTTTTTTTTTTTTTTTTTTAAATCGAAAAGCCGTGAGATATTAGTGATCGGGCATAAGTGAAAATGAAAAAGGGAAAGGGTATAAATTACAGCGGGCTTATTGTTTGAAGTTAAAGATAACACGATTAAATTTTGACAAAGGAAGGGGGAAAATATAAATTAAATAAAGGATAGGGTTTGTTAAAACTTAATATATGATTCTCATATCATATATTTCCCCCGTTTGCTCAGATAAAAGAATAATTTGTTAGGGTTTAAATTTCAGGCATGCTCCGTCTGAAAGTTTACATATAATCAATGCACAATATAAGAAAAAAAATATAAACACATACAAATATAAAAAATGAAAATGAAAATGGAAATGGAAATGAAAATGGAAATGGTATACCAAAATTTTGCTACTGGTCATCATAGTGTACACTATTTTATTCCTTGAGTCCATGGTTTCTTAACAGTTTATTTTTGTAGATGTAGAAATTATTGTTGTTGTTTTTGCTGTTCCGGAACATGTGGTAGTATAACTACACTACATATACATTGATGACCAAATTATGACCAGAAAAGTTGCATTATCATCAACTAATATTTTTTTTACTGATAACTGGTCGTAAGCATGCTAAATGAATTTAAAATGTTCATAACTCTGAACATATAAGGTTATGTTAAGTTGCAACTACAATATAATAAAATTCTCTTTGTTCGAACAGAATATAAGATACTAATATATATAATATTATATAAAATAAACATCAAGTATATAAATGCAAATACAAAATATAAAAATAAGATACAGTTACAATTACAGTTACATTTACTGTTACACATGTGTAAAAATGAAATACAAAAAATGATGAAGATAAAAAAAATGAATAAAATTTGGGTTTAAAAAAGTAAAAATTTGTGCATTCGCACAGGACAGGATAGGGAAAGTGACACACGATCCAAAAAAATTCCTGCCCTAAATCTTGTCTAAGAACAAGTGTGATGGCGCAAGTTTAGGACTATTGCCTTATTTGTGGAGGGAATATTTAGGGCGAGGTCCACATTGTTGTCACAACATAGACCCCGTTGCTCCCGCAGCAGTAATGCAACAAACTGAGGAGCAGTCTCGTATACTCATTTTGACAGGGGATTTCAGGTGAATTGGAATATCAATTCGAATGTGTCTCTCATTACAATGGGGTGGAAGATCCTAAGGGCAATAATTTTGAACAGATCACCACTCCGAACGGGAATAATTAGAAAAATAAAAATATATATACACCTAGTGTATGTCGAATAAAAGTCAATCCTAGAGTAATGAGAGAGAGTTTTGTCAAGTTCGGTAAAAATGTTAAGTCATGAGGTACATATTTACTTAATTAGTATTATTAAAATTTTTAAAAAAACTGACCTTAAGAGAAAAAAATTTTTTTTAGTGCAATTAATGTTACTATAATTATGTTTATAGCTATTTATGAGATTTAAAAAAAAATATGACGACAAAAGTTAAGATTTTTTTTTTTTTTTTTTTATAAAGTGTATATGCGCAAACACCCCATAAACATAAAAGATAATGTTCACAACAAGATTGCCATATCTGCCATTCCCTTGATGAAACAAACTTGGACCAGCCGAGAACTTTCACAAGGAAACATCAAATATAACATCAGTATATTGTGTACATCAATATACACAAGTGTGAACAAAACCAAAAATTCGCACAAAATACAACAATTATAAAAATTATACGCTATTTTCTAGGTCTTAAATTATAACGTGTTGAATAAGTTGAAGAGTTAATATTATTGTAACCATCATGACTTGTAAGTAAGTGATCGCTTCTTGGTGGAGCGATGATTAACCTATCAATGTGTACTCTAAAAGCAGAGTCATCAGGTGCATGTAAGCGTTTGATTGAAACAGAGACAGGTGAATATTTGTGTATAACAATGTAAGGTCCAGAATATTTTGGTTTGAACTTATCTACTGATTTTAAATACACAATATCTTTATTCATAATTTTTCTTAGTTTAGCACGTTTTTGAAAATGATCATTTCTTTTGTTTTGAGAGTCTTTGATGTTATTATATGCTTTCCTGTAAATAGAATTTAAATCTTGTAACAATTTGTAAGCTTCAAAATCTTTGTCTAGAACTTGATTGACATTATGGTCATAAGTATCAAATATTAAGGATAGTTCTCTTCCAAAGTGAAGCAAGTTGGGAGAATATTTTGTGGAGGAATGTAGAGATCCATTATAAAGAGATTTATGAATTGATAAAGCATTTTCAAAAGTGTGACCTTCTTGAAGTAAAGTAGAAACTGAGTATTTAATTGATTTATTGATTCGCTCTGACACGGCATTGCTTTGTGGCCTCGCTACACTGGAATGACGTACCTTTATGCCTAATGTGTCGTTAAATTTGTCGTATATGTGTGAAGTGAATTGTTTTCCCAAATCTGACAAAATTACAGAAGGTCTTCCAAAGATAGTTATATAACTGAATAAACATTTAATTATCTTTTCAGAAGTGATGGTACGCAAAGGGAAGAGTTCTAGGTGTCGAGAAAAATGGTCAATTACTGTCAATACCGACTGTCCATTACTAAAGGGACCGACCAAATCGACACTAACTGTGTCTCCTGGGTGCGTAGGTGTGTATGTAGGTTGTAGTGGAGCAAGTGGAGTTTTATGATGTTTTGCCTGTAAACATTTTGTGCAAGACGCTACAAAATTTAAAGTGTCAGCATACATTCCTTTCCAAAAATATTTTTTTGTGACAAATGCATAAGTTTTTGTTAATCCAAAATGCGAAAAATGACATATTGTTAGAACTTTGGCTTTTAATGAATTTGGGACAATAATGTGGTAAGAAAAGGTGTCATTACAAATATTTTCTTTTTTTAACATTAAAACCTTTGAATCGGGATGAATGAAGTACATAGGGAATTGTTTCGATGAGCCATTTTGCATAATTTCGTTGTAAATTTCGGATAATTTTGTGTCTTTCTTTTGTTCGTTTACAAATGTTTCATTTGAAATTTCCAATAAAGGGTCTTTTTTATCCTTGTTACCAATAACTAAGTAATTTAGAGAATGTGTACTGTATGATAAATGATCATTATTAGTGTCTGGAAGATCATTATCGACAATTGGCAAAGCATATGGTTCATTGATGAGCTCTGGGTTGGAATTTAAATCGACTGTGTTTTTCTCGAAAGAACATCTGGACAAATAATCTGCAAGTACATTAGAAGAACCGGGAATGTGATCAAAAGTGTATGTATATTCTGATAATTCTGTTAACCATCTAGTTGTTATATCAGCGGGATTAGTTGTTTTCTTGTATTTTTTTAAAGGAGCACTATCGGATAAAATTACAAACTTTCTGTTATATAGGTAGTATTTAAAAGCGATTACGGATTTGTAAATGGCCATTAATTCAAGTTTTAGTGCTGGATAACGTTTTTCAGACTGTTTAAGAGATTTTGAAAAAAATGCAATGGGAAGTAATTGTCCTTCATGTTCCTGTAACAGAGCACCTCCTATGGCTATAATTGACGCATCTGTGTTTACATAAAAAGTTTTAGACCAATCGGGTAAACGAACCATGGGAGACTTAAAGAACACCTGTTGCATTTGATCAAATAATTTTTGATGTTTTTGAGTCCATTTAAATGTTGTTTTTGGTGTAGTGAGATCGATAAGTGGTTGGATAAGTTTTGAAAATGAAGGAACTAGAGATTTATAAAATGTGACAAGACCAATAAACCTTTTTAATTGTCTTTTTGTTGTCGGTGTAGGAAAAGAATTTATTTTGACAATATTTGATTGGACGGGAGAAATGGAATGATTTTCAATGTGAAAACCTAAGTAGTCAACAGCGGTTTTGTGAAATGAACATTTATTGGGCGAGAGCGTTAAATTACATTTCGATAAAATTTCAAGTACTTTCTGTAATTTTGCACATGTTTCCTCAAAAGAATTAGAACCAAAGATCAAATCGTCTTGATATGCAAAAATACCTTCTATTTCTAATTCATCAATAATAGTGTCCATTAAATTTTGAAAGAAACTACTGCTATTCTTTAATCCGAAAACCAACCTTTTAAAACGAAAAGTACCGTAAATGCATGTGAATGTAAGTGGATCTTGATATTTTTCAGGTAAATTTATCTGATGGTAGGCCTGTTGAAAATCTAACGAAGTGAAATATTTATATGCGGATAAATTTGAAATAATTGTCTGTATTTTGGGAAGTGGATATGAAGATCCTTGTAAGACGGAATTTAGCATTCTTAAATCAAGAGCTAGTCTGTATTTTTGTTTTGCAGACCCATCAGACTTCTTTCTAACCAGCAAAATAGGACATGCCCATTCTGAACAGTTACGTTCAATAATGTTTGCTTCAAGAAGTTGATTTATTTGCCCTTTCATTTCTTGGTGTAACGATTGTGGTACCGGAAAAGGTAGTGTTTTGATTGGGTAGTCATTAATGAATTTGAGATTTGGAATAACCTTGTCTGTGTGACCTAATGTTTTCATTGATTTAGAAAAAGAACTGTAGTATTTTAACAATAATGAGCCTAAGGTTTTTGCTTGTTGAGTGTCTAGATGATCCAATTTGAAGTCTTGTATTGTTAAATCTTCCTTTCTTTTTTTTAAGACCTCATCTGAAGCTTGAATATAATTGCAAATAAACTGTTGTAAATTATCATGAGGTTGAATATTGAAGCTGTTGATGTTGTCGCATGACTTCATGGTCTGTGAAAAATTGTCGTTTTTAAATGGTTCCATAATTTCTGAAACTTCATATAAAACTCCTACTCGTGCATTTTTGTTTATGTGTACTGGTTTGTTAGAAGAATTTTGTAAGAATACGTATAGATGTGATTTTTGTAGGTGTTTGTTATGATTTTCCTGATCGACCGATTCAACATCATTATTGTTACCTAGCAGACTGTCATAACAAATAATATGTTTATTAGAAATAGTACTTTCAAAACAGTACTGCATTGAAGGGTTTAAAGAATCAGTGTCGATGGAAATCCATGTTTTCTCATGTGGTTCAAGTTTTAATTTATGTGCAAGGCGAATCGTTTTGACTGAATTTGACGGAGAGTTTACATGTTCACTTAGAAGATTTATGTCTTTGCCATCAGCTGACGCGCTAAGTAATGGCACGTGAAATTCATTTGTTGACATTCTATTTTTGTGAACATCAATTATGATCCTGTGTTTATGAATAAAATCAAATCCTAATATTCCTTGAAAACTAGACGTATCGGGAATGTCAACAATATAAAAGTTGTGGCTAAAAGATTTGTGATGAATTCTGATTGATGCTTTTATACATGCGGTGAAGTCAACATCGGAATTTACTGTTTTAAGAGTAACTGTTGTGCCTAACCTTTTATATTTAAGTTTATTCTTAATGGAATCGAAAAGGGACTGTGATAAAAGGGATATTGTCGACCCTGTGTCTAAAAGTAAAATTGTGTCTGTTCTTGCTATAGAGGCCTTTATGAGGGGAAGTGTTGGGGAATTATTATTCACATTTGAAATAACCTCAACTTTCTTTTCGTCACTTGATGATGCAGTTTGTGATGAACTTTCAGTTGATCTGTGCACTGTTTGTGACGACCCATTCCTGGTCATTTTTATGTTTGTTGTGGTCTGTGAAGCGACCGAATCGACTAGCCTTTCCTTAGAAATTTTTGGAAGAGTTTCATCAAACGACCATGGGAATGTAGGGCAAGTTGCTGATGTTAAAATGTTTTCCTGAGATGCAAAGCCATCAGCTAAATTACATCTCCTTAATAGTTTAAAGATTCCCCTTTCTGATTACTTTTTTTGCGAAAATTTGGATTGAATTTGTAGTTTTGATATCCACCTCTATTCGCATTTGATCTTCTCCATTTAAAACATAATTTTGCAGTGTGGCCACGTTTCAAACACAACTGACAAGTGGGTGGAGAATTCGATTTGTTATGTTTATTTGTGCGGACATATCTATGACCAGTGTGTCTTGTTTTAAAGTCCATTTTATACTGATCATGCGAGTTTTGTGGGCGAGAGGGTTGATTATGGGTGTTATTTTTGTCCTCGCTACCTGTTAACGACAAAGCGTTAATTTTTTCATTTAGTGATTTCAACTGCATTGCGATCGTGTCTGCGGAGCTAGATGACGCGCAGGGCTGCAATATTTTCTCGTTTTGCAGAATTTCTTGGAGAGTTTGTGCTCTATCTACTGCTTGTTTATACGTTGATATTCCCTCTTCTTGTATTTTTACCCTTAAATTCGAGGGAATCGCTGAAATAAATTTTGTAAATTTAATATTATCAAGAGCCGTTCTATCTGTTATAGTGCCATGCACGCGAGCAGTGAGAGTGTTAATACGATGGGCTAAATTTCTAATTGATTCTTCTGGCAATAATAATAGATTATTGAATTCAACCAGTGCTGCAGTTTTACTCGGGGGAGCGAAAAATGCTCTGAATTCTTTCTCGACGAAATCTAAGTCGTTAGATTTATATATTTCAGGGTTTTGCGTAAAAAAGGTTAAGGCTGGGCCTGTCAATTTTCCACCCAGAAACTGAATAGTTTCATCTTGTTTCCATTTTTGTATACGGGCTAATGTTCGTAACTGGTTAAAAAAAAATTCTAGCAACGTGGGTTCACCATCAAAATTAGTGACTTTAAATGTTAGTTTGCTGGCCATGTTTGGCTAACGATTGAGCAAATATAAATATTTTGTTTGCAATAAATTATTAGCTAAATAAATCTTTACCTTAAAATATTAAAAATTCAGGTGGGGAAAACTTTGTTTACCTAAAATATTCACAGTAACTTACCAGAAAATATTTCACCGCAAAAAAATTACTTATAAGCAAAATATATAATAAATGAATAAATAAAATGAATGCAATCTCTCTTTTTTTTATGATAAAGAAAAAAAAACACAAGAACAAAATACCTATATCTCCAGAATGAACAATTATTCACACCAAAAATATGTCATCTTTCCTTTTTATTATTATCCATCTATATATTTTTTTTATTTATTTATTTATTTTTATTTATTCTTAACCAAGAGATATCTTAATTTTCAAAAGAACCAACAATTTGGAAAAAAATATGCAAATATATAAATTAATCGCTCATTCTGCAGACTGCAATACTCATTGTGGCAGATAAATAAAAAGTAATATGAACTTTATATAGAAAAAGTATGTCTGCCTTATTATAAAATCAAAATTTTATGCAATATATTAAATAAAATTTCAGTCATAAAAGAAATGTGTTATCTAGGCAAACCTTCGAGAGATAATAAGAATTATATTATACCTTTCATTATAAATATTGTTTCTTCTAAATATATAAGCTTTTATAAAAATATTAAAAGAAATGCATATAGAATTATCCTTTCTCCTTTCAAAATAATAATACGTTCAATATTTGAAAAAAAAAAATGTCATTGCATAATAGGAAAAAGGAACAAAAATTTTAGAATTAATCAATAATATGCAAAAATTCTCTTCTTCACCTATTCTTTATTAAAAACTTCTCCTGTGAATGTTTAATTTAATTTTTTTTTTTACATACAGAATATAATTTACCAACTTACCTATAATATGCCGGCAAAAAAATAACATTAAAACAGAAAATAATCAGAAATTGTTTAAATTTAATAAGTTCTGTTTGTTACATTGGTTTAAAATAAATAAAATTACTGAAGTGATCTTATCATTATTATTCTCTTTTTTTTTTTATAATTCAATTAGATACTGCACATTATTGACATAACAAAAAATTTTGTTTAAAGGATAACTTACCTTGTTGTACGAGAATTTTTTTTATAAAAGATTTGTTCTAACATACCCTGTTATTTAAAAATATCTATCTAATGAATCAGCTGTAAGAGAAAATTTAATATAATTAAGTTTTATCGTGGTTTATGTGAGTATGGATGCAAACAGTTCATTCTTTGTTAATTTGTTCTCCTTATCAGCTGGAAACTTAAACAGCTGACATTATTCACTTTATTTGAATCTCAGTTGCGGAGAGAGAAAAAAAAACAAACACAGAACTATCAATGATCTGAATGTAGATCGAAGTCCACTGGCTAGTGAATATCGAAACGAATGCAGAATTACGAACGCATAGTTCGAAAGTTTTGAATCGTTTGGGTTAAGCAGATGTTACTAAGAGTACTTTTGACGTCATAGTCCTTTTTTTTTTTTGTTGTTGCTAATATTCTAGTGTTTAATGAAGAGAAAAAGGGTTCTTAAATGCGGGATACGGAACTTCTATTTAGCTTATTGTCAGTTGGATAAAGAAAAATAAAAGCACCGAAACATTAACTTCACTGTTGAACTTGAATGCTTGGAAGTCCGTGAATTCTGCAGGATTTTGGCTTAGAGTGCATCTACAGGGAAGCGCCAAAAGTTGACGGATTTAGAAAATATAAGAAATAGAATTCCTGTAGGAGTTCTTACGGCATATGGAACGGTGATATATTTTTTAAAAAAAATATACGTGCAGAAATCACAGGGGCTCATAGGGAGAGAAGCACAATACATGGCACTGATTGTAGAAACGTATCACTGGGCGTCATTCACATGGAGCATGAAGCACAGTCACACAGGAATCGTGCATAGATTAACACGGAGGAATGCAGGTTGGAAAATTGATGAACTTCTATTTAGCACAATTTAGTAGCAAGATTTTTTGTAATAGGCACATTTGCAGACAAACATGGACACTGGTATTATAGTTCGTGGCACTGGGCGTGATGCAGATGGAGCACGTTGGGCACAGAACACTGAGAATGGGGTTGGCAGGCACTGGGCGCAGTTGAGTGAGACAGCAAGACGAGATGGATGTGGCGTAGAGAGGACACATTTCGAGCAAAGAAGTCAACCGACGATATCCGATGTAGGACAATAACTGGAGTTAAGTGGATCTCCGTCGTTCGTACCAGTGGGAGACATCTACGGAGCATGGGACTGGAAGATAGCAGGCGGGTGTTCATCCACAGACATATAGATGAGAGTTGTAGGAAAGGGATTGGAGAATAAATTTAGTGGAGATATGTGCAGCAAAGTCCCGAGAATAACTTTGGGGTAAGGTGAAGCAAAAGTTTTTTTTTTAAAACCGTCCACTCGGTCCGGTGGGATGGAAATATGCAGGCGGTAATTTTCTTTGATGCATGCTGATAATCCAAAGAGACAGGCGGTGGCAGGTGAAGAAAAAGCGTCCACTCTTCTGCCAACGCTAACTTCTTTTTTTTTTTTTTTTTTTTTTAACTGGAGAAAAAGCTGGTTAGGCACCAAAATTTATAAAGTAGTTTGGCTGATCAGATCATATTTCGTAGTTGTTGTACTTGATCAAATAAAACAATCCACATGAGCCAGGTTCGTGTATAATAAAAAAAAACTCCAGAACAGATGTCAAGTCGTTTTATTGTAAGATCACCATGAGGATGTCAAGATGGTCGCGGACAGAAGAGGGGGAAACAAGAAAGGCCGCTCTTAAGCAGTCATTATTATGCGGAGACAGAAAGCAAAGTGAGTTGTTTCCACGATACAAGTTGGAATTGCACTGACAAGAATCTCGCCAAAATAGGGTTGTTACAGAGTGTCTAGGCGTAAATACTTTCAGACAGAGATAGGCATAACCAATGGTATTTACCCAGTAGGGTCACCAGATTTTGGCGACAGGACGAATTTTGATTCAAAAATTAATATCACCCTGGCGATTATAACCGACAAATACCTTTCTCATGAGAACGGATTTTCGACAGACAAAATAGTATATGCCTTTAACAATGAGAATATATTTTTAGACATGGGTGTGAGTGATTGCGTTCTTACCACTACCATATAAGGGCATGCATTTGGGCCAAATGGAAGATTCGCATAACTTTTGTAGCCACAAAAATGTGCTATGCACATATTGTGTTATAAGCTTGGTTACGGAAAGTAAAATTACGAAAAGGCATCTGTGCTGATTTAATTCTTTTCTTTTTTTTTTTTTTTTTTTTAAATCGAAAAGCCGTGAGATATTAGTGATCGGGCATAAGTGAAAATGAAAAAGGGAAAGGGTATAAATTACAGCGGGCTTATTGTTTGAAGTTAAAGATAACACGATTAAATTTTGACAAAGGAAGGGGGAAAATATAAATTAAATAAAGGATAGGGTTTGTTAAAACTTAATATATGATTCTCATATCATAGTGATTTTGTCGGTTTTTTCTTTATTGTCATTTATACACTTTTGAAATATGTCGTAAAGCATTAAAACAAAATAATTTATCATTCTCTTTTGGAATAAATACTCCAGAAAATATTTCCCATTTTATCACTGTAGGGAATATAATGTATTATTTTAGGAAAAATAATGTATTATTTTCCCCGATTTACCAAGTCATAAAAATCTCATTTTCCTAATTATAACGAAAACAATATAAGAATAAGATGAGACGAGATTCTTCAACTTTAAAGGATTATGAGTGCGAAAGGAGCTAGCTGCTTTTCTTTTACATGACAGTTCTTGTGCCTCGCATATTTTTGTTTCCTTCCTTAACTTGATTTAAAAGGAACAAAAAATTCCACTAAGTCGTTAACATGAGAAATAATGAAGATGAAGATACGCTTACAAATATTTTCAGAGGAGAAGAGCCAAGTACATTTCTTGGGAAAATAAATTATGTGTTTGGATAAAGCGAGTGTTTTTGATTTTCGTAGAAGATTGTTTTGAAATGACGCTAACACAGTCTCTACACATTTGATAAGAGTAATCTAACTACAGTAAAACCTGTGAAAACAGGTTTAAAGAAATCCTGCCCTCTAAAAACGACATTTTCAAAAATGAGTAAAAAAATACTCAAATCTGAGTATGCCGCATAGTCAAAATGACTCCGAATTAAAATTACTCAAGTTTGAAACGTATATACTCATTTCTGAAAACATGCACGCACTCAAGAAAAAACATCCTGTGCTCCTATTTGTGTATGTCCATGTTTCAAAATTCAGTATGAAGTGACTTCTATGTGCTCATTTTTGAGTATTTCCATGTTTCAAAAATGAGTTAGAACTGTTTCTAATCATTTTTGAGTATGTCCATGTTTCAAAAATGGATATGAACTGACCTCTATATCCTGAGTTTTCAGTATGTCCATGTTTCAATATTCTGAGTATTTCTGGTACTTCAAAATTGAAAGCATTGCGTCGTCCTATTTGAAATAAAAAGATTCATAACAAAATGAAAACATCGATTTACTCAGATTTGAAAGCGTAATTTTTCTCAGTGTGCCTTAAACGGGAAAACTTCATGCTTTCCACCGCTCCTCAAAAAATAATACACTTACACCTGCTAAGTCGGGATATATTTTTGTCCCGTTATATTTTTGCCTTAGCAGATTTTACTGTATTATCATTTATTCATGTTTAAAATATGTCGCGTAAAACATTAAATCAAAACAATTTCTCATTCTCTATTGGAATATTGCTCCAGACAATCGTTCCCATTTTATCCATACAGTTAAAATTACAATGTATTTTTCACCCTGATTCGTCAAGTCATAAGAATCTCATTTCCCTAATCATAACGAAAACAACTTAGAATAAAATGAAACGAGATTCTTCAACTTTATAAGATTACGAGCGTGAAAGGAGCTGGCTGCTTTATTTTACAAAAAAATTGTTTCGTCTCGCATATTTTTGGTCCCTTAATTTGATTTAAAGGAAAAAAAAAATTCAACTAAGAATGAGAAATAATGAATATCAGGAAATGCTTACATATACTTATTTTCAGAGGAAAAGAGTCAAGCATTTTCCTTGGAGAAATAAATCATATGTTTGGATAAAGCCAGTGTTTTTGATTTTCGTAGAACAATGTTTTGAAATGACGCTAACACAGTCTCTACAAATTTTATAAGAGTGATCTAACTACAGTAAAACCTGTGAAAATGAAACATGCTTATAACGGAATTCTTCCTTAAACGGAAACATTTCATCCAACCCCCCCCCCCCTCCCCCAGGAAAAAAAACCCTACTAAGACGGAATATTTTTTCGTCCCTTTACTATTTCCTTTTAGCAGGACATTTATTCATGTTTCAAATATGTCGTAAAGGATTAAAACAAACTAATCTCTCATTCTCTTTTGGAATAATGCGCCATAAAATATTCCCCACTTTATACCTGTCGGGAAAATAATGTATTATTTTCCCAGATTTACAAAATCATAAAAATATAATTTTGCAAATCATAACTAAAATAATATGAACAAGATGAGACGAGATTCTTCAACTTTTAAGGGTTACGAGCGTGAAAGCAGCTAGCTGGTTTACTTTTTACAAGACAGTTCTTGCGCCTTGCATATTTATGCTTCCTTAATTTGATTTAAAGGAACAAAAAAAATTCTACTAAGCCTTTAACATGAGAAATAATGAAGATGGGATATACTTACAGATATTTTCAGAGGAAAAGATTCAAGGATCTCCCTTGAAGAAATAAATCATATGTTTTGATGAAGCGAGTGTTTTTGATTGTTGTAGAATATTGTTTTGAAATATCATATTTTTAATCGTAATTGTTTTTAAAGATTCCTGTAAGGGAGTTCACCTTATGCAGAACTGCAGAATATATTTAACGCCCAATTTTTGTTAAAAGTAAATTTAAAAAAATAAAAAAATAAAAATAAAATAAAAATAAAAAACATTCGCCATGTTTGAAGTGGGTGGAGAAGTTTTGATAATTTCATGAAAACTTCAGATCAAAACGCACTTATCAAAATCATCCTGAGACGTTAACATATTCTCTACAAATTTAATAAAAGTAATATAGCTACAGTAAAACCTGTGAAAACGTAACTTGTCTGTAATGGAATCCCACATAAAACGGAAACAATTCATGCCCCTCCCCCCCACCAAAAAAAAAAAAAACACAGTTATATTTGCTAAAACGGATATTTTTTTTGGATCTTTGCGATATTTTCTTAGCAGGTTTCACTGTATCATTTATTCCTGCTTGAAATATGCCATAAAGCATTACAACAAAATAATTTCTTATTCTGTTTTGGAATATTGCTCCAGAAAATATTTCCAATTTTATCTTTGTAAGGAAAATAATGTATTTTTTTCTCCGATTTACGAAGTCATAAAAATCTCATTTCTCTAATCATAACGAAAACAACATGAGTTAAATGAGACGATATTCTTCAAATTTAAAGGATTACGAGTACGAACGAAGCTAGCTGCTTTAATTTTACAAGAAATTGCTTGTGCCTCGCATATTTTTTGTTTCCTTAATTTGATTTAAAAGAAACTAAAAATTCCACTAAGCCTTTAACATGAGATATACGAAGATATGCTTATATATTTTTTCTGAGGAAATGATTCAAGGACATGTATGTACAGACGTACATTCATACAGAACCTGCCGGCACATTAGCTCTCAGGCTTTGATAGCCTGTGAGCTAAAAAGGAAGGGTGGAGAGAAGCAAGGATTTGAAAATTCCACCAGAATTTCGTATAAAACAGAACTTCCTAAAATCATCTGAAAACACTAATACTTTTTCTACAAATTTAATAAGAGTAATATAACTACAGATAACATTTCATGGTACCGAGGGATAAAATACTATATAATTATACCTGCTAAGATTAGATCGCTTCTAAAACGGAATACTTTTTCGGTCCCTTGGGATTTCGTCGTAGCCAGTTTTACTGTATTATCATTTATTAACCTTTTCCAACGTAGTTAAAAAGTGTTTATGAATTCGGTTTTCCTGTCTGTCTGTCTGTCGTCTGTCTGTGCTCTAATTTGAATAAATATACTCGGATTGCCTTGAAATTGATATATGTTATTGGTGTTTAGTACGGCAGGTTTAGTATTGAAAATGAAGCGTGTAGCATTTAGGGTTGTTTTACAAGAATTCCTTTACATTACGGTCTACGGGGGGAAATCGTTTGTGGCGTATTTAAATAATGTTACTCCATTTTAAACATTTTCAAATTGATACATACAGTGGTGGACATAATTATAAGACACCTACCTAATTTGACATACAGTGAAAGAAAAGATTCAGAGCTTAAAAATACTTTATCAAATACGACAAAAACATAAATTTATTCTGTTATCACACGTAATTGTTTTACAGAAATGATATTTTTATAGAGTTTAATAAAAAAAAATTAAAAATACCATAGACAAAATTATAAGACACTCTAACATTTTAATTAAAACACCTGCTTTTTTTTTTCAAAATATGCAAATTTTCTGCACGCTTTTATGACGTCAGCAGATAACTAAAGCAAACGATAACCGACTTCACGCATTTACAAACATGCCACGAGGTACAGAATGCCCCAGCACATTTTATAGCATTCTTTAGGTCTTCGACACGTGTAAACTGCCTCCCATTTCGGTAAACCTCACGAGCTAAGATCCCTCATAAGTTTTCGATGGGATTTAAGTCTGGGGAGCGAGAAGGCCACGTAAGAGCACATTGATACTTTGCTCTGAAAGCCACTTTTTTGTTACGTGTGATGTATGAATCGACGCGTTATCGTGCTGGAAAGTGTAGTTTTCGCCACAAAGAAGTTCACCGTATATGGCTAGTTGAGCTTTAAGAAGATTCTTAAACTTTTCGGAATTCATTCTTGAATGCACAAAAACGATGTTGGTTTTCTCTTGAGCTGAAAAACCAGCCCAAACCATTACTGAGCCTCCACCCATTTGGCGGCTCATTTGTACATCAGGAGATTTCCGTAAATCATGCCAATAACAGTGAAACCCGTCGAGACCATCCAGGTTAAACTTTTTTTTATCAGAAAATAACACAGAGTACCATTTGACGGTCCAGGCCATAGTTTGTTTAGCGAAATTTAAACGGTCCATTTTGTGCCGCCTTAGAAGCGGTGGTTTTTTCTTCATTTTTTTAAATTTCACATAGGAAGCATTATGCAACAACCTGCGAATGGTTTTCCTTGAACGATTCAGTTTCAAAGCATTTTTAATGCCTGTAGTGGTCATCTTATTCTGTGTAGCGAGCGAAAGCACATGGCGTCTGTCTCTCGAGGACAAGCAAGGAGTACGTCCAGATCTTTTAATCACCGATCTATTACTCCTTTCAAAACATTTGAAATTACACATCTAGAGCGTTTAATAACTTTTAAAATATTATTAACTGAAGCATCAGTTCCATTTAATCTCCAAATTTCGCGAATTTCACTTTTTTTTAATTTTGTACCTCGTGGCATGTTTGTAAATGCGTGAAGTCGGTTATCGTCTGCTTTAGTTAACTGCTGACGTTATAAGAGCGTGCAGAAAATTTGAATATTTCGAAAAAAAGCAGGCGTTTTAATTAAAATGTTAGGGGTATCTTATAATTTTGTCCATGGTATTTTTAATTTTTTTTATTAAACTCTATAAAAATATCATTTCTGTAAAACAATTACGTGTGATAACAGAATAAATTAAGTTTTTGTCGTATTGGATAAAGCATTTTTAAGCTCTGAATCTTTTCTTTCACTGTATGTCAAATTAGGTAGGTATCTTATAATTATGTCCACCACTGTATCACTTAGGTGCACTACAAGGAGCTTACTCTAAAATATGATGTTCATGGAATGTATCGTTCATTTACAGGTACACTTAAAAGAATTCCGTTACATTACGGTCTATGGGGGAAAATCGTTTGTGGCGTATTTTAATGAAGTTACACTATTTTAAACATATTCAAATTCATGCATATCACTGAGGTGCACACTACAAGGTGCTTACTCTAGAGTCTAGAATATGGTATGCATAGAATGTGTCATTTATTTACAGGGTCACTCAAAAGAATTTGGTTACAGTACTGTCTATAAGCGATAAGTGCTAGAAGCTCGTTTTCAGTTGTGCTACGCGTTTTTAAATGCAAGTAATTTTTTGCTTATAAAATGGTGCATATAAATTCTATAGATCATATACAGAGCTGCTCAAAGAATCTCACGTACATTTCCGTTTATTGGCGAAAATTTCTGAAAAAAAATTTTCAGTTGTGCTTTGTATTTCCTAACTGAAGTAAATTTTAGCATACTGTGTACGACCCAGTACGTAGTATACATACAAATACATAGATCATATACGGGGCTGCACAAAAGAGTTTGGATATTTTGTTTGGCTAGTGGTAGTAATTGCTGGAATTGGATTTCCAAAAATGTTTTACGTTTTCTAAATTATTTCCTGAGTAAACTGTGAAGTTTTGTTACAGTAATTTGAATGTATTGGAAAGTGTTTCATAATCTATGTTTTACGCATGATTTTCGTTCTTGTTTACATTTAAAATGTGTCATAAAGTATTAAAAACTAAAGTTCACAGTTTCGTTTGGGATAATGCTCCATAAAATATATTTTTTAATTTTATCCCCTGCAGGAAAAGCTTATGCATTTATTTCCCCTATTCGCCAAGCCATAAAAAATCTCATTTCCTTAATCATAAAGAAAACAACTTAGAATAAGATGAGACGAGATTCTTTAACTTTAAAGGATAACGAGCGCGGAAGGATCTAGCTGCTTTATTGTAACAAGAAATTGCTTGCGCCTCCCATACTTTTGTTTCCGTAATTTGATTTAAAAAAACGAAATATTCCACTAAGTATCTAACATGAGAAATAATGAACATATGCTTACATATATTTTCAGAGAAATGAATTCAAGGAACTCTTTTCGTGGAATAAATCATGTGTTTGGACAAGCAAGTGTTTTTGATTGTCATAGAACATTGTTTTGAATTAACATTTTTACTTTCTTCTATCTTTACAAGAAGAAAGTATTGGATTCATGAAAATTTTTGACTTCCAGTTTTCGACAGATTTATACGTTTTAGAACGTCCTGAACACGATTTGACTGTTTTTAGAAAATGTCTGTCTGTCTGTATGTGACAAAAATTTTGTGGGCGCTCTATCTCAAGAACTAATGCACGGAATTTAGTGAAACTTTAGATTCAGTTAGACCTCGATATAAATTGGTGCTCATTAGTTTTTGGTGTAAATCGCCTAACAGGTGACGCTGCTATGATACCTTTTTCACAATTTACACAATAGCTATATCTCAAGAACTAATGCACAGAGTTTCATCAAACTTCAGATTCTGTTAGACCTTGACATAAATAAATATTGATTACGTTTTGGTGTAAATAGCCCAAGTTGCGCTGCTATGCTACATTTTTCACGATTTTCACGATAATTATATCTCATGAACTAATGCACAGAATTTTCACAAACTTCAGATGCTGACAAAAAAAGACAAAAAATATATGCTGATTACGTTTTGGTGTAAATAGCCCAACAGGTGGTGTTGCTATGCTACTTTATTAATGATTTTCATGATAGCTATATCTCAAAAACAGAATTCTATCTAACTTGAGATTCTGTTAGACGTTGAGATAAGTTGTTGTGGTTTATGTTTTGGTGTATATTTCGTAACAGTTGGCGCTGCTATGCTGCATTTTTCAGGATTTACACGATTTTAGTGATAGTTGATAACTCAAGAACTAAAGCGCGGAATTTAATAAACCTATAGATTCGGTTAGACTTTGATATAAATTGGTGCTAATTGATTTTTGGTGTATGCGAAATTGTGAAACCTGTATGACATAGAAGGGAATTTTAGGATTGACACATCCGACTAGTTTTAATGGTAATTGTATCTTTAAAATAATAAGATCCAGACTTCCTTAACCTCTTTTGAATCTTTGTTACCTTTGTCAATTGATTTCAAATGATGAGTACATTAAGAGGTTGCCTCGATATAAGATTGGCGACATACGCACATTGTGCATGCTCAGACTGTACTTAGTCAGACGTTTTAGTCCAAACTATGGCAAACCTACATTCCAGACTTGGCGATACTCGCCTGGACGAGTTTGATTATACGACTGAGGCAAGTTTAGCTTGGGGATAATGGCAGACTCGCCAAGGTGTTTGGCGATTCGCTTTTGTCCAGAATCCTCTCAACCAATCAAATTTTATATCCTGTATGTCGCCACTCTCATATCGAGTTATATGTTCTGTAAAATTTATACATAACGCATAGTATGCAAAAATATGGTTAAATATAAAAACGCACGCCACATCGGAAAATGCACCTCCATCTTTTATTGCTCATAGCCAGTGCTGTAACTGAAATCTTTTATACATGTCATATTCTACAATAAACGACTTGTAGCACAACTCAATAATCTATTTTAAAAAAAAAACATTATATTAGACCATCTATTTCTCGAGAACTAAGAAGCGTTGTATAAAATTGTTGAACGTGAGACTAAAGGGCTTCTACCCTACAACATATATAAAAATAATCAAAATCTGTGATTACCAAGATTGGCCCTCTCCTAGTGAGACAAGAAACCTTAAAAGCTGAATCCCTTTATTATTTTTGAAAAAATCTAGAAGAATATCATAAATAAAACACCTCAATAATAAAAGAAAAACTTGCTCATTCCAAAACATGATGCATTTTCCCTAAGGGATCCCGATTTCTTACTTCTTTCTGCATTTAAATAATGTGCTCACGCATCTTCATTATTTTGTAAGTTTAAGCCTTTAGCAGAATTCCTCCCCTCCCGCTTTCCTTAAATCAAATTAAGGGAACGAAAAAATACGGAGGCACAACAATTTTCTTTCTCGCTTCTTGTAAAATAAAGCACGGCGAGCTCACAATCCCTTTAAAGTTGATGATTCCAGTCTCATCTCATCTCTAGTTGTTTTTGTTATGATTAGGGGAATGAGATTTTTATGAGCTGCGTAGTAAACAAGGGAGATGATCCATAATTTATCTACGTAGGAAGAAAATGCAAAGTACTGTCTGTATTTGATCTCATTTGATTTTATTTTCAGTTACAGAGTGGCCGTTATATTTTTCGGACAACGGGAGGGATGAAGTGATTTTGTGAAGGTGCTTCTCAAATCCAAACTGGCACATCTTTTAGTTCAATTTTGTTGTCAAACGCATCAAATTGGCAGGTGCTGTTTGTCAGAAGTTATCTAATAGAGCAGTGTTTTCCATTTTTCGTTTAAAGTAGAAAATCTTTCAACAAATAATGTCAAAGTTGTCTTCTTGAACAGAAATTTCCGCACGAGAGAGGCAAAAAAATGCTGTCGCGAGAAAACCATCGCATAAACTGAAGATGTAATTAATTTAACGGAAATAAAAAAATATTCGATTACGAATCATTTCAATAAACATGCCTGCAAGTGTGATGTGCTTTTATATTTAAAAATTAGTCAGAAAATTTCGCGTTGTTCAGCAGGGAAAAATCTGCTTCTATAAACTTATTATTTTTTTAGAACCTCGTTAAGAATTAGCCATTTTTGGGCATATTGCCTTAGGAAGGATGCTTTCAAAAAGGCCTTTTCAAGGAAAAGCGTCTGAATTAACGTTCTCGTACAAGGGAACGTTACGTCTCGTACCCTGGAAATGTTGCACAATCACCCCGCTCACAGCGCGCCAGTTAATCGACCTTTCAATAAGGCCTTTTCAAAAGAAAGCGTCTGAATTATCGTTCTCGTACAAGAAAATCACTGGAAATGTTGAACAATCACCCCGCTCAGAGCGCGCCAGTTAATCGTCCTTTCAAGAAGGCCTTTCAAGGGAAAGCGTCCGAAGTATCGATCTCGTACAAGGAAATCCCCGGAAATGTTGCACAATCACCCCGCTCAGAGCGCGCCGGTTAATCGTCCTTTCAATAAGGCCTTTTCAAGGGAAAGCGTCTGAATTATCGTTCTCGTACAAGAAAATCCCTGGAAATGTTGCACAATCACCCCGCTCAGAACGCGCCAGTTAATCGTCCTTTCAAGGGAAAGTGTCCGAAGTATCGATCTCGTACAAAGAAATCCCTGGAAATGTTGCACAATCGCCCCATTCAGAGCACGCTGGTTAATCGCCTAGTCCTTGCACTTTGGCTACGATTACAAAATACGGATCGCGCCGCGCGCACGCGTATTGTTAATTACTTTTAGACAGTTTCAACGAGAATCATGTTGATTTTATTCCATTCAGTGGCAATATTTAAAATTCGTAAAAGGATTTCGATTAAAACATTTAGTCTAATATAACTAAGTATTTTCTTTCAGTATATTCAAAATTTTGAGTGTTTTTTTCGCGTTCCCCGACAATTTTTTAACATTCTTAAAGAACTTCAATTTCAAACTTTTACTAAAATCCACTTTTCTTCTCCGGATTTTTCAATTCTTACGGATTTCTAATAATTTTTTCACATTCCAAAGCGAATTTTTAGCATTCCTAAAAGAATTCCGCTTACAATGTTTTAAGACACTATACTAAATTTTATGCACTAAGAATTTTTATATAATAGAGATTTTTGTGTTTTTTTCACGTTTCACTCCAACTTTTACACAGTAAAATAAATCCGGTTTTAATTTTCTAACCCAATAAATTAAAAATTTTTTATTCGCAATCTTCAAAATGCTCGAAATTCGTCAAAACCGCATCACTAGCGCATGTATGAGCGTTGCACGCGCATGCAAACCAAAAACAAATCACTGGATACACGAAAATCTCTGCGAAGCGATCTCTAGAATGCTCGAAACTCATTAAAGCTACGGGCAATAACGCACGTAAGAGCTCTGCGCGCACATGAAAACTAAAAAAAACATCACTTGATGCAGCAAACCTGCTCGTATTTTTCCCTCTCCGTCATTCTGCTTATAACAACATCATTTCTGTAATCATAAAATTAGTACAAAGTGGAAACGAGACAGAGAAAGAGATTCATCCAAATCTGAAAGATTATGTGAGAGGGAAAACTCCATTATTTTTATTTGGGTTAAATATTGTTGTTGTGTATTGTTGATGTGTTAAATATTGTTGTCGTACAATCCCCACCGTTATTTAGTTTAAGAGCCTACGCTAGTCTTAGCGAAGAAATGTTAGCCTATGATAAGCTAATGTTAAGTCTATGGAAGGTTCTTGCGCGTTTTCTCGCTCGCATTTTAATATTTTTAAATGCTTTTTTATTGCATAGGATAGTTGACGTCGATCTCTAACATTGTTAGTGTTTACTTTTTCGATTTTGATTCCAGTTATTTATATAAGGGTACTTTCCCTTTCAGAACCGGTTCCAACCGGTTCCAAAATTGAAAATGTCTTCTTATAAATAAAACTGCAACAAAAATCGAAAAAGTAAAAACTAACAACGTTGGAGATTGACATCAGCTATCCTATGCAAAAAAAAAAAAAATCATTTAAAAATATTAAAATGCGAGCGAGAGAACGCGCTAGAACCTTCCCATAGACTTAACATTAGCTTGAGCGTTTCTTCCCGTGACTAGAGTACGCTCTTAAGGGAAGGCAATTAAAAATGATTTTATAATCCTTTATTTTGAAAGAAATGGAGAATGTATGCAAATCTAAACATAGATATAAAGCAAAGGCATACTGAAGCAAGACATTTAGTTCAGGGTTCTGTCTGGCTTTAAAAGAGAACTTTACAGATTCTACATTAACCGCTTGCGGCGAGCGTCACGTATGTCTCACACACAAAGTGCCCAAAATCCTTGATTCCTAACTGTAATTTTTAATTAAATTTTTTTCCATTTTTAATCAACGCATTTCTGTGATTCAATTTCAAAAATAGTAAAAAATAAATATAATAATATATTATAATATATTATTATATATAATAATATATTATAATATATTATAATATATAATAATATATTATAATATATTATAATATATAATAATATATTATAATATATTATAATAGTAAAAATAGTAAAAATGGGTCAAAGGGGCGGTGCTCTACTGTTCCTTGCCGATCATGAAGCACCATGTTAACTCTTAACTGCTGTTAGGGATCGCACAGACTGCTAGCTTTTTTTCAATTTTCAGAGTTTAAGAGCCTACACTAGTCATGAGAAGAAATGCGCAAGCTAATGTTAAGTCTATTCAAATTTCTCGCTCGCATTTTAATATTTTGAAATGATTATTCTTGTATGTTAAGATAGCTGAGGTCGATCTCTAACGTTGTTAGTTTTTACTTTTTAGTTTTCGTTCCAGTTTTTTTATATATATATATAAGGGCACTTTCACTTTCAGAACCGGTTCCAAATTTGAAAATGCCCACTTATAAAAAACTGTAACCAAAATCAAAAAAGTAAAAACGAACAACGTTAACCAAACTTAACGATATTTGGTGACATTTTGGCGACATTTGGCAAAAAAAATTATTGAAAAGTTAAAATCGAAAAATTAAAAACAAACAACGTTAGAGATGCAAAGAAAAATGTAAAGTCTATGCAAAGAAAAATCATTTAAAACATTACTTTTGAAATTGCTGTCAATAATTTTCAGCTGTGTTTTAAATTACTAAATTCATTAATGTTCAAAAATAAATTTTACTTTTGACTGTTTTTTGCTTGATCCTCTTTTCGGCAGTGTCTAAAGCTTAACTTTTGTGTCTACGTGTATTTTATATAACACTCTTACTAACTGAATGCGGCTCAAGTTCTTTTTCATTTCATCCCTTCGTAGGGAAATTATGCATGTTTTTCCCTCTCCATCATCCTGCTTATAACAATATCATTTCTGTAATCATAAAAGTAAGTACATAGTGGAAACGAGACAGAGAAAGAGATTCATCAAATCTGAAAGATTATGTGCGAGGAAAAACGCCATTGTTTTCTTTTTTGGATTGAATAGGTTGTTGCGGGCACGTACTATCCCCGCCATTATTTAATTTAAGGGAAGGCAAAAAAAAATGATTTTATAATCCTTTATTTAGACAGAAATGGAGAATGTATACAAATCTAAACACAGATATAAAGCAAAGGCATGCTGAAGCAAGATATTTAGTTCAGGGGATTTGTCTTAACTTTAACATAGAACTTTGTATATTCTAAAAGGCCCTTTTTATTAAATATAATTTGTTTTGAAGGGCGGCTCTAATTTTTGCTTGGATCGACCTCAGATCTGAGCTGTGTTAATCATTATAGATAATGAAATTGTATTTTCCTGCTTTTAATTATGAATAAAATAGTTTTAATGAAATTTGCAACAGTTTTTTTTTTTTTTTTTTTTTTAATTTTCTTTTTTAACCTATGCATATTCAAACTTGCTTTATTTTTATCCTAAGCATATTTTTGTGGTTACTTTACTAACACATAGCTGCCTACATACGTAAAAGAAAATTCAGTAGATTTATAGTAGATTATAAAAAAATTTAGTTGATTAAGCTGCTCTTAAAAAAAGCCTTGATTCAAAATATTACTTTTTTCACATTTTAGAAATGAAAAATAGCATTAATAGAGAAAAAATATAGATTTTTCTTATTCCAAAAATTAACCATTCTAGAATTTATACCCAATCTACACTTTAAGAGCCTATGTTAGTCACGCGAAGAAACGCTCAAGCTAATGTTAAGTCTATGGGAAGGTTCTTGGCAGATTTCTCGCTCGCATTTTAATATTTTTAAATGATTTTTTTTTTGCATAGGCTAGCTGAGGTCGATCTCTAACATTGTTAGTGTTTACTTTTTTGATTTTGGTTACACTTCTTTTATAAACGAACATTTTCAATTTTGGAACCGGTTGGAACCGGTTCTGAAAGTGAAAGTACCCTTATATAAAATAACTGGAACCAAAATCGGAAAAGTAAAAACTAACAACGTTAGAGATCGACCTCAACTAGCCTATGCATAAAAAAGCATTTAAAAATAATCATATATTAAGTTTTTTAACAAACCCTATCCTTTATTTAATTTATATTTTTCCCCTTCCTTTGTCAAAATTTAATCGTGTTATCTTTAACTTCAAACAATAAGCCCGCTGTAATTTATACCCTTTCCCTTTTTCATTTTCACTTATGCTCGATCACTAATATCTCACGGCTTTTCGATTAAAAAAAAAAAAGAAAAGAATTAAATCAGCACAGATGCCTTTTCGTAATTTTACTTTCCGTAACCAAGCTTATAACACAATATGTTCATAACGCATTTTTGTGGCCA
The DNA here is from genome assembly GCA_963931845.1 of Maratus michaelseni. Taxonomy (NCBI): domain Eukaryota; kingdom Metazoa; phylum Arthropoda; class Arachnida; order Araneae; family Salticidae; genus Maratus; species Maratus michaelseni. The sequence goes on from OZ007600.1 coordinate 14,031,622, forward strand.
CAAGGTCCGTTAAAAATTATGTCTATCTGTGCATACTACCCAAATGCATGCCCTTATATGGTAGTGGTAAGAACTCAATCACTCACACCCATGTCTAAAAATATATTCTCATTGTTAAAAGCACATACTGTTTTGTCTGTCGAAAAATCCGTTCTCATGAGAAAGATATTTGTCGGTTATAATCGCCGTGGCGATATTAATTTTGAAACAAAATTCGTCCTTTTGAAAAAATCTAGCAACCCGGCTTGCTAAATACCATTAGTTATGCGGCAGCTTCATCTGAAAGTATTTACGCCTAGACACTCTGTAACAACCCTATTTTGGTGAGATTCTTGTCAGTGCAATTCCAACTTGTATCGTGGAAACATCTCACTTCGCTTTCTGTCTTCGCATAATAATGACCGTTTAAAGAACGGTTGTCTTGTTTCCCCCTCTTCTGTCCGCGACCATCTTGGCATCCTCATGGTGATCTTACAATAAAATGACTTGACATCTATTCTGGAGTTTTTTTATTATACCACGAACCTGACTCCCTTGGATTTATTCGATCCCGAACAACTATAACAAATTATGATCTGATCAGCCAACACCTTTACAAATTTATGGTGCGTAACCAGCTTTTTTTCTCCAGTTAAAAAAAAAAAAAAAAAAAGAGGTATATATAGTTGGCAGAAGAGGGGACGCTTTTTCTTCACCTGCACCCGCCTGTCTCTTTGGATTATCAGCATGCATCAAAGAAAATTACCGCCTTCATATTTCCATCCCACCGGACCGAATGGACGGTTTTAAAAAAAACTTTTGCTTCACCTTACCCCAAAGTTATTCTCGGGACTTTGCTGCACATGTCTCTCATAAATGTATTCTCCAGCGACTCTCCTACAAGTGTCATCCGCCGGACCTAATGGATAATGGAAATTCTCTACCTACGATTTCCTGATTTTTATAGACTCGATTTGACTCAAAAGACTTGGAATTCCCGGCCTGATTATCACCATCTCTCTGGATTACAGTCCCCTCCCGCCATCCCCCATGCTGCCATGTGTTTGTGTCCCAGTGCTGCGAACTGTGGTCCCGGTTTCCCGGTTTTGCTGAAGTGTGCCTATTACAAAAATCTTGCTACTAAATTGTGCTAAATAGAAGTTCATCAGTTTTAGAACCTGCATTCTTCCGTGTTAATCTGTGTGCCTGTGCAAAGCTCTATAACATCCACTGTGTTTCATCCCGCGCCGTGTTCCATATGCTACAAAAAAAAAAAAATTCTCCAATTCGTGACAACTGAATATATTTATCCAATAATTTTTTGAACTTCAACCCAAGGATTATTATTGCGTATATTTTTTTTTTCTCGTTCTTCTCTCTCTTCGCTCATCTAATATATCGAGAAACCTTATCGTAAGAATTAAATATTGTCTGCATCTATTTATTAACGCAGTGCTCCGAACAAGTGTTATTTCCCTGTGTCATCAAACTTCATTGAAACTCGCATGAACCTTGTACCTCAGAGTGAAATAATTTCATTCATCCAATTCTGAAAGTGCTTTAGCAAAGAAACTTTACTCGTAATTTTCATGGCCACAACAAACTTATTAATTGTTCCAGTGATTCACATTAAATAATACTTGTCTTTTCTAGACCAAAGGTGATTTCGATGCAATAATATTATTTCATCATTTTATTTTAAAACGGACTTCAGCGTAATTTTTTTTCCATGAATAAATTTGTCTTTTAAGTGATAAATTAATAATAAAATGGGCATTTTCTTATGTTACAGGTAAGAGTTTTATTCCTGTTTTTTTTCGGATTGTCACTAATAGATGCATCAATAATGATTTATTTTAATAATTATTAAACAATTTCAATTTTTCTATTTTCAATATCAATTTTCTTGCCAGCAGTAATAGGTAAATTTGTTAAAATACTTTTATGTATGCAGAAATTAAATATTCAAAGGATATATTTTAAGAAAATAAATGAATAAATCAAAGAATTTTTACAAAGTTGGTTTTATTTCTAAAATTTTTGTTCCTTTTTTTCTATTATGCAATAACACTTTTTTTTTCAAATATTGAACGTATTATTATTATTTTGAAAGGAGAAATAGTAATTTACTATCTACAGTTCTTTTAATATTTTTATGAAGGCTTATTTTCTTTAAAAGAAACAATATTCATATGACATAATATTTATTTATTTATTCATTTTTCTCTCAAAGGTCTGCTTAGACATCACATTTTGTATGACTGAAATTTTATTTAATATATTGCATAAAAAATTTTGATTTTATAATAAGGCAGACATACTTTTTCTATATAAAGTTCATATTACTTTTTATTTATCTGCCACAATGAGTATTGCAGTCTGCAGAATGAGCGATTAATTTATTTATGTATTTACAGATATTTTTCCAAATTGTCCTTGTTTTGAAAATTAAGATATCTCTTGGTTAAGAATAAAAATATATATATATATATATATATATATAGATGGATAATAATAAAAAGGAAAGATAATATATTTTTGGTGTGAATAATTGTTCATTCTAGAGATATAGGTATTTTGTTCTTGTGTTTTTTTTTCTTTTTCATAAAAAAAGAGAGATTGCATTCATTTATTTATTCATTTATTATATATATATTTTGCTTATAAGTAATTTTTGCGGTAAAATATTTTCTGGTAAGTTACTGTGAATATTTTAGGTAAACAAAATTTTCCCCACCTGAATTTTTTAATTTTTTAAGGTAAAGATTTATTTAGCTAATAATTTATTGCAAACAAAATATTTATATTTGCTCACTCGTTAGCCAAACATGGCCAGCAAACTAACTTTTAAAGTGACCAATTTTGATGGTGAACCCACCTTGTTAGAGTTCTTTTTTAATCAGTTAAGAACATTGGCCCGTATACAAAAATGGAAGCACGAAGAAGCAATTCAATTTCTGGGTGGGAAACTCACAGGCCCAGCATTAACCTTTTTTACGCAAAACCCTGAAATATATAAATCTAATGATTTGGATTTCGTCGAGAAAGAATTCAGAGCATTTTTCGCTCCCCCGAGTAAAACTGCAGCACTGGTTGAATTCAATAATCTATTATTATTGCCAGAAGAATCAATTAGAAATTTAGCCCATCGTATTAACACTCTCACTGCTCGCGTGCATGACACTATAACAGATAGAACAGCCCTTGATAATATAAAATTTACTAAATTTATTTCAGCAATTCCTTCTAATTTAAGGGTTAAAATACAAGAGGAGGGAATATTAAGTTATAAACAAGCGGTAGATAGAGCACAAACTCTCCAGGAGATCATGCAAAATGAGAAAATATTGCAGCCCTGCGCATCATCTAGCTCCACAGACTCGATCGCCCTGCAGTTGAAATCACTAAATGAAAAAATTAACGCTTTGTCGTTAACAGGTAGCGAGGACAAAAATAACTCTCATAATCAACCCTCTCGCCCACAAAACTCGCATGATCAGTATAAAAAAGACTTCAAAAAAAGACACACTGGTCATAGCTATTACCGCACTAATAAACAAAAAAATTCGAATTCTCCACCCACTTGTCAATTGTGTTTGAAACGTGGCCACACTGCAAAATTTTGTTTTAAATGGAGAAGATCAAATGCAAATAAAGGTGGATATCAAAATTACAAATTCAATCCAAATTTTCGCAAAAAAAGTAATCAGAAAGGGGAATCTTTAAACTATTAAGGAGATGTAATTTAGCTGATGGCTTTGCATCTCAGGATAACATTTTAACATCAGCAACTTGCCCTACATTCCCATGGTCGTTTGATGAAACTCTTCCAAAAATTTCTAAGGAAAGACTAGTCAATTCGGTCGCTTCACAGACCACAGCAAACATAAAAATGACCAGGAATGGGTCGTCACAAACAGTGCACAGATCAACTGAAAGTTCATCGCAAACTGTATCGCCAAGTGACGAAAAGAAAGTTGAGGTTATTTCAAATGTGAATAATAGTTCCCCAACACTCCCCCTTATAAAGGCCTCTATAGCAAGAATAGACACAATTTTACTTCTGGATACAGGGTCGACAATTTCTCTTTTATCACAGTCCCTTTTCGATTCTATTGAGGACAATCTTAAATATAAAAGGTTAGGCACAACAGTTACCCTTAAAACAGTAAATTCCGATGTTGATTTCACCGCATGTATAAAAGCATCAATCAGAATTCACCACAAATCTTTTAGCCACAACTTTTATATTGTTGACATTCCCGATACCTCTAGTTTTCAAGGAATATTAGGATTTGATTTTATTCATAAACACAGGATCATAATTGATGTTCACAAAAATAGAATGTCAACAAATGAATTTCATGTGCCATTACTTAGTGCGTCAGCTGATGGCAAAGACATAAATCTTCTAAGTGAACATGTAAACTCTCCGTCAAATTCACTCAAAACGATTCGCCTTGCACATAAATTAAAACTTGAACCACATGAGAAAACATGGATTTCCATCGACACTGATTCTTTAAACCCTTCAATGCAGTACTGTTTTGAAAGTACTATTTCTAATAAACAAATTATTTGTTATGACAGTCTGCTAGGTAACAATAAAGATATTGAATCGGTCGATCAGGAAAATCATAACAAACACCTACAAAAATCACATCTATACGTATTCTTACAAAATTCTTCTAACAAACCAGTACACATAAACAAAAATGCACGAATAGGAATTTTATATGAAGTTTCAGAAATTATGGAACCATCTAAAAGTGACAATTTTTCACAGACCATGAAGTCATGCGACAACATCAACAGCTTCAATATTCAACCTCATGATAATTTACAACAGTTTATTTGCAATTATATTCAAGCTTCAGATGAGGTCTTAAAAAAAAGAAAGGAAGATTTAACAATACAAGACTTCAAATTGGAACATCTAGACACTCAACAAGCAAAAACCTTATGCTCATTATTGTTAAAATACTACAGTTCTTTTTCTAAATCAATGAAAACATTAGGTCACACAGACAAGGTTATTCCAAATCTCAAATTCATTAATGACTACCCAATCAAAACACTACCTTTTCCTGTACCACAATCATTACACCAAGAAATGAAAGAGCAAATAAATCAACTTCTGGAAGCAAATATTATTGAACGTAACTGTTCAGAATGGGCATGTCCTATTTTGCTGGTTAGAAAGAAGTCTGATGGGTCTGCAAAACAAAAATACAGACTTGCTCTTGATTTAAGAATGCTAAATTCCGTCTTACAAGGATCTTCATATCCACTTCCCAAAATACAGACCATTATTTCAAATTTATCTGCATATAAATATTTCACTTCGTTAGATTTTCAACAGGCCTACCATCAGATTAATTTACCTGAAAAATATCAGGATCCACTTACATTCACATGCATATACGGTACTTTTCGTTTTAAAAGGTTGGTTTTCGGTTTAAAAAATTGCAGTAGTTTCTTTCAAAATTTAATGGACACTATTATTGATGAATTAGAAATAGAAGGTATTTTTGCATACCAAGACGATTTAATCTTTGGTTCTAATTCTTTTGAAGAAACATGTGCAAAATTACAGAAAGTACTTGAAATTTTATCGAAATATAATTTAACCCTCTCTCCCAATAAATGTTCATTTCACAAAACCGCTGTTGACTACTTAGGTTTTCACATTGAAAATCATTCCATTTCTCCCGTCCAATCAAATATTGTCAAAATAAATTCTTTTCCTACCCCGACAACAAAAAGACAATTAAAAAGGTTTATTGGTCTGGTCACATTTTACAAATCTCTAGTGCCTTCTTTTTCAAAAATTATCCAACCACTTATAGATCTCACAACACCAAAAACAACATTTAAATGGACTCAAAAACATCAAAAATTATTTGATCAAATGCAACAGGTGTTCTTTAATTCTCCCATGGTTCGTTTACCCGATTGGTCTAAAACTTTTTATGTAAACACAGATGCGTCAATTATAGCCATAGGAGGTGCTCTGTTACAGGAACATGAAGGACAATTACTTCCCATTGCATTTTTTTTCTAAATCTCTTAAACAGTCTGAAAAACGTTATCCAGCACTAAAACTTGAATTAACGGCCATTTACAAATCAGTAATCGCTTTTAAATACTATCTATATAACCGAAAGTTTGTAATTTTATCCGATAGTGCTCCTTTAAAAAAATACAAGAAAACAACTAATCCCGCTGATATAACAACTAGATGGTTAACAGAATTATCAGAATATACATACACTTTTGATCACATTCCCGGTTCTTCAAATGTACTTGCAGATTATTTGTCCAGATGTTCTTTCGAGAAAAACACAGTTGATTTAAATTCCAACCCTGAGCTTATCAACGAACCATATGCATTGCCAATTGTAGATAATGATCTTCCAGACACTAATAATGATCATTTATCATACGGTACACATTCTCTAAATTACTTAGTTATTGGTAACAAGGATCAAAAAGACCCTTTATTGGAAATTTCAAATGAAACATTTGTAAACGAACAAAAGAAAGACACAAAATTATCCGAAATTTACAACGAAATTATGCAAAATGGCTCATCGAAACAATTCCCTATGTACTTCATTCATCCCGATTCAAAGGTTTTAATGTTAAAAAAAGAAAATATTTGTAATGACACCTTTTCTTACCACATTATTGTCCCAAATTCATTAAAAGCCAAAGTTCTAACAATATGTCATTTTTCGCATTTTGGATTAACAAAAACCTATGCATTTGTCACAAAAAAAATATTTTTGGAAAGGAATGTATGCTGACACTTTAAATTTTGTAGCGTCTTGCACAAAATGTTTACAGGCAAAACATCACAAAACTCCACTTGCTCCACTGCAACCTACATACACACCTACGCATCCAGGAGATACAGTCAGTGTTGATTTGGTCGGTCCCTTTACTAATGGACAGTCGGTATTGACAGTAATTGACCATTTTTCTCGACACCTAGTACTCTTCCCTTTGCGTACCATCACTTCTGAAAAGATAATTAAATGTTTATTCAGTTACATAACTATCTTTGGAAGACCTTCCGTAATTTTGTCAGATTTGGGAAAACAATTCACTTCACACATATACGACAAATTTAACGACACATTAGGCATAAAGGTACGTCATTCCAGTGTAGCGAGGCCACAAAGCAATGCCGTGTCAGAGCGAGTCAATAAATCAATTAAATACTCTGTTTCTACTTTACTTCAAGAAGGTCACACTTTTGAAAATGCTTTATCAATTCATAAATCTCTTTATAATGGATCCCTACATTCCTCCACAAAATATTCTCCCAACTTGCTTCACTTTGGAAGAGAACTATCCTTAATATTTGATACTTATGACCATAATGTCAATCAGGTTCTTCACAAAGATTTTGAAGCTTACAAATTGTTACAAGATTTAAATTCTATTTACAGGAAAGCATATAATAACATCAAAGACTCTCAAAACAAAAGAAATGATCATTTACAAAAACGTGCTAAACTAAGAAAAATTATGAATAAAGATATTGTGTATTTAAAATCAGTAGATAAGTTCAAACCAAAATATTCTGGACCTTACATTGTTATACACAAATATTCACCTGTCTCTGTTTCAATCAAACGCTTACATGCACCTGATGACTCTGCTTTTAGAGTACACATTGATAGGTTAATCATCGCTCCACCAAGAAGCGATCACTTACTTACAAGTCATGATGGTTACAATAAGATTAACTCTCCAACTTATTCAACACGTTATAATTTAAGACCTAGAAAATAGCGTATAATTTTATAATTGTTGTATTTTGTGCGAATTTTTGGTTTTGTTCACACTTGTGTATATTGATGTACACAATATACTGATGTTATATTTGATGTTTCCTTGTGAAAGTTCTCGGCTGGTCCAAGTTTGTTTCACCAAGGGAATGGCAGATATGGCAATCTTGTTGTGAACATTATCTTTTATGTTTATGGGGTGTTTGCGCATATACACTTTATAAAAAAATCTTAACTTTGTCGTCATATATATTTTTTTAAATCTCATAAATAGTTATAAACATAATTATAGTAACATTAATTGCACTAAAAAAAAATTTTTTTTCTCTTAAGGTCAGTTTTTTTTAATTTTTAATAATACTAATTAAGTAAATATGTTACCTCATGACTTAACATTTTTACCGAACTTGACAAAACTCTCTCTCATTACTCTAGGATTGACTTTTATTCGACATACACTAGGTGTATATATATATATTTTTTATTTTTCTAATTATTCCCTTTCGGAGTGGTGATCTGTTCAAAATTATTGCCCTTAGGATCTTCCACCCCATTGTAATGAGAGACACATTCGAATTGGTATTCCAATTCACCTTAAATCCCCTGTCAAAATGAGTATACGAGACTGCTCCTCAGTTTGTTGCATTACTGCTGCGGGAGCAACGGGGTCTATGTTGTGACAACAATGTGGACCTCGCCCTAAATATTCCCTCCACAAATAAGGCAATAGTCCTAAACTTGCGCCATCACACTTGTCCTTAGACAAGATTTAGGGCAGGAATTTTTTTTTGGATCGTGCGTCACTTTCCCTATCCTGTCCTGTGCGAATGCACAAATTTTTACTATTTTAAACCCAAATTTTATTCATTTTTTTATCTTCATCATTTTTGTATTTCATTTTTACACATGTGTAATTGTTAATGTAACTGTAACTGTATCTTATCTTATATATCCTGTATTTGCATTTATATATTTCATGTTTATTTTATGCAAGATTACATATATCATTATTTTGCATTATGTTCGAACAAAGAAAATTTTATTGTATTGTAGTTGCAACTTAACATAAGCTTATATGTTCAGAGTTATGAACATTTTAAATTCATTTAGCATGCTTACGACCAGTTATCAGTAAAATAAACATTAGTTGATGATAATGCAACTTTTCTGATCATATTTTGGTCATCACTATATATATGTAGAGTAATTAAACTGCTATATGTTCCGGAACAGCAAAAATAACAACAACATCTACTTCTACAAAACAAAACTCTTATGAAGCCATGGACTCAAGGAATAAACTAGTGTGTACACTATGATTACCAGTAGAAAAAAATTTTGGTATACCATTTCCATTTTCATTACCATTTCCATTTTCATTTTCATTTTTTATATTTGTATGTGTTTATATTTTTCTTATATTGTGCATTGATTATATGTAAACTTTCAGACGGAGCATTCCTGCAATTTAAACCCTAACAAATTATTCTTTTATCTGAGCAAACGGGGGAAATATATGATATGAGAATCATATATTAAGTTTTAACAAACCCTATCCTTTATTTAATTTATATTTTTTCCCTTCCTTTGTCAAAATTTAATCGTGTTATCTTTAACTTCAAACAATAAGCCCGCTGTAATTTATACCCTTTCCCTTTTTCATTTTCACTTATGCTCGATCACTAATATCTCACGGCTTTTCGATTAAAAAAAAAAAAAAAGAAAAGAATTAAATCAGCACAGATGCCTTTTCGTAATTTTACTTTCCGTAACCAAGCTTATAACACAATATGTTCATAACGCATTTTTGTGGCCACAAGGTCCGTTAAAAATTATGTCTATCTGTGCATACTGCCCAAATGCATGCCCTTATATGGTAGTGGTAAGAACTCAATCACTCACACCCATGTCTAAAAATATATTCTCATTGTTAAAAGCACATACTGTTTTGTCTGTCGAAAAATCCGTTCTCATGAGAAAGATATTTGTCGGTTATAATCGCCGTGGCGATATTAATTTTGAAACAAAATTCGTCCTTTTGAAAAAATCTAGCAACCCGGCTTGCTAAATACCATTAGTTATGCGGCAGCTTCATCTGAAAGTATTTACGCCTAGACACTCTGTAACAACCCTATTTTGGTGAGATTCTTGTCAGTGCAATTCCAACTTGTATCGTGGAAACATCTCACTTCGCTTTCTGTCTTCGCATAATAATGACCGTTTAAAGAACGGTTGTCTTGTTTCCCCCTCTTCTGTCCGCGACCATCTTGGCATCCTCATGGTGATCTTACAATAAAATGACTTGACATCTATTCTGGAGTTTTTTTATTATACCACGAACCTGACTCCCTTGGATTTATTTGATCACGAACAACTATAACAAATTATGATCTGATCAGCCAACACCTTTACAGTTCTTGGCAGATTTCTCGTTCGCATTTTAATATTTTTAAATGATTTTTTTTTTTTGCATAGGCTAGCTGAGGTCGATCTCTAACATTGTTAGTGTTTACTTTTTTGATTTTGGTTACAGTTCTTTTATAAGCGGACATTTTCAATTTTGGAACCGGTTGGAACCGGTTCTGAAAGTGAAAGTACCCTTATATAAAATAACTGGAACCAAAATCGGAAAAGTAAAAACTAACAACGTTAGAGATCGACCTCAACTAGCCTATGCAAAAAGTGTATTGCATAGTCCGTATTATTGTTTAGTCCGTATTATACTAAAAGAGTATTACTGTCACGCCGGCCACAATGTGGCCGCAACAGAATTGGCCATAACTACATTAAGATGCCCATAATTGTGCCACAAGTGGTTAATCATAACTGACGGATAGCCTAAAACTGGCCACAGTTATACTTTAAGTGGCAATTATTAACGAAAACTAGCCACAGTTTGGCCATTAACGATCATCGTGAATAAAATCTAGCCAGAAGATCGCCACAGCCATGCCACCTGCGTTTGTTAAGAATAAAAGCTATCCCAAAGCTGGCCATAAATGTTAATTTATTGGTCATCATAAATGTAAACTAGCCTTAAGCCAGCCATCCACATACCATCAATGCTATTCATTAATTAATGCATGCCGAAAGCTAGCCACTTTGTTGCCATGAATGGGCATCATTAATGAATGCAAGCCGAAAGCTAGCCACTTTGTTGCCATCAATGGTAATCATTAATGAATGCATGCCGAAAGCTAGCCACCTTTTTACCATGAATGGGCATCATTAATGTATGCAAGCCGAAAGCTAGCCACTTCGTTGCCATCATTAATGAATGCAAGCCGAAAGCTAGCCACTTTGTTGCCATCAATGGTAATCATTAATGAATGCATGCCGAAAGCTAGCCACTTTGTCGCCATCAATGGGCATCATTAATGAATGATAGCCCAAAGCTAGCCATATTCATGCCACTATTAGATATCATGAATGGAAGCTGGCCAGAATTATATTTTTTATGGTCCTCAAAAAAGTAAAGTTGAGCAAGAAAGGCCCATTTTTACTCCTTTGGCAGGGACATTTTTTTTTCTTTTTTTAAAAGTTATTTTAAACTTCAGAATCTAAATTTACTGGTCCATAATTTTTGTCAGAAAACTCTTTCAAAATTTTGAAAAAAAAAAAATCTATTTGAATATTTTTCTTAACAAGAGCTCATAACACCAACCTGACTTTTATACAATACATGTTTCACTTTATCATTATAATCTTTTTCAGTTAAAAACTACAATGGTGTTGTGTTATAAGCATCCCATATTAAAAAGGTCAAAATACAATAAAATCGAAAGTGTTTCAGATCTTGTATAGAATACTTTCAATCTAAAAGCAATAATAAAAAAAAAAAAAAAAAAAAAAAAAGTCCCAATGGAGGCAAAAATTGGCCGTACCCACTCATCTCATTAGATCGGAATAAAAGGCCATATGGTTATGATTTAGTTTTTAATGTTATTCTGAAAAAGTTGCAAAAGCCATATTTGTAATTAATAAAAAAAAATTGATAACACAAGGTGTAAAATATATATTGAACGTTAAATTACCAATGATGGTGAAAATATGAAAAAAAAAACTAATTTTCTTCAATTTTAATTAAATTATAGGTTTAAACATTCTATTCAAAGGAGTAAATTTTTAAGTAGTTTCAATTTATGTTTCTTCAAGTTAATTCACCAGGTGAATTGTCCAGCCAGAATTTCCCTGCATTTCCATTGAAAATTGTTATCTAATGATTATATTCAACATCCCTTTTTCGAAGCAAATAAAAAATGCATAATGTTAAATGAGATACCATATGAAAGGATTTTCAAGCGACTTCTGACATAGTACACTCACATTTCTTTAAAACATGTATTTTGGTTAAAATTGCAAGTAATAAATTAAATAGGCATTCTTTTCAGAAATGAAATGAAAGTTTTTCCTCAAATTACTGTTGCCACAAAAATTAAATTCCACAACAATGATTAAAACAAAAAAAAATGTTCAATAAAGATAAAGTGAACAGGGTTGCTGCATGGGTTTATTTTATATTTATGATAAAACAGCAAAATTTAAATTCAAATGCTCAATTTATTTATTTATTTTTTTTTTTTTTTTTTTTTTCAAAACACATTATGTCACCCTCTAATGCAGTTAAAATACAATTTATATATATCTCTCTCTTGATATTTTCAGTCAATTTTTACTGTAACTTTGATGGAATAAATTGGATTATATTCTGGCTTTATTTTTTTAGAAGTTTAAACATGCATCTAAAAAATATTAGATATTGCTAAAAATATTAGGCTGCAGTGTGAAATCTTCACACAGGCCCACTTGTATATATTATTTCTGTTATCAACACCCCCTTTTCTCAGAAAATACTAAATGCACAACAATGAATGAGATGCCATAAGAAAGGATTTTGAACCAGCTTCTGACATAGTGCCCTCACATTTCGGTAAAACATATTTTTTGATTAAAAATTGCTGTTAATTAAAAATTAAATCTGCATTGTTTTCATAAAAGAAATGAAAGGCTTTCCTCAAGTTAGTGTGGCCACAAAAATAAAATACCACACTATATAATGCTCAAAATGATTATAAAAAATAAATACTACAAAAAAGATAAAGTGGGACATAGTTGCTGCACGGGTTTATTTTATATTTATGACTAAAAAGCAAAATTGAAATGCTCAATTTATTTTTCTTTGTCCCATGTTTTTTCCGAAACTGATGTCATCCTCTAAAGCAGTTAATTAACTATAGATATATATATATTTTTGTCTTTGCTATGCTCGATCAGTTTTTACTGTAACTGTGATGGAATAAACGAGATGATATTCTGGCTCGACTAACGTTGTTTGAAGATAGTTTCAGCCCTTAATTTTCCTTTAGAAGTTTAAACCTGCATCTAAAGAGTATTAGATATTGCTAAAAAGTATTAGACTGCAGTGTGAAATCTTCGCACGGGTCCACTGGTGCTTTTATAATACAATTTCTTACCTGGATGTTTCTTCCAATTATCCAGCTTGAAAATAAAACAAAAACGCAGGAATTCTATTTTATAAAATTGGTAAAATGTTGACATTACTGATCATTGGCATTTAAGAATTTTTTTAATGATATAACTATACATATATGTAAATTAGGTCCGTTCAAAAAATGTCATTTCACTATCTTCATCTCTTTGGCATATAATTAATCAGAAAAATGTAGCAGTATTCCTATAAAGTAATGTTTTAGTCTGTTAAGGACTCTTCCCCCCTTATACACATCATAGAACAAAATTTTAATGTATATATATTTACAAAATATTACTAATTGACAGAAAGCCAATTGTCACTATTTTCCTTCTTATGTAATCTCAAATTGCTTTTACTAAATAAGTTTAATATTTTTTCAAAATAGTAGTGGCAGTTGATCATTTAGAACACGGCAGGTTCACCATTCATACATTAAATCTTTTTTTTTTTTTTTTAAATGGACTAAACATTACTCATAAATAATAATATAACATTGTTTTTATTTTTTAAAGATTAGCAAGTAAGGAGTACTGAATAATATTTTTTTTAAATATATTACCAATAAAGAAATCTTTAAAATATTTTTCCTTCCAGCAGGAGGTATGCGACTTTTTGACTAACAAAATTTCAAACTGATTCATACAATATTATGTGAATTAAAATTTTAATATCAACTAAAAATTAATTACTACATAAAACACTTTTATTGAATTATATCTTAACCTGTAAAAAGAAGGTGGAATGTTCTTAGAACAAGAAAGAAGGGGAAAATACATAGTACATCCTTTTTAATAACATCACTTGCATAAATAAATATATATATTTAAAAACACTAGAACTGAATGTTTTTTTTTTTTCATATAAATTTTATTTTTCACAACAAATGTAAAATAAACCAACCAAAAAACATTTATTTATTTATGTATTTACAAGATGCTCAAAATTTATCAGAAATATTTTACAAGAAAATTTAATCCTGTTACAATTAAATTTCTGATGTTTCTTAATTTAAGTTGATAAAGAGCTGAAAATCTACAGTCATCTTCATAGAGAACTTTTTTCTTTCCAGATTTTTATTCTTCTTTTTCTGAAAAAAAAAATAAATTTTACAAAACAAAATTAAAATGGCTTACTTTAAAAACACCACTTATTAATTAGCCATTTATAAATATAATCAGAACAGAAATTATAATTAAAAAAAACCATTTATAAAAAGCTTTGTAGTTCAAGTTATTTGTACACCATGAAACTATTTTATTGCAGTATACCTATATTTGCTTTTGCTTTTAACAAAAACTCATAAAAGGGCAGCATTGTCAAACGACGCCTAATTCCTTTTTTTTTTTTTTTTTTTCCTAGGTGCGAAACTGCATTTCATGGTGGCAATTTTATGTTATATCATATTCTCTCATTTCTTTTTGCAACCATGTTAACAATAATATTGTTTCTATTTTTATGTGTTAAGAGCAGGGGGGGGGGGGGCTGTATATATTAAACACTTTATCTCTGTGTTAATCACTAAAACAAAACAAAAACAGGCTTTCTATAAATTCAAATATATAAATTCATATTCTTTACATATGATGTATGGGTGCTCTTTCTTTCATTTCATAAAAGTTGAATTGCTCACTTTGTGAATTGTTCTAGAATTTGTATTGCTAGAAACCAGCAGTTCTTTATTTTCTTTACTTTATTTTTTCACATAACTTTTCCTTCAAAATGGCTTTGTAAAGTAGGAAAATACACTGTGTACCTCCAAGCTATAAATCTGATATTATCACTCATAAAACAATAGCATTTGAATTCTCACCGTAATTTAGTTCAAAATAAGGAAAAGCAATTTTTCAACTTTTTCCCGTCAAAGTTAAAAAAGTAAAATTTAATTCAAAGTTTCTGGTTCGAATCGTATTAAAATTAGGTGGGATATAACATATCCCACCTACATTGCCACATTTTGTAATTTTATAATATATCCCACCGCCCTTCAAAGGGTTAAAAGACAAAGAAAAAAGGAAGTTACTTTGACACATCATAGACAATCTTTGACAAACAGATTTTTCCATTTTAATTTTGTTTTTTAAACAGTTAAAACTGTTTTGGCCAATAATTGAAAAATTTTTAGTAGCATTTGGGGACTCCTGAAAATCGGGGAGCCTGGGCCCGTGCCCCGAATGCCCTGCCCATGACAGATATACAAATTTCTCTATTTTTGGCAGCATTCGATTGACAAATTTAGCAATTTTTCTCATGCGATCAATGGAAGAATTTTGCTATTTTTCCCCCATGACTGACTGAAAAGTTTCGTGATTTTTCCCGCAGCTGACTGACGAATTTCAGAATATTTCCCTGCTACCAATTGCCGAATTTTGCAGGGAGGGAGGTTTTGCGACAAATAGGCAAATTTCCAGATTTTTTTCCTATAACAAACTGCTGAATTTTGAGATTTTTGAATTTTGTAATTTTTTCTTGCGACCAAGTGACAAATTTTGTGATATTTCTCCTGTGACCGATAGACGAATTTTGCGATATTTTCTCACGACCGATAGATGATTTTTGTGATATTTTCTCGCTACATTTTGGTGAAATTCGCGAAAGCAAATTCTTGCGAATCCACAATAATCAGGTCACATTTCCAGCTATATAAAAACGGGCAGGGTAAATTTACAACTATAAAAAGATGGGCAGGGTGCTGCGCCTTCTTGAAAACGCCTAGGGGAAACACTAATTACTTCAATACAAATATTGCCACAGTTATTTTATTCTAAAAACTTGATATTTGAATAATTTTAATTAATTTTCAGCAGTGAAATTAACTTGAAATTATTGAATAACAAACATGTGAATTTTTAGATTGCTAACTAAGCATAACCAAGCTTCTAGGCTCGAACATTTTTCATACTGTCAGTTTTACGCTTAGTTAGCAATGAAAAAAAATCATCATTTTTCTTACTTGATATCTGATTTTAAAAGGAAATTTAAAAAACATGGATTTGAGCCTTCAGCTCCTCTCCAGAATCTTACATTTGCAAAATATTTTGGGCAAAACATAAGAATGTTTTAAAAATATCTTAAATTTAAATATCATTTTTTAAAGTTTCTTAAGAAAAAAGGGTCAAAGAAAGTATTAAAGAAGGTCCCTTTCTCCAAAGAACCAGCTTTATTTTTAATTTGTTAAAAATTATACATATAATCAAAATCCAAATTAATTTATATGACGGCATATTAAAAAAAAAAAAAAATCCTTAATTTAGAGGTCAGAAGATTAAACAATTTTATCACCGTCTCCCCTCCTCTTCTGGATACATAGCATAAATTAAAAAAAATATTTAGCATAAATCTGTGTAATCTTAAGTATTGTCAAAGTTCATGAAAGTCAAAAATCCTGTAAACAAAAATTATTTGACACATTTCTGCAAAACTTTAAAAAATACTCAATCTTTTTCTATTAAATTTTACATTTCAAAAATTTAAATTAATTTAATTTTTATTAAATGTAAGTCCAGATTAGATGCATTATATTTCCAGAGGTGTCACAATAATCACAAAACTGAATCATCACTCTTGAAACAAATATTAAAACATTTAAAGCAAACATTTTCTAAGCACATGAGCTGAAGCATAAAAATTTTGAGTAATTTGAAGGATCCATTGTACAAGATGTTTACATTTCATGAAACTCTGCTAAATTGTTTTAACAAACTGTAAAATAACAATTTTGAATAAAATAATTTTAATAAAAATGAACAATTCCCATGCAATTGGTAATAGACAAAGATTTTTTTATGATAACTTTTTGAATACAGTTTTGTTAAAATATTACAATTTAACTAAATTTTAATATGAAAAAGTTTACAAAATGATTTTTTGGCCATTTAAAAGATATCGCCAAATTTATCAGCCGATCGTGGTAAAAAATCTTAAAATTAGTCAATGGATTGTCGGGGGAAAAAAAAATTCTCAAAATTCTACAATCAGTCACAGGAAAAAAAATCATGAAATTCGTTAGTCGATCGTGAAAAAAAATCTTTAAATTCTTCAGGCGCTTGAGAAAAGAAAATATGAAATTCGTCAGTGGATTGTCAGAAAAAATCGAGAAATTCTTCAAACAGTCACGGTAAATAAATCGCAAAAATCGTTCATCGGTAGCAAGAAAAAATTATGAAATGCGCCTGTCAATCAAAGGAAAAATCTAAAAAACATTGTGAAATTCGTCAGTCTATCGAGAGGAAAATCACAGAATTCTTCAATCAGTCGCAGGAAAAAATCACAAAATTCTTCAGTAAGTCAAAACAAAAAAATTAATGTGATAATAGACTTTCTGATTTTAAGGAAATTTTCCTGAATTTTGACTTCTTCCCTATTCTTATCATGAACACTTCGCTGGTATAAAACTCTGATTCATACAAAAATATGTTTCTATTTCTATATGATTATACTTTATCTAGAAAATTTGAAACATTAGTCAGTACTTTAAAAAGTGGCCATTAATGAAACCGAGTCTACCAGTCACTGGCTTTTAATCCGATTTCCCAGTTTTCAAAAATATTGATCGGTTGTGAGAAAAAATGGTGAAATTCACCAGTCGATCGAGTGAAAAATCTCAAATATTGTGAAATTTGTTAATTGGTCATGAAAAAAATCCCATTTGTCAGTCGGTCGCAAAATTAGTCAATTGGTCATGGGAAAATATCGCAAAATTCTATTGATAAGTGGGGATAATAAACAAACCAGTTCAAAATATATCTTTTGAACAGGATGCAAGAGTGCTCTTTTGGAGAACAGTGTGACCGTTTTAAAAATATTTTCATCCGGCTACGCTTTAGTTCTAGAGTCAACACTATATTCATTACTAATAAAAAATTTGAAATCTCATGTACAGTGAAGTTGCTACAACAAATATTACGAATAACATGTATTCAGTAACAAAAGAAAATCACATGGGCCTCCGCTTGGATATAAATATGTTAGAAAAGTTCTAAAAGCTGACTTATAAACTATGTATGGACCAAATTTCCAGACTTTTCCTCCATAAAGGTGATATCTCAAAATATATCTTTTGTAAAGTTATTGACAGAACTGTATCTTAACCCAATCTGCGATCTTAACCCAAAATAACGTGTTTTTGGTGTGTATGTGTCAGTGCTTTATGAAACGTCTTTTGCATTTCTATAAAAGATGAAATTGCACTCCTATATATACATATATACAAGGACATCTCCCTGTTTTTTTTTTTTTTTTTTAAATTCCCACAGAACATTTTTGATCAGCTGAAGATTCGTTGCAGAACATTGTAAAATATTCTGCTTTGGGGCGCAACATATTTTGAGTGATTATTATTGCAGACCCATAAAAAAAGCAATTTTAATATTGTTTTCGGCTGTTCACTCAACAAAATTAAATGACTGGGTTTTTTTTCCAAGAGAAAAAAAATAATAAACAGGAATGCTTCATATACACTGTACTGGTAGATATGATAAGCTATGGTTGCTGAAGGCAGTCGTACTTCACCGCCAATTCCAGGCTCTCGTGAGCCTATTTAGCGAGGTCACTACCAAAAAGGGCCAGTTTACCCAGACACCTCTAAGGCGGTGCTCTTCGGCCGGGGGTAAAGCAGGGGCTTAAGCCTCTTGCGCTTCATCACCATTTCCCAAATGAATGACGACAGAGGTCGCTGTGATGATACGGTGGAGCCTAGAGCTCCTATACTACAGGCTGAATCATACTGCCATTTAATAACCCAACAGACCAAAAACCAAGCTAAAACCGGTTAGCTTACCATACTAGTGAACAGCGAGTGACAGTAACATGGACGGCAAACACTTGCTCAGGTGGTATCCTAATGCTGAGCTGGGTTGCAATATGGCGGTTATTTTGGGAAACAGAATTGGATATGCGTCAGCTCCCCTTATAGGAGCCCGAACTCAGAGGACACCACCCCCAACACTTCTTGGATGGAACGTGGAAGTGAACAACGGCTCCATAGCCGGGATCCCATAAGGGAAACAGAGTCCTCAGCCAATGTTGAAGACTCCCATGGCCCATTAATGTAACCACATCTTCCGATTATCAAATGCCGCACTGGTAGATATAGGTAAAATTTTATTTTTAAACATGTATAAGCCCAAAATTGTGGTATTTGTTAAATATTTTTTCACATATACAATTTTTTTAATGAATGAAAATTACACAGTTATACTTTGGATACTAAATACAAATACTAGGAAAAGTTCTTTTCAGCATAAAAAATTATAATATGCCACAGTTATTTTATTGTAAAAACTTGATATTTGAGTAATTGTAATTATTTTTTCAATTAGTTTTCAGCAGTGAAATTCACATGAAATTACTGAATAATAAACATGCGAATTTTTACATTGCTAACTAAGCGTAACCAAGCTTCCAGGCTTGGGCATTTTTCACTCTGTCGGTTTTATGCTTAGTTAGCAATGTAAAAATCCCCATGTTTATGATTTGATATTTGATTTAAATCAAAAATTTATAAAACATGGATTTGAGCTTTCAACACCTCTCCAGAATCTTACATTTGCAAAATAATTTTGGGCAAAACATAAGAATATTTTCAAAATACCTTAAGTTTAAAAAATGATTTTTTGGTCATATAAAAGATATAATTTAACAGCTTTTTTATTATAGTTTTAATGATGTATTGAGTATTCTTCAATTCTATAAATTACATGAATTAAATAACTTCTTTATGAAACATGTAATTTGCACTCATTTTATATATTCCTTTGTGATTAATTTTAAATCAAGGTGACAAGAATATTTTTGTCTTAAAAGTTTTAAATCAAAGTTAACAATGACTTAATTATAGTTTCCCATATATAAAACACAGTAAAAACTTTATGAAACTCACACAAGAGATAGAAATGAGGATCTCCTTTTAACCATCATTAATAAATCATTTTGAAAAACTTGCTTTCTAAAATTATGTTAAGTATGTAAGTTTAAACTTGCCAGAAAAATTTAAGTATGTGATGTGCATAATACAAAATTTTATTAAAGTAAAACAAAAAACCTTTTATTTACTATTTTTCCTGTCAGTTTTCTTTCTTTTGTAATATATAATGAATTTTGAATTCAAACACACCTTACCTTGCACATGTAAAAATATTTTAATAGCTTTTTTTTTTTTTCCTATAACTTTTAAGAGTAAAAAATAAGTACATTCTAGCTGTAAAAAATGGTTAAAAAGTGTAAATTTTACACTTAAAGTGCAAAGGTTGGCAAGCTTTGTAAAGAGCTTTAACGTTTACCAACAGTATGCAGCTAAAATACAAGAGTGCACTTCTATTTTATGAATGTGTGAAATTAAATTTACTAATGTAAATTGATCAATACAGACAAAATTTGGAGCCTAGTTAGGAGACCATTCCAAAATTCTTCCTAGTAAAGCAGGTGCCTTCACAATATATACCTTTTAATAAACAGGATCTCTTCCCAATTTTTTTTTAAATAACACAGGCACCTTAAAAAAAATTGAGTTTTAAAAAGGAAGAAGTTTTTAAAAACAAATTTGTTTTTGCATGTGGGGTAGCAATACTTTTAAACAACTCTGGAATTTTCTGAATTGCCTATTTTATAAACAATCTATAAAAACATACTCTTCATTGTTAATTTTTATTTTGTTATGTTTCAAAATGTGTAATTTGCAAACAAATTGAAACGAAAACTTTAACAGAAGGACTTAAAGAAGTTATCAATAAATGTTTGGTTCAAATTCGAGTAACTAAATTTCATATTCATTACAAAATGTTATCTTTCACAAAAAAAAAAAAAAAAAAAAAAAAAAAGAGAATAAATTTCACACAAATAACTTTTACTTTTCTCAAAATGGGCCCCAAGATAAAAGCCCTGCATTATAAACTGCGTAAATTGACAACTTACCTTTGCTTGAATGCCAAACGAGTTTATGCAGCACAACCATCTTTTTTATACCATCTATCTCTGCTGCCATCTCTTAACTGCGCCACCACAATCTCCTGAAAAATATGAAAATAAACTATAATAGGTTGCAATATTAAGCATTAGGGTGGGTCGAAAAAAACCAAAATTTATATAATCGAAACATAATAGTGCGGGAAAGTTGCCATTGGTAATAAGGAATAAATTCGCAAATTATTACACCAGATGGTTAATATATTTTACTGCCGCAAGGGGGCCAAAATTTCAAAAAATCACAAAAAAATTATTTTTTTGAAAAAATAAATTACTTAACCATAACAATACAATTTTTAATAGAATGAAACAGTTACTTCAAGATGTTAATAATATTCCAATAACATTTTATTATGGGTAAGTCATTGGAACAGATGACTTAAACGCCCTCAGGTCCGCCATTTTGTTTTGTTGGCGGAACAAGTTTTTCGCCAACAAGAATTTGTCGCCAAGTGGTCATTTTCGGCTATTTTAGGTTTTATTTCTTATTTAATTTTGGAATATATACAGATTAAACATAAAAAAGGAAAATTCAAGAAATTTTCACTGAATACTGAGCAAATGGCAGAAAAGTAAATACAGTGATACTTAAAAAAACGCAAAGATTCATTATTAAACCAACATATCTCTAAAAATACAGACATTAAAACGTATATCCTATAGTTTAAAAAACAAACCTCGAAACAAAATTTGAGAAAACAAACATCAACAAACAGAAAAATCAAAAATCCGTACATAAATTTCTAAAATACATTTTAATAACAAACCTCCATTAAAAAAAAAAAAAAAAAAAAAAAAAAAAAAAAAAAAAAAACACCAGAAATTGAAAAATCCAGCCTCCGTACATAAATTGCAAAAATACATCTTTAAAAAAACATAAAAAAACAAACAAAAAAAAACACCTGCAGAATTAATTTGAAAAATTAAACATGGATACATCCATTGAAAAATCAAATCACCGTGCATAAATTGCAAAAAATACTTCACGTTTCAACGAAAATTTCTTGAATTTACCTTTTTTATGTTTAATCTGTATATATTCCAAAATTAAATAAAAAATAAAATTGAAAATAACGCAAAATGCAATTGCACTCCAGAAATAGGCCTAACTCGCGAAACCTTGAAACTGCCTTTGGCTCTCAAAATTTGCTGATATTTCAGAACAAAATCACCAACTACTGGTAAACTACCAACATAAGCCATTATCAATCCAAAAAAATAATCAAATATTAATAATAATAATAAAAAGTTGGAATTATAATACAATCTGATCAAAGATACCACGTGGAAAAAAACAGTCCAGAAAAAATGAACACAACTTCTCACTTGTACGCTCACAGAAGAAATGAGGAGAAAAAAAAAATCGGCTCGGAGATTAATGAAGGGTTGCCAGAAGGCAAAAGTCCGCTCGGTGGTCAGATCGGCAAATACATCACCAAAAAAATGGCCGCGATCTGAGGGCTTATACGCAATTTGTTCCAAGTCATTTCTATTACCGCCGCAAGGGCGGTCAAAATTTTGAAAAAAAAAAAACGGCAAAAATTTCAATTTTTAGTTTTTTCTAATTTTCCCAATTTTTATTATATATCTACAATTAAATAAATTTACATCATATCTAGTAAAAACTTATGTCTAGTAATTTTTATCATGGGCATAACCAATGAAGGGCGAGAGGGGTCCCCTCCCCATCCCTAAATTTGCAAAAAAGTCTTTTTGAAGGAATTTTAAGGAATTTCTGGGAAATTTTGGTAATTTTTGTTGTAGGGTGTCCCTATACATAAATTCCACATAATTTTCCACTTTTCGGGACACCCTACAAAAAAATCCATAAAAATTCACGGAAAATCCCCAGAATCCTTTAAAAAGCCCCCTTCTCTCAAATTTAGGGGGGGGGGTGGGCCCTTCTCGCCCTTATTTGGCTACACCATGATCAAAATTATTAGACATTTATAAGTTATTACTAGATATGATGTAAATTTCTTTAATTGTAGAAATATAAAAGGGCTTGAATTTCAGTGCGGGATTTGCGCCTAAAATTTTGAAATCCCTCCCAAAAAATTTCAGCATTTTCGCAGAAATTTGCGTTATTTAATTTACCTGCAACCGAACGATAAATTTCGTGATTTTTTTTTCCCGCAACCAATTGACGAACTTTGCATTTTTTTCGCGAATGATCGACGAACTTTACGGTTTTTTCCGTGACAGATCAACGAACTTTGTGTTTCTTCCACGACTGATCGACGAACTTTATGTTTCTTCCGCGACTGATCGACAAACTTTGTGTTTCTTCTGCGACTGATCGATGAACTTTGCATTTTTTAAGCGACAGATCGACGAACTTTGCGTTTTTTCAACCACAGATCGACGAACTTGGTTTTTTAAGTGACTGATTGACGAACTGTTCGTTTTTTAAGCGACTGGTCGACGAACTTTGCGTTTTTTAAACGACTGATCAACGAACTTTGCGTTTTTTCTGCGACAGATAGACGAACATTGCGTTTTTTAAGCGACTGATCAACGAACCTTGTGTTTTTTGGGGACAGATCGACGAACTTTGAGTTTATTCAGCAATCGATCGACGAAATTTTCTTTTTTTCCACGATTGATCGACGAACTTTGCGTTTTTGGGCGACAGATCGATGAACTTTGTGTTTTTTCCGCGACAGATCAATGAACTTTGTGTTTTTTCCGCGATGGATCGACGAACTTTGCGTCTTTTCCGCGATCGATCGGTGAATCTCAATCAAATAAAATCTAAATTCAGAAATTTATTTAACAACCTAATTGTTAAGGGTCCCTAACACATTTAATGGAACTTGAAAAATACACTGCATATATAAAACTTAACTTTCTTCCCTTTTTTATAATAAAAATAAACATTTTACATAATCATTCTCAGTTGACTTAATTTTTTCAATGGTATTTTGTCATGTCTGCATTAATGTAATTCTTTAAATAGCATGTAAAATAATAGTGGGGTTTATAGATTTATTTTTCTCCCTCCCAAACATTACAACTCCCCTTCATTTAAAAATGTTGGTAGGGAGACTCCTCTCCTTGGAAAAATTTAATTTCAAGCCCTGTATAATAAAAATTGGGAAAATTGAAAAAAAAACTGAAAATTGAAATTTTGGCCTTTTTTTCCAAAATTTTGACCGCATGAAATGATTTCACCGTAATACAATTTTATTGGAATATTACTAACATCTTGAAGTAACTGTTGCAATCTATTAGAAATTGTATTGTTATGGTTGGATAATTTAATTTTTTTGTTCAAAAAAATCAGTTTTTTTTTTTTTTTTTTTTTTTTGCGATTTTTCAAAATTTTGGCCCACTTGCGGCAGTAAAAGATATTAACCATTTGGTGTAATATTTTGCGAATTTATTCCTTATTACCAATGGCAACTTTCCCACACTATTATGTTTCCATTATATAAATTTTGGTTTTTTTCGACCCACCCTATTAAGCATTTATCATATTCAACTAGAAAATTAAAAAGAAAAAGTATAACTGATTAATGTATATAACTGATGCCAGTGAATCATTTTATTCTTTTAAATTAAAACTTATTTCAACATGCACACACACATAATAATTTGTATTAAATAAAATGGCATCTTTTCTAAATATTGCTGTGGGGAGGAAAAGAAGAAAAAAAAATTTCTGAATCAGCCACACCAGCAGAAGTGCTGTGCACTTAGACTGTTTTAAATTTTTACACGCATATGCACTATAGCGCTTTTTACTGAAATTATGGTACTGAAAAAGAAAAACACTGCAGAACATAATATAAAAGATGGAGATAAATTATAATTCCAGGAAAGTAATTAAGAAAGATAATTGATACAATGTGTGGTACTTTTCGGTTAGCCAGACACCAGTGATATATATGCATGTATGTACGCATCATTGGCACCCGGCTAACCGAAAAGTACCCAATGTTTTATTTACATAAAATTAAAAGTGTAATATCAGACAGGCCCCCTCCTCCTAATATTTTGGATGGGTGTAAAAAAAAAAAATGTAACAGTATAGTATAACAATGTGCAACTATTTTGAATTCCAAGAAAGAAATTGCATGCTTTGAGAGTATGTTGTCACAAACACAGAAAGAAAATTTCAGACTCGGGGGAGATGAGGTTAAAAAAAAAAAAAAAAACTTACAAAGGCTTAAAACAAGTTTTAAAAAGGAAGACGTCCTTAAAGACAAATTTGTTTTTGCATGAGGGGTGAGGGACGATGCAATACTTTGAAACAAAAAAAGGTACTTTTCGGTTAGCCGGGCGCCAGTGATATATCTACATATATAAATACATATGTATATACCTATATATGTATATACATACATATATGTACATAAATATATGTATATATATATGTATGTATATCCAGACATATGTATATATACGTATATGTATATATACATGTATGTATATCACTGGCACCCGGCTAACCGAAAAGTACCCCAAAAAATTATGTATACTTTCATTACGAAAAAAAAAAAACATTAAAAATTAATCTGGTTTGTTATTAAAAAAATATTTACAACATGAAAATATATTAAAAGCAACTGTTTATAAAAAGTTTGGGTCCTTTTCTGTTATACCAACACCATTGTCGCAAAGCATAATAATCGGCACAAAAGGAAATTCACATGAAATGAATCATTTGAGAACAAAAATAACATTGTTGGCACAAATTTAAGCACTTAAAAATAAAACGTTTGAAAATTGCAATACATATATGCACTTAAAATAAAAGAACAAATAAATATTACATAAGGTAATAAAATAAAACTATTTAAAATGCAGGCTTGAAATTGTAAATGTCTCTTAGGATTGCTGTAAACATTTCATTTTTTGAATGAAGATGTTTATGAGTTTTTTGATAAAAACTTTTTTTTTTATGTATCTAAAGTCCTAAAACAATTTTATTGTCGCTTCTACATCATCAAGTAACAGCTTATGGTAAAATTCCTTTCAGTGTCAATAATAAATGCCAGTTATAATTTAATAAATATTTTCTATTTGAAAAGTAGCAAGTCAAGATGTTTTGTGAGGTTACGATTAAATAATAATAATAATAAAAGATTCACGTTCAATAAATAGTCCAATCAGAATGTTTGGTACAGTTTGCAATAAAAAATTCTTTACACGGTTAGGGTAGAAATAAATGGCAGATTAGCGTATATTTTGGCATGTGTTGGTATAACAGAAAAGTACCAAGTTGTGTTCCTATTACAATCTGATAAGTGGAATTTAAAAATTAAATCAGATTACTTAGCTTTTCGGCTAAACCAAAACATTTTGGGCACTATTGCCATGACTAATTAAAAATCACATTAATGAATTAAAAAGAAATTACCTACTTTATTAAAATCTTAAAAATGTGAAATTTTGCAAATGGTCATTAATTAGTACATAAAATTCGAAGTTTTCTATTACTATCAAAACAAAAATATGCCAGTATCATCAGAAAATACAGAATATACATTATATAGTATATTAGTTAATTAAAACCAGATCTTAACATATGAAGTAAAATTTCACTGAAAGACACTGGAGCTGTAAAATATTATTTTCCGCTTCCTGACTGGTTTAAGATTGTCAGCAATAAAGCAGATTATAAAACAGGCAACGGAGAATTATGAAAAAAATAAAAGCTGAATTTTTATTGGTTATTTTTTTCATAAACCAAAAACGTCCGAGATTGTTCATTACCGACACATTTTACTCCGATATGTATATATAATTACAATCAACTTATTAATAGCATATTCAGGGCAGATGTAAGATCAGTAAAGAACTTTTTTTTTATACACTTCTGTAGAATTAAGTCGCATAATAAGCAAAGCAGACTTTAAGAATTTAAGAGAATAAGCAAGCAGAGAAAATGCAGTTAATTTTACAAAATTGCTGATGCTTCTTCTCAGCTTTCTTTATCTTGAACTTAAATCTGTCCCTAAGAATGATGAAAATTAATTTTTAACTAACTCTTGGAATAATATAGAAAAATAATCTTACCTAATTTGTAAATCAAAATATCCAAAAACAATGACGAGACATAGACGACGCCATGATAATACCAGGCAAAATCAAGCAAGGAAAAATGTAAACATCCTACGATGACGCTGCCAAAAAGACATAAAAATCCCTACGAACCCGCAGAAAAAAGCTATATTTCAATAGATTTTTTTTTCAAGGTTTTTTTTTATCTTCAAAATTTCTCATACAATATTAAATAATTTTAAAAGTAGAAATTTTTCAATGCTGATTATTACAAAGCGGAAAACATTTAAAAATATATTTACAAAAATCCCCACTGGGAAAAAAAATGTGTCGGAAAAGGGAAATCTTAGTTTCATCTTTCCCTGGCTTGCCGTGTAAAAGGAGAGGAGGGGGGGGGGGATCGGTATTTGCTATTATTGCTTATTTAAGATATTTTTTCCTTTTAAATCTAAATTTTGAATGTTTCAAAAAATGAAAATAACTTATTTTTTGGAATTGATTTATAGATAATATACAGATAATATAAAATCACCCCCCCCTCCCCCCCCAAAAAAATATATATATTTTTTTTTCTTTCTCGTTTAACAGTAACTGTTTTTTGGCAAAGTGGCATTTATTTCTTTTGATAAATATTTTTTCATTGAAATTGAAATTGAAATAAATTCCCATTTATCATTAATTTTTTTAATATCTTTATATAATATGTATGTCTAAAGATTGCAATATTCATTTTCATTCTAGGTGCTCACAAAAAATATTCATTTAAAAATATTAATGCATACTTTAAAAGCAAAAACATTAACAGTTTTTATGATTTTTTTCCCATAAAAACTCTTTAAATTAAAGAAGGGTACTTTTTGTGTATTTTTTATTGCATAAAATATTTAAATGCAGCATATTTTATCGTTTCACATAAATCTAGGTTTAAAATAACGAAAATCATCTTATAAAATGTGAAGTAAAAATACTTTTTCTTTCTTATAATAAAAATGTCGAGAACATTATACTGGGCCACTGACTTTTAAACGATGATAGATTTGTATATCTTGGCCGCAAACGTACTTTCATTCGTTATTGGGCACTGAAATTGCATTAAGTTTCCCCGCCATTTGCCCGTTAACGATTTGGCGCTAGACATCCGGTGTGCGGGCGCGTCAGTTGAAATACATTAATGGCTGGATACAAATTGCCGCAAACTTTTTTGGCCACAACGTTTACAGCATGTGGCCAAAAATCTCGTGTTTGTTGGGTAGTCACTACTTCGCTACTTTCAGATTTTGTCAAAGGGTTCCATTTACACTAAAAATTAAGACACGAATGAAATAATAAAGTGATCCCTCGTTATATCGCGTCTGTCGAGATATAATTAAATAAATGCAACATAATCGAGGGCAGTAAAATAGATAACATACCAGAAAATGTTTTGTGTTTGTCTCCAAAATGTTAATTTATACACACATTAAATTTCGTAGCAAAATTAAAAGAGACATTATAATCTAGAAAATTACAGAAAAACAACTCTAGATGCAAATAATAAATAAATCTGTAAATCAAGGAATTCCGAATATTAAGAAACCGGCGTTAAACATGAAGACATAATAATGAGGAAATAGACAAGTGTTGCCAGAAAGAAAATTAATTCATTTGGTGGATTAGTACTTGATTTTAGCAACAAGTATCAATGGGGAAAATCTATCAATTCATGCGATACGTTGTTATACGCTGCAGCTGAGATTCCCAAATTGTTGAGCAGAACAAATTTTGCACAAAAGAAGCAAATTTCGGCCACGTGATTTGC
This sequence comes from Maratus michaelseni, assembly GCA_963931845.1. NCBI lineage: Eukaryota > Metazoa > Arthropoda > Arachnida > Araneae > Salticidae > Maratus > Maratus michaelseni. The sequence goes on from OZ007600.1 coordinate 14,060,660, forward strand.
AGAATGGTACATTTTGCACCCCTGAAGTAGCATTACAAGTAGCGTCGGTTCTCGCTACAAACTACGGATTTTTTGTATTGCGCTACTCGCTACTCTACATTATTCAAAATATAGCGCGCTATACTACAAACTACTGTAAAAAGTAGCAGCTACAGTAGTTTCGCTACTTGTAGCGCGCTACTTCCGACCCCTGTTTGGGTGTATACCGCCCAACAGGTATCGCTGCCATCCTCTGTTTTTCATGATTTCCGCTATAGCTATATCTAAAGAACGTGTAGATTGTCATTTGATTTTTGTTGCAGACGATTTCATGTACATAGAAGAAAGTTTTGTGATGACCACAACATACTAGTTTTCTTATAACGCCAGATGATCCTTCTTTTCGATATTCCACAGATCTTCTTTTAATTTGATGTTATTAAGCTCATAACAAAATAGATTGGAATTCCATAAGCTACATTTCAATTTATTCAATTTCCAGGAAAAAAAAAAAAAAAAAAATTGAGAAAAAAATCTAAAAATTAGAATTCTATCCAACTGCTGTCTCAGATTTTTTTAATTAATTAATTTTGGTTAATTTTATTCTATTTTGTTTTAGAACCTCGATCAGCGCCGTGCCGAAAATATTCTGCCGCGTGCCACTTATGGCACATGTGCCGCAGGTTCACCGTTCCTGATCGTTGATATTTAATGCCATTCTAGTTCTTCTGCATTTTTTTAGACCACTGACCAGGCTCCTACTGGGCTTTTGCCGAGCTGAACGGGTTGTTGCCAAGTAACAGGGCAAAGATTCGTCTGATCTCCACATGACGGAGATCTATTTGAGAAACCTCCAGGCCGTCGTGATTCTTGTTGCCTTCGTTGCTATTCTTAAGTTTGCAGGTTGCTAATTGATGTTTAGATGAGTTTTCGTCACTTCACAGCGCAGTTAAGTTACGCTGGGCGAATGTAAGATATTGGAATATTTACTGACCTTCTTTCGGAAACTTCTATCTGTTCGTCGCTCGTAGTTGGGTTTATAATTGGCACTTCTCTTGTATTCTTAAGCACTTGACTCTAGTCTTGGAGTTGGTTGTCTTTTGTCAGAATATGTTGTCGTACTTATGCTAACCACTCTTAGCTGTCTCTATCATAGGTAGTTGTCATTTTTACTTCTTTGTTTTACTTTTGTTGCTTAATACACTGGTGTCCAAAAATTAAGGGTCAGTGACAGGACGCTTTCGCTTTTTACACGGTTCGCCGAATATCTACTGAAATTCTTGACAAATTGTCCTTGCACTTCAAGAACAGTAGAAACAGTATACTGCAATTAAAAAATTATGATGTTGAATATTTGATGAGATATGGGCATTTGTATGAAATAATTTATAGCTTTGCATGCGCGAACTACACAAAAGAATTTTTTTCATGATTTGGTAGTCAATTCTATAGAGCAACTCATGTAAAAAGATCAGTCAAATATCATGATGCCATCGGATTATATGAGAGTTCCCCACGAATTTGTTAATTAGCTTACTGTATTGCTCGTAACTTTCTGAGTTTTCCCGATATTTGACTGGTCTTTTTATATGAGTTACTCTATAGAATTGACTACCAAATTATGAAAAAAATCTTTGGTATAGTTCGCGCATGCGCAGTTATAAATTATTTCATACAGATGCCCATATCTCATCTCATCAAATATTTAATACATTAATTTTTTAATTACAGTATACTGTTTCTATTGTTCTTGAAGTCAAACATGAGCTTTACATCTTCGAATTTCAAGAACAATTTGTTAAGAATTTCAGTAGATATTTGACAAGCCGTGTAAAAAGCGAAAGCGTCCGGTCACTGCCCATTAATTTTGGGACAACAGTGTAGTTGGAGTTGTCACTTGATCGTGGTTGTTCCTATTATTGAAAGTGATGTTTGTTGTCATTATGGGTGGTTTATTTCAGCTTTGTGCACTATAGGATAGAGCCTGTTACTTGGCCATTGTTTCGTCATATTTTGATGAAGTCTGCTATTACTATTGTGCACTTGTTGTGTATGTATTGCATTGACACTTTCATTGTGATTTTTAGCTCAGCGGCTATCAGTCCATTTTAATGCTATGGGTGTTATCACTACTTTATTATAAGTTGATTTTTTAGGGTTTCGTTCAACTCACGAAACCCTATTCGTCCCGCTACGTTGTCTGTCCGTCACAGAGCCGGTTCTCAGGAACTATATAACTTACAGACTTGAAATTTTATGTACTTATAGCTGAATACCAACTGAGAAGCTGATAATCATAAAATAAAAAAATCGTATTATTTTAATATAGAGAGATAAGAAACCAAAAATCTAACCGCCTTTTCCTATTAAATTTAAACATTTTTCATTATAGCATTTGCCAACCATTAAAAATCCACAATAAAATTCTTTCTGCAATAATTAATTTTCTATTGAAAGATTTCCACGTGAAAAATGAAAATGAAATAAAAGTTTCACCAATTGAAAAAAAAATAATAATATGACGTCATATTGACAATAAAATGGAAATTTTCAAACATTTCTCAATAATACAAGGAGTATGAGTATGTGTAAATACAGAAAGCAGCTTAATAAGAGGTCATTAAAGAATTCAAAAGAAAATTAATCTGACGTCTAACATTTTAAAGTTCTCTATACAACATGTTTAATTTTGAAATTGATTTTTTTTTATTATCACATTTAGTTCACATGACAGAAATTATTATGACAGAGTATAATAACAGGCTTTGCCCGCTATCGGACCGGTTCAGATTTTTGGAAAAACGAGAAAAATACACCGGTAAATTTTTACTTTATAAAAAAAAAACATGACTTTTTTTTTCTGAAAATGAAATTTATTTGGATTTATTAAAGAAAGGATAGAGTGTTTTGAAAGAAAGATTAAATGAAACCCTTTGTGCGATCTTCGATCACACTTACCCACTTGATTTTCATTGAATTGTTTGATATAGCACGTGCTATCACCACCGTTATTAAATTGAAGAGAAGGCAGAGAAAAATAGTTTAATAATTTAAATATTTAGTAAGAAATGGTGGTGTTTAAACACATATAAACACAGGTATGAAACAAAGGTTTTTCATTGGTAAGAATTTTGTTGAGAGAGCAGGCTTTTACAGAAAACCCCTAAAATTCTATCCTAATGTGATACTAATTTTCCTAAGTTCGAAAAAGTAAAATTCTCTTAAGGCGTAGTTCCAAACAATAATTTCGTAAAGATTACAATTATATCATTACGAAACGACTCTAATAAAATCTCCTTTCAGAAAATTTATGCAAAGTGGGAGGCTCATAATAAATTAGTAGTACTAGCTGACCCGGCCGGCGTTGCCCAGGCAGACTGTCATTGAAAAATGTAACAGTGGAGTGGACTTCATAAAAAAAAGACTGAATAATATTTATTTATACTAAAAACTTGCAAAAAAATTAAATAAGAGCTAACATTTCAAAAGTATAATAGTTACGCTTAAAAAACGAAACGGTCAGGGAAAACTATTACACTTACTTTTAAAGAATGGACAGGTCAGAGAAGTTCTTACGGTTGAACCTAAATGGCATATCGGTATAAGATCGAGGCTTGTAATATGGCAAATTAAGATTTGTGAAATGCTAATGTGACGCATTTTATAAAACTTTATTATAAACACAAATAAATATATCTGAAGTAGGAGAAACAACAGTTATAGAGTCAAAAGATCTAGATAGACCAACATACAATTGTCCATGACTGAATTTCCGAAACAACGCGATCGCGCATGCGACTGTTATCAAGCCTAAGACTCCTATAATAGTATTATAGGAGCTCTAATCAAGCCTATTTTGGCGATCGCTTATGCTCTGTGTTTGACGGCGTTCTCGATCCAATCTATTTCGATTTTCTCTTCTTAATTCGGCTTCTTCTTCACTTATTTTTAATGATATTTTGAAGCTCCATAATTGCAGCGAAAGAGCGAAACGTAAACAAACGCGATTTATCTCGGCCTAAATCCTGCCAAAGGACTTTACACAACAACCAATGAGATGTGTTTCATTCGGGCGTTGCCATTAAACAATTAACAAATAATCGCGATTTCTGTGCCACGTACGATAGCGTAATATATATATATATAGATTTTTACATTACAGACATCAAATAGATATCAGACCTTAACGAATCGTTTTCAAAACTTTTCAGCTGTGCCTTATATGCTAAAATTTTTAATTTTTAACACTTTCTAACATAATTGAAAAGTGTTTACGAATTCGGTTTGTCTCTCTTTCTAACTTTCGTATATATACTCGGATGCCATGTAATTTTTACATGTTATTGAGTTTTACTATAGAATGTTCGGTATTGAAACGGAAAGTGGGCAGTATTTGTAGTTCGTTTACAGATTCACACAAAAGATTTCCGCAATATTATGTTGTATGGGAAAAAAAAAATTGCGATGCATTTTATTGATGTTACGATATTTCAGATATAATGAGATTGATATGCATCACTGAGGTGGATTACAACGTGCTTTCTCAGGAGTACAGAATAAGTATAGCATTTACAGTTCGTTTACATGCACACATAAAAGAATTCTGTTACTTTATGATCTATAAGTAAAATCTTTTGCTGTGCATTTTAATGATGTTATTGTACTTCAAACACTTCAAAAACTTCAAACAAGTTCGAAATCACTAAAGTTCACTGCATGTTTTCTATAGATTATAGAATGCATAACATTTATAGTTCATATAGAGAGACACGCAAAAAAATACGGTTAAAGGATTAATTAAGATCGATAATTGCTGGAAGTGCGTTTTCCTCTGTAGTTTCCTCCATTGCGGTATTTCTTAATTATGTTACGATACTTTAAACATAATGGAATTCAAACGAATCGCTGAGGTGCATTACATGTTTTCAATGAATTATAAAGCGCGTAGCATTTATCGCTCAGTTACAGAGACGCACAAAAGAATTAGGTTAAAGCACTGACAATGATCGATAATTGCTGGAAATACGTTTTCAGATGTGGTATGCATTTTAAAACTTAGCTAATTTTTAGTGTATTAAGTTATGAGTATAAGTCTATGAGTCATACCTGCACGAAAGAATTCACACACATTACCGGATACTGACAGGAATTGCTGAAAATGGATGCTTACCGAGTTAAGTTTTCTTTTAAATTGCTTATTTAGATATTTAATTTCATTGCATTTAAAAAAGGAAATTTCTTAATAATAGTCTGTTACTGTTGGAAAGTGTTTCATCATCTATGCCTGGTGCATGATTTCTCGTTCTTTTTAAACTAGATATTAGCTACCAGTTTGTTTTGCTTTAGACTCGTTTTGACATCGTCTCAAACGTTGAAGGTATGTAGCAATTTAATGCTATAATAGTTCATTTTTAGGGTTTCGTTCATCTCACAAAACCCTATTGGTCTTTTCGTCACATAGTCGGTTCTTAGAAACTGCATAAGTTAGAGACTTGAAATTTTGTGTACTTACAGCTGATCACTTACTGTCACGCTGAAAATCATAAAATTTTGAGGATGTCTTCATTAACGCAAGCTATTAATTAAAACCTTAAAAACCCACTCATTAATGGATAAAAATATTCAACTAAAGCGCAGAATTTATTTGAATTGTAGCCAATTTGTAAAATAGCGCACATAATAATATTCCCTTTCAATTAAAAAATGTGTTTACACGTCACTATCCAACCAGAAATAAAACTTTAAAAATATAATTAAATTATCACGTGTTAAAAGCAGTAATTGTAGAAAATTACGTAATAAAAAATATACTTGCGCGTGAATATTAAAAAGAGAAATAATTAAATTATTACGCGTTCAAAGCATTAAATAGGGATATTTACGTCATATTTAAAATGCTCAAATAACAATATTTCCAGACAGTTTCAATATAAAAATATATTTACACGAGATATTAATTTATTTCGACAAAATATTTTTCCTATTATTGCAAATTTTAAAACAGCGTAAATAATAATATTTCCCTTCAATTAAATATTTTTAAGTTTAGTAATAGGAAGAAAACTTTGAAAATTACGTCACATTGGAAACGATACATTTAATACGTCTTACTAGAAACAATTTTCGGTACTTCTCCATTATACCGTTGACAACTTTCCAGTAACAAAAAAAAAAAAAAAAAAAAAAACTTATCGCCAAATTATTTGCCCAAAAAACTAATGGAAGACTGTTGTCATTCGAATGTAAAGCCCAACTCATTAAAGTGTCAACTATCAGTAACTTTAAACAATAAAATTTATAATGCATTAATGAAAAGAGAAGAAAAAAAGCAATCTTAAATATTTATTTATTTACAATATTTTTCTTAATTACCCCCCTCGGCTGATTGATAAGTGTTTATGACGTCAGTTGAAGTGGATCTGTTGTGCATAACTATGCCTAGCAGCATTTTTTCAATGCTTTTTCTCTTTTAATATCATGGAGCGCCGTTTAAGGTCGTTATTATTTTTTAAATTAATGAAATAACTAATAAATAGGTAAAATATCATTAAAAATACAGGTAAATGTCGAATAAAAATCTCTGGATGACATAACAAACACGTGTAACGCATCTGATGTCAATTGAAAATGACGCCACGGTAACGCACTTTTTTCTCCTATATTTTGGCGACAGTTTTTTTTCTTTTTCGGATAGTGTTGACGGGATAACGGATAAATACCCAATGTTTCATAACATCATTATAAAATTCCCCGATGCATCAACATTGTTTACTTAGCCATTTTACACAAGTTGATTTTCAAGTGCTTAATTGGTGTTATTTAATCAATCACGAAAACAGTTGTTAGCTGTTTCGACAGCAGTTGATTCGGCCTTAAAATACCTCACTGAAGGGAAAATGAATAGAAACCCGATTACAGAAGCTCTCCACTGATCGCTTAATTATAATTCAATCTTCCGTAATCATTTTAGAGTTAATGAAATTAGCGTGTTTTTAGAAATTGCGGTGTCAGAACAGGGATTGGCGAGCGTAGCTCGTAGGGAGCAGAGCCCCCTAGTAGAAAAAAAAATAAAACTCTAATGGGCAATGATGTAATTAATAATGCGAATAGGAATTGTTAATAAAGAAGGGGAGAGCGGAGTAAACTACTTTTTTTTAAATATCGCATTTAGTCCACATGACAGATATTATTATGACCGAGTATAATAGCGGGCTGTTTGAGATATTCGTAAAAACGAAAAAATAGACCGGTAAATTTTTATAAAAAATATGACTTTGAAAATGAAATTTATTTGGATTTATTAAAGAAAGGATAAAGTGTTTTGAAAGGAATATTAAACGAAACCCTTTGAGCGATCTTCGATCACACTTGTTTCATTTTATCCCTCCGTAGAGAAATTATGCAACCTCTTTCATCCCATCATCTAGCTTATAACAATCTCATTCCTGTAATCATAACAAAAATACAGAGAAAGAAAACAGGAAGAGAGATTCATCAAGTCACTGAAAGATCTGAGAGAAAGAACTGCGTTGTTTTGTTTTGCGATGAATAGATTGCTTCAGCATATATTATCCCCACCGTTATTTAATTTAAGAAATTCAAAAAAAAAGTGATTGTTATCAGCCTGGATTTAGAAAGAAATGGAAACATGTATTCAAATATAAATTTAGATATAGCCTGAGGGGATAATGCATCAACATTTGTTCAACAAGTGTATGAGATTACTTCTTCATATGGCCTCGAGTTATTGTGTTATTTTCAGAATAACTTTGAATTTTAAAAAACGATGGAATCACTATTGTGTAAATTTTATTTTTATTTTGTAAATAGATAATATAAGTTACTTCTTGTAAATTTCAGATAATTTTCCATTGCCGAATTTTTTATGTAATATTTCACATTATGGAAACACAGGTAAACCAGACGTCAACTCGGTGTCAAAATCTTTTACATGTGTTTGAAGTTATAAAATCGTTAACCTTTTGATTACGGGGTTGGAACATCTTACGTACCAGCGACTATTTTATTATTCTATTCGGGCCAATTTTTAAAAACTAATCTCTGTCATACACTTATAATACGATATTTTCAAGAGATATCAACCAAAAAGAATTTTTTTGTAAATTGTTGTATGACTGAATAGAAAAAAAGTCGCCAGTCCCGGTCCGTAATCAAAAAGTTAATATTAAACTAAATTTTAGTTACCACTGTTTTTTGCTTTACCATCTATTTGGCTTCATCCAAATTTTAACTTTTGTGCAGGTATGTAGCAGTTTAATGCTAGTACAGTTCATTTTCCCATTTTATTCCTTTGTAGAGAAATTATGCAACCTTTTTCATCCCATCATCTAGCTTATAACAATCTCACTCCTGTAATCATAACAAAAACATAGAGAAAGAATACAGGAAAAGAGATTCTTCAAGTTTCTGAGAGAAAGAACTGCGTTGTTTTATTTCGAACTGAATAAATTGCAGTAGCATGTATTATCCCCACTGTTATTTAATGTTAGAACGGTAAAGAAAAGTGATTGTTATATTACCTGATTTCGAAAAAAAAATGGGGTGTGTATGCAAATCTAAACAGTGCAACGATATGAAGCAAAAACCTGAAAGGTCAATGCAGTGGTCAGAAGTAGCACGCTACAAGTAGCGAAACTACAGTAGTCGCTACTTTTTAAAGTATTTTATATTGTATCGCGCTACATTTAAAACAATGTATTGTAGAGAGTAGCGCGATACAAAAAATCAGTAGTTTGTAGCGATAATTTAACGCTACTTCAGGAAAAAAATATGACAATGACTTCATATGTATGTGTGGATGTAAGCATGTATCAGGTGCACAGAGCTCCCCTTTGTAAAATTAGGATTTAAGTTTTTATTTATTGTTTTATTAATATTTATTTGAACCCACAGTATTCTGTAAAGTGTTCGGGAAGTCCGTGGAGTCACACCCGATTTTTTTTTATGTAACTTAATTTAAATATTGATTGTAATATGTATATATCTCTTAATTTCACTAAGAAATTTGTAATAAGTGTATAAACTAACATTTTGGATACAAACGCAAAGCATTTTCTTATATGTTTTTACCATAATTATTTAATGCCCTCGGTTAAATCGCACTTATTTAATTGTATTCCGGCAGACGCAATATAACGAGAGGTCACTGTATTATTTAATCCATGTCTACAACTTCGAGTGTAAATTGTTTCCTTTGACAAAATCTGAAAGGAGCGAAGTAGTGACTACTTTTGAAAAGTAGTTTGTTGTCGCTACTTTTTTAAACAACTAGTTGTAGTTGTAGTTCGCTACAATAAAAAAGTAGTTTTTCCGACCCCTGAGTCAATGCATCAGAATTTGCTGAACAGGTGTTTATGATTACTTTTTAATTTTGCCTTGAGCCATTGAATTATATATTAAGAATCACTTAGGTTTTAAAAATGATCGAATGATTATAAATAAATTTTTCTTTCTGTTTTGTAAACTGTATACTGGTGGCTGTCACTACCTCACAGATAATTTTCCATTCTGCAATTCCTTATGTAATAAATAAAATTGTGGAGACGCATGTAAAACAGCCGTCGAATCGGTGTTAAGATTTTTCACATGTGTTTGAAATGATAAAACCGTTAAACTTTAAGTTAAATTTTAGTTACCGCTGTCTTTTACTTATCTTTTCGGCATCATCCAAATTTTAACTTTTGTTCATTTCTCCATTTTATATCTTCGTAGAGAAATCATGCAAGCTTTTTCATCCCATCACCATGTTTATACAATATTACTCCTGAAATCACAACAAAAATATAAAGAAAGAGAACAGAAAGAAATTCGTCAAGTCACTGAAAGATCTGAGAGAGAAAAAAATGCATGTTTTAATTTCCGTTGAATAGATTGCTGCCGCATGTATTTTTCCCACCATCATTTAATTTATAGAAGACAAAGAAAAATTATTATTATAAGCCCAGATCTAGAAGGAAATGTAGACATACATACAAATATAAACGCAGATATAGACTGAGCGGGCAATGCATCAGCATTTGTTGAACAAGCGCTTATGATTACTTTTTCATATGGCCTCGAGTTAATGTGTTATTTTCAGAATAACTTTGAATTTAAAAAATGCTGGAATGACTATTGTGTGAATTTTATTTTGTTTATTTTGTAAAGGGGCAATATTGATTATTAGTTGTACATTTCAGCTAGTTTTCCATTGTGGAATTCTTTATGTGATGAATAAAATTGCAAAACCACGGGTAATTTTAGAAAACAGGCGTCATCTCGGTGTCAAACATTTCACATGTGTCTTAAATGATGAAACCGTTAGTTTTTAAACCAGATTTCAGTTACCAGTGTCTTTTGCTCAACCATTTTCTTTGTTTGGCATCTTCCAAATCTTAAATTTTTGTGCAGGTAATTTAAGCAGCTCATTTTTCCATTTTATCTTTTGGTAGCAAAATTTTACAAGCTTTTTCATCCCATCATCATGCTTATAACTATCTCATTCTTGTAATCATAACAAAATTCCAGAAAAAAAAAACAGGAAGAGAGATTCATCAAGTCTCTCGATGAAATGCTTTTTTCGTTACCCTCTTTTTGGCATTATCTTAACTTTTGTGCAGGTATGTAGAAATTTAACGCTACTGCAGCTAATTTTTCCCTTTCATCTCTTCGTAGAGAAATTATGCCAGTTTTTTCATCCCAACATTTAGTTTATAACAATCCATTCGTGTAATATAACAAAATTACAGAGAAAGAAAACAGGAAGAGAGATTCATCAAGTGTCTCGGTGAAATGCTTTTTTCGTTACCCTCCTTTTGCCATTATCTTAACTTTTGTGCAGGTATGTAGAAATTTAATGCTACTGCAGCTAATTTTTCCCTTTCATCTCTTCGTAAAGAAATTATGCCAGATTTTTCATCCCAACATTTAGTTTATAACAATCCATTCGTGTAATATAACAAAATTACAGAGAAAGAAAACAGGAAGAGAGATTCATCAAGTGTCTCGGTGAAATGCTTTTTTCGTTACCCTCTTTTTGCCATTATCTTAACTTTTGTGCAGGTATGTAGAAATTTAATGCTACTGCAGCTAATTTTTCAAATTCATCTCTTCGTAGAGAAATTATGCCAGCTTTTTCATCCCAACATTTAGTTTATAACAATCCATTCGTGTAATATAACAAAATTACAGAGAAAGAAAACAGGAAGAGAGATTCATCAAGTCTCTCGATGAAATGCTTTTTTCGTTACCCTCTTTTTGGTATTATCTCAACTTTTGTGAAGGTATGTAGAAATTTAATGCTACTGCAGCTAATTTTTCCCTTTCATCTCTTCGTAGAGAAATTATGCCAGCTTTTACATCCCAACATTTAGTTTATAACAATCCATTCGTGTAATTGTAATATAACAAAATTACAGAGAAAGAAAACAGGAAGAGAGATTCATCAAGTCTCTCGATGAAATGCTTTATTTCGTTACCCTCTTTTTGGCATTATCTTAACTTTTGTGAAGGTATGTAGAAATTTAATGCTACTGCAGCTAATTTTTCCCTTTCAACTCTTCGTACAGAACTTATTATGCCAGCTTTTTCATCCCAACATTTAGTTTATAACAATCCATTCCTGTAATATAACAAAATTACAGAGGAAGAAAACAGGAAGAGAGATTCATCAAGTCTCTCGAGGAAATGCTTTTTTCGTTACCCTCTTTTTGGCATTATCTTCACTTTTGTGAAGGTATGTAGAAATTTAATGCTACTGCAGCTAATTTTTACCTGGGGGCACAATATGTTCTATACGAACATAACTGAAATCATTAAGGTTATCGATGTCGAGTCGAATGAGGAATACCCCGTCATGATTCAGCCCATAGAACCAAAGAAACGAAAGCGCCCCCTGTGGTGAAAATCCGAACTAAAATCAGTAAGCTCTATTGATATCGAGTGGAAAGAGCCATACCCCGTCGTGATCCAGCCCATAGAAACAGAGATAGCAAAGCACCACCTGGTGGTGAGAGGAAGTTGATGTAGAATAAATGCGATATTTAATAAAAAGTCGTCGTCCCCCCACCCCCTTTATCTCGCTAATTATTACAAATATACAAATGTTTCTTAATTACATCTAATGTCCCGATCCGATAATGGGGTTTCCCTATCTACCTATCCTAATCCGCTTTTCCCTATCATAATAGAAAAAAGCATATTTTATCAAAGAATCGCTGGCAAACGCGAATTTCGTCAAATATAGGCTGAAAAAACATAAATTTTGTAAAAGGATCGCTAAAAAAACATGAATCTCATCAGCAGAGAGAACACGAATATTGTCAAAGGATTATTAAAAGAGCAAATTTCATCAAAGGATCACGGAAAAATGGGAATGTCATCAAAGGATTGCGGGAAAGACGCAAATTTCACCCAAGGATCACAGGAAAAACGTGAATTTCGTCAAAGGATCGCTGAAAAAAACATTAATTACGTTGTAGGATCACTGAAAAAACATGATCTCGACAAAAGGATGCAGAAAAAACATGAATTTAGTTAAAGGATCACAAAAAAAGCAAATTTCGTCAAATGATTGCAGGAAAAACTTGAATTTCATCAAAGGATCGCAGAAAAAATATGAAATTCGTCAATGGATTGTGGAAAAATGCTGATTTTGTGAAAGGTTCGCAGAAAAAACTTTCGTGAAAGGGTCGCGGAAAAAATGCAACTGTCTTTATTAAAAACAGCACACACACAAACCTCTATACAAACAAACCTATTCTGTCTTCCTGCCTGAGGGAAGCACCGTAATTATAACACCTAGGCCTGATTTTTTAATTTCAATTTAGATTTTTTTTAATTAAACGTGCATACGGAATTCTGGATTCGAGGCTATTCCATGCTCTCCGCCAATCACAGCAACAAAGCAGACAGCCAATGAGAAGAGGTGTGAATATGGGATGATCCAGGATCCAGCGACGGCAGTTCATGTTCACAGCTGAAAGCGGCTAGCCACAGATTTCATTGTTTTGTTTATGTTTGAGTTTGATTTTAAAGAAAAGGTATATATTTTTGGGTAATAGAGGTTCACATAAGTTAGTTTCAATTGTATTCATTCCTTGTATGCGTAGTTGCCCCCATATATTATGTGTTAGGTAAGAATATATTTTGCACTTTACTGACTGTTTTCATAGCGCTAGACATATCAGCTCATGTTCTTAAATGAAACAAACTGTTTTCAATAACAAATCTTAATGAATCAAATTAATCTTACACTTTACTATAAAATGTACAGTTCTGCAATTTATCGCATATTACAACGTTCTTGGGAACTAAAAATGTAGTCAAATAACAGTAACAGAAAGAAAAATTGTAAATAACAATAAATAAATAATCATAAATTTCACATCATTGAATTAACAAACTCATATATAAGATACAACTTTAAACTGATATGCTTCATCAACTGTTGTCGAAATCAATATAATGTAAATAATTCTTAAACATTATGAGTTTGCTAAGAAATTAAAACATTCAGTGCAGTGTAGGATGTATTTTTTCCTCAAAACAATTTAATTTGTAAATATGAAGTAAAAAAAAAAATCACCGTTTTCTCACATATTATGAGTTTTATCAGCAAGTTAAAACATTAAGTAAATATGAATGATTTGCGGAGCTGTTTCTATCAAAAATTCAATAACATCGCCGAAAAACCCTCAATAAAAATAATTATAAAGAGTGTGATGACAACATAAATTTTATACCACATTGCATGTCCGTTCTTGGGCGATTCTTATAAAACTCAAAATTTGTCACAAAATGGTGATTTTTTTACAACATGCTTACAAATTAAAATGGTTTATAATTATTTAAAAAAACTCGGTCAGAAATAACATTGATTTTACATTTTTAAAGACTTATTCTTTATAATTATTTTGAAACAGCTCCGCAAATCATTGATATTTATTTATTGTTTTACTTTCTGATGAAACTCATTATGTGAGAAAACAGTGATTTTTTTTTACCTCATACTTACAATCCTCAAAACAATTTAATTTGTAAATATGAAGTAAAAAAAAAAAACCCGTTTTCTCACATATTATGAGTTTTATCAGCAAGTTAAACAACAAGTAAATATGAATGATTTTGCGGAGCTGTTTCTATCACTAATTCAATAACATCACCCAAAAACCCTCAACAAAAATAATTATAAAGAGTGCGATGACAACATAAATTTTATACCACATTGCATGTCCGTTCTTGGGCGATTCTTATAAAACACAAAATTTGTCACAAAATGGTGATTTTTTTACAACATGCTTACAAATTAAAATCTCTATCTCTATAAAACAGTAGGTGTCTGTCTGCCTGCCCGCGGATTTCTCCGTAATTATAACACCTAGGACTCTAAAATTTTTGTGATGTGTAGATGTTGTCACCGGAAAGTATACCTCGGCGCCGGATTTTTAAATTTTAATTTAGATTTTTTTTTAATTAAAACGTGTATATGGAATTTTGGGTTCGAGGCTATTTCAAGCTCTCCGCATGGAATATCGTCGGCAACGCCATCCGTGGCAACGAAGCAGCCAGCCAATGAGAGCAGGTCTGATTATGGCATGTTCCAGGATCTAGCGACGACACACGACAGTTTAGTTCGTAGCTTACGCAGCTGTTTAGGTACAAATTCCATTCGTTTTTTTTTTGTTTTTTTTTTTTTTTAGATTTATTTTAAAGAAAAGGAATATATTTTTGACTGATTGAGATTAAAGTAGGTTAGTTTTGATTGTATTCATTCTTTGTATGTTTAGTTGCCCCCATATATTATGTTTTAGGTAAGAATATAACTTGCATTTTACTGAATGGTTTCATAGTGTTCATTGTTCTGAAATGAAACAAACTGTTTTCAATAACAAATCTTAATGAATCAAATTAATCTTACACTTTACTATAAAATGTACTGTTCTACAATTTATCGCATGTTACAACTTTCTCGGGAGCTAAAAATGTAGTCAAAAACTCTTAACAGAAAGATTGTAAATCAACAAACTCATATATATAAGATATAACTTTAAACTGATTTGCCTCATCAACTGTTGTCGAAATCAATGTAATGTAAATATTTCTTAAATATTATGATTTTGTTTAAGAATTGGAAACATTCAGTGAAGTGTAGATTGTATTTTTTCATCAAAACAATTTGATTTGTAAGTATTAGGTAGAAAAAAAATCACCGTTTTCTCACATGATGAGTTTCATCAGAAAGTAAAACAATAAATAAATATGAATGATTTACGGAGCTGTTTCAAAACAATTATAAATAATAAGTCTTTAAAAATGTAAAATCAATTTTATTTCTGGCCCAGTTTTTTTAGAAATAATTATAAACCATTTTAAGTTGTAAGCATGTTGTAAAAAAATCACCATTTTGTGACAAATTTTGAGTTTTATAAGAATCGCCCAAGAACGGACATGGAATGTGGTATAAAATTTATGTTGTCATCACACACTTTATAATTATTTTTGTTGAGGGTTTTCGGGCGATGTGATTGAATTTTTGATAGAAACATCTTCGCAAATCATTCATATTTACTTAATGTTTTACTTGCTGATAAAACTCATAATATGTGAGAAAACGGTGATTTTTTTTTTTTTTAATTCATATTTACAAATTAAATTGTTTTTTCGGATTGTAAGTATGAGGAAAAAAAAAAAATACCGTTTCCTCACATAATGAGTTTCATCAGAAAGTAAGCCAATA
The DNA here is from genome assembly GCA_963931845.1 of Maratus michaelseni. Classification (NCBI taxonomy): domain Eukaryota; kingdom Metazoa; phylum Arthropoda; class Arachnida; order Araneae; family Salticidae; genus Maratus; species Maratus michaelseni. The sequence goes on from OZ007600.1 coordinate 14,076,375, forward strand.
AATAAATATGAATGATTTGCAGAGCTGTTTCAAATTAATTAAAAAGAATAAGTCTTTAAAAATGTAAAATCAATGTTATTTCTGGCTGAGTTTTTAAAAAAATAATTATAAACCATTTTAATTTGTAAGCATGTTGTAAAAAAATCACCATTTTGTGACAAATTTTGAGTTTTATAAGAATCGCCCAAGAACGGACATGGAATGTGGTATAAAATTTATGTTGTCATCACACTCTTTAAAATTATTTTTTTTTAGGGTTTTTGGGCGATGTTATTGTATTTTTGATAGAAACAGCTCCGCAAATCATTCATATTTATTTAATGTTTTAACTTGCTGATAAAACTCATAATATGTGAGAAAACGGTGATTTTTTTTTTTTTACTTCATATTTACAAATTAAATTGTTTTGAGGAAAAAATACATCCTACACTGCACTGAGTGTTTTAATTTCTTAGCAAACTCATAATGTTTAAGAATTATTTACATTATATTGATTTCGACAACAGTTGATGAGGCATATCAGTTTAAAGTTGTATCTTATATATGAGTTTGTTAATTCAATGATGTGAAATTTATGATTATTTATTTATTGTTATTTACAATTTTTCTTTCTGTTACTGTTATTGAACTACATTTTTAGTTCCCAAGAACGTTGTAATATGCGATAAATTGTAGAACTGTACATTTTATAGTAAAGTGTAAGATTAATTTGATTCATTAAGATTTGTTATTGAAAACAGTTTGTTTCATTTAAGAACATGAGCTGATATGTCTAGCGCTATGAAAACATTCAGTAAAGTGCAAAATATATTCTTACCAAACACTTAATATATGGGGGCAACTACGCATACAAAGAATGAATGCAATTGAAACTAACTTATGTGAACCTCAATTAGCCAAATATATATACCTTTTCTTTAAAATAAAACTCAAACATAAACAAAACAATGAAATCTGTGGCTAGCCGCTTTCAGCTGTGAACATGAACTGCCGTCGCTGGATCCTGGATCATCCCATATTCACACGTGCTCTCATTGGCTGTCTGCTTTGTTGCTGTGGATTGGCGGAGAGCATGGAATAGCCTCAAATCCAGAATTCCGTATGTATGTTTTAATTTAAAAAAAAAAATCTAAATTGAAATTAAAAAATCAGGCCTAGGTGTCATAATTACGGGGTTTTCCTCAGGCAGGAAGATAGAATAGGTTTGTTTGTATAGATGTTTGTGTGTGTGCAGTTTTTAATAAAGACAGTTGCATTTTTTCCGCGACCCTTTCACGAAAGTTTTTTCTGCGATCCTTTCAGTAAATCAGCATATTTTCCACAATCCTTTGACGAATTTCGTATTTTTTTTACGATCCTTTGATAAAATTCAAGTTTTTCCTGCAATCATTTGACGAAATTTGCTTTTTTTTGTGATCCTATAACGAAATTCGTGTTTTTTCTGCATCCTTTTGTCGAGATTCATGTTTTTTCAGTGATCCTATGACGAAATTCACGTTTTTCCTCTGATCCTTGGGTGAAATTTGCGTCTTTCCCCGCAATCCTTTGATGACATTTGCGTTTTTCTGTAATCCTTTGATGAAATTTGCTTTTTTAATAATCCTTTGACAATATTCGTGTTTTCTCTGTTGCCTTTTGACGAGATTCATGTTTTTTTAGCGATCCTTTGACAAAAATAGTGTTTTTTCAGCGATTATTAGATGAAATTTGTTGTTTTTCTCGCGAACCTTTGACAAAATTCGCGTTTGCCAGCGATTCTTTGATAAAATATGCTTTTTTCTATTATGATACGGAAAAGCGGATTAGGATAAGTAGATAGGGAAACCCCGTTATCGGATCGGAACATTAGATGTAATAAAGAAATATTTGTATGTTTGTAATAATTAGCGGGAATGGGATGTTTGTGTGTGTGCTATTTTTAATAAAGACAGTTACATTTTTTCTGCGACCCTTTCATGAAAGTTTTTTCTGCGAACCTTTCACAAAATCAGTATTTTTTCCACAATCCTTTGACGAATTTCGTACTTTTTCTGCAATCCTTTTCAAAATTCAAGTTTTTTCTGCAATCATTTGACGAAATTTGCGTTTTTTGTGATCCTTTATCGAAATTCGTGTTTTTTCCACATATATTTTTCGAGATTCATGTTTTTTCAGTGATCCTACGACGTAATTTGTGTTTTTTCAGCGATCCTTTGACGAAATTCACATTTTTCCTGTGATCCTTTGGCGAATTTTGCGTTTTCCCCGCGATCCTTTGATGAAATTCGCATTTTTCCGTGATCGCCTTTGATGAAATTTGCTTTTTTAATGATCCTTTGAAAATATTCGTGTTTTCTCTGCTGCCTTTTGACGAGATTCATGTTTTTTTAGCGATCCTTTGACAAAATTCGTGTTTTTTCAGCTTCTTATTTGATGAAATTCGTGTTTTTCTCGCGAACCTTTGACAAAATTCGCGTTTGCCAGCGATTCTTTGATAAAATATGCTTTTTTCTATTATGATAGGGAAAAGCAGATTTGGATAGGTAGATAGGGAAACCCCATTATCGGATCGGGACATTAGATGTAATTAAGAAACATTTGTATATTTGTAATAATTAGTGAAAATGGCGAGATAAAGGGGGTGGGGAGAACGACTTTTTATTAAATAACGCATTTATTCTACATCAACTTCCTCTCACCACCAAGGGGTGCTTTTCTATCTGTGTTTCTATGGGCTGGATCACGACGGGGTATGGCTCTTTCCACACGACATCAATAGAGCTTACTGATTTTAGTTCGGATTTTCACAACAGGGGGCGCTTTCGTATCTCTGGTTCTATGGGCTGGATCATGACGGGGTATGCCTCATTCGACTCGACATCGATAACCTTAGGGATTTCAGTTATGTTCGTATAGAGCATATTGTGCCCCCTGGTGGTGGAAGGTGTAACTAAAGGATTTTGCAGCTAACTCGGGTTCTATGGGTCACATCACGACACGGTTTGGCTCATTCGACACAACATCAATAGAGCTTACCTATTTTAGTTCTGAATTTCACCACCAAGGGGTGCTTTCCTATCTCTGTTTCTATGGGCTGGATCACAATGGGGTATGGCTCTTTCCACTTGACATCGATAGAGCTGACTGATTTTAGTTCGGATTTTCACCACCAGGGGTGCTTTCCTATATCTGGTTCTATGGGCTGGATCACGACGGGGTATGGCTCATTCGACTCTACATAGATAGAGCTTATCTATTTTCACCACCAGGGGCGCTTTTCTATCTCTGATTCTATGGACTGGATCAAGAAGGGGTATGGCTCTTTCGACGCGACTTACGGTAATATATGGGAGTGTGTATGGCACGCCCAGTGTTTGCTGTCTAAGGTAGTGGGGCCCCCAACATTAGATTTGTTTAAAAATAAAAAAATGTTCAACACTGATTTCAGGTACATTTAAGGTTGTTGGCACGGGCAAAGCCGGGCGGGTAAGCTAGTGGGTTATAATTATTTTTAAAAAAACTCGGCCAGAAATAACACTGATTTTACATTTTTAAAGACTTATTCTTTATAATTATTCTGAAACAGCTCCGTAAATCATTCATATTTATTTATTGTTTTACTTTCTGATGAAACTCATCATGTGAGAAAACGGCGATTTTTTTTTTTACCTCATACTTACAAATCAAATTGTTTTGATATAAAAATACACCCTACACTTCACTGAATGTTTCCAATTCTTAAACAAAATCATAATATTTAAGAAATATTTACATTACATTGATTTCGACAACAGTTGGTGAGGCATATCAGTTTAAAGTTATATCTTATATATATGAGTTTGTTAATTTACAATCTTTCTGTTACAGATTTTGACTACATTTTTATTTCCCGAGAACGTTGTAACATGCGATAAATTGTAAAACTGAACATTTTATAGTAAAGTGTAAGATTAATTTCATTCATTAAGATTTGTTATTGAAAACAGTTTATTTCATTTCAGAACATGAGCAGATATGTGAACGTTTTGAAAACATTCAGTAAAATGCAAGTTATATTCTTACCAAACACATAATATATGGGGGAAACTAAACATACAAAGAATGAATACAATCCAAACTAACTTACTTTAGCCTCAATTAGCCAAATATATATTCCTTTTCTTTAAAATAAATCTAAAAAATAAACAAAACAATGGAATTTGTAGCTAAACAGCCGCGTAAGCTACGAACTAAACTGTCGTCGCTAGATTCTGGATCATGACATAATCACACCTGCTCTCATTGGCTGGCTGCTTCGTTGCCACGGATGGAGTTGCCCAGGCTAATTCATGCGGAGAGCTTGAAATAGCCTCGAACCCAAAATTCCATATACACGTTTTAATTTTTAAAAAAATCTAAATTAAAAATTAAAAATCTGGCGGCGAGGTATACTTTCCGGTGATAGTATCTACACATGACAAAAATTTTAGAATCCTAGGTGTTATAATTACGGTGAAATCCTCGGGCAGGCAGACAGACACTTACTGTTTTATAGAGATAGATATTACAGAGAAAGAAAACAGAGAGATTCATCAAGTCACTGAAAGATCTCACAGAAAGAACTGCGTTGTTTTGTTTTGAGTTGAATAGATTGCTGCAGCATGTGTTATCCCCACCGTTATTTAATTTAAGGACGGCAAAGAAAAATGATTGTTATAAGCCCAGGTTTAGAAAGAAATGGAGATATATATGGAAATCTAAACAGCTCAAGGCCTGAGGGGGCAATACATCAGAATTTTCTGAACTTACTTCTTGTTTGTGATTACTTCTTCATTTTGCCTTGAGCCATTGTGTTATACTTTAAAAATCACTTTTGTTTTTAAAAATGACGGAATGAGGATTATATAAATTTTATTTCATGATTTGTAAAAGGATAATATTGCGCAATGCTTCTTTATTTCACTTACGTTTCTGTTAAATAACTCTAACCCATTTGCACACAAAGGGCATATTTCAATAATTTCTGTTTTATTTAGAAATTCCGAATGTATGGCATAAATTGTGAATTGTAATTTTTGCTTCCTTTAATGACACACGTTTCATGATAAGAACGTTTTTTCCATTTTCTTAGGAATGGAAGTGAAGTATTCATTCTTAAGGAAAAATTTACGAAGTTATCAGTCCTGATAACTTCATGACTTATGATGAATGATCATAATTGGATTATGGTTGATAATTGATGACTCATGATCATCATTAATAATCATGATCATCATTAAGGATCATGATCTCGTGATCATCAGAATGTTGATTGGATTAAGATTCTGTCTTAAATATAATCACCCAAATGAACTTCGGCAACACCACCCAATTATATAAGTAAAGAATCCAATTAGTTGTCTCAAAACATTTCAACAAGCAAATGTGAACTTTATGCTTTTTCCTTGTGTTAATGACTGATATTGCGATACATACAAGTAACTTCAGAAGCAGATGTTTGTAACTGACTATTAACAGACAATATTTTTATATTTCATTTTCGTGGCAAGTGCTTTTTACGCCACACTTAGATATTAGCTTATTATCTAAAATGTAACCGCCTTAATAACACGGAGCTTTTAACTGCTCCATAATATATATATGTAACCAAAATGGTGTCCTTCGCTTTTTCAAAAAACACATAATAATCATCTATTACTTTTCAGTATAACACGGATGATTCTTAAGAAAATTGCTCACTACGAATAAATACTTTTCACATAGCAAAGGATTATTCAAATGAAAGAATGGTTGTGAGCTATCCCTGGCCATCCAAACATCACGGAATCACGAGCCGTTTACGAGAAAAAATGTATAACAGGTAAGCGAATTTTACTTACCTCATTTTTGTACGAGCAGCATACAACCACTGTTAGGTATTTTCTTGGTTTTGTTTATTCATGAGAGAGCGCGGATTTTGCTATCGAATATTTTTGGCTCAACAGGCCGTAAATTTCCTTCGTCCTGATCATCAGAAAGTTCATGAATGAAAAAAAAAATTACTTCATGACTACATAAAGTAAAAATTCTTCTTTTGTAATTTCCGGTATGGATTTGGAATTTCCGAATGAAGAAGAAATTCTTGAAATGAATACATATATGCCCTTTGGATGCAAATGGTGTAATGGGACTGAAAATTATCTATGAATTAAGATATTTGTCTGATTTTCATAAAATCTATTTGCTTAATGTTTTAAAAAATATTGTGAAGCAATCATAAAGAAATTAGAATTTCTTCATTATCTTCTTAGATTTACTTATTTTTTATTATTATTATTCTAAGCACTTGTTTGTTTCATGCATATAATTATTTCATCTTAGACTGTATTGGAAATAAATAAATAAAAACGCTCTATAATAAATTGTAATTTACACTGTAAAAGCTACTTCGTATTCCTTATAAAAATTAATGGCAGAAAAAATATTTTTTTTCTTCTCTCTCCGTAATTTTCAAAAATTATTGTTACGGGTTTCTGTCTGCGAAGGTTCTTCTTTGATATCTGAAGAAAAAATGGAGGTTTCCAAAATCAACAGTAACTGTGAAATTTATTAAAAAACTTAGATTTCCGAAATTAACTACGGCGTTTCTATACACTGCCCTCTGACTTGGTTTACGGGCTGGCACAAAAATGATATATGTGATTTTTACAGTGTTTGTACGGTCCGTTGAATTTTAATACCAGTATTTTCTAAAAGCATTCTTCGCCTTATTTAATCTCAGAAAAGGAAGACGAAGAATACTTTTAGAAAATACTGGTATTTAAATTCAAGGAACCGTATAAACGCTAAAAAAAATCCGCCTACGACAGCCGCCATTTTCGTGTCAAAGAGTAGTGGCAATTTTTGTGTCAAATATAAATGTTTTCTTGAGAGGTGCTCTATATGACAGTGGCGACACCCGCACAGAACACGTGCTCAGATTGCTTTCAAAGAGACTTTTTATCCAAACTATGACAAACCTACATTCCAGAACTTGGCGATTCTCGCATGGACGAGTAAGACAAGTTAGCAAATATTAGTCTGGCGATAATGGCAGGCTCGCCAAGATGCCAGGCGGTACGATTTTGTCCAAAATCATCTCAACCAATTAAATTTTATAATCCGTATATAGCCACTCTCATATATAGAGGCATCGTGAAATTAACAAAAACGTCTTTTCCGCAATTTATAACTAACAAAGGAGACATTTTAATATAAGAAATGTTTCCGTAATTTAAAAAATATATATTGTTACGGGTTTCTGTCTGCGAAGGTTCTTTTTTTATTTCTGAAAAACAAATGGAGGTTTCCAAAATCGATAGTAACTGTGAAATTTATTTAAAAAAAAAAAAAAAAAAAAAAAAAAAAAAAAAAAAAAACCTTAGATTTTCGAAATTAACTACGATGTTTCTATACACTGTACCCTGACTTGGTCTACGGACTGGCACAAAAATGATAGCTGTGATTCTTTTAATGTTTGTAAATTCATGGAACCGTATAAACGCTGAAAAAAAATTCCACCTACGACAGCCGCCATTTTTGTGTCAACGCGTAGGCCTAGTATTCAGAGAGATGTGCTCTATATGACAGTGGCGAAATACGCACAGAAAGCATGCTCAGATTGTTTTTAGAGAGACTTTTTGTCCAAAGTATGACAAACCATGACAAAGTATGATAAAGGGGGGGGGGGGCGGGGAGCTAATCTCCCCTTAATTTGGATAAATGGGTCTTTCATGCAAAATTATCCGATTTGCTTCAAATTTTGTATATAGGTTCCTTGTGATAAGGCGCTTCCCTGATTAGTTTTGGGGGTTCATTGGTTTAGTGTAAAGGGGGTACGGGGGCTAATCCCCCTTAATTTAGATAAATGGGTTTTTCATGCAGAATTATCCGAGTTGCTTGACATTTTGTATAGGTTCATTGTGATAAGGCACTTAAATGATAAGTTTTTGGGGTTTATTGGTTAAGTATAAAGGGGGGAACGGGGGCTAACCCCCCTTAATTTAGATAAATGGGTTTTTCATGCAGAATTATCCGATTTGCTTGACATTTTGTATAGGTTCATTGTGATAAGGCACTTAAATGATAAGTTTTGGGGTTTATTGGTTAAGTATAAAGGGGGGAACGGGGGGCTAATCCTCCTTAATTTAGATAAATGGGTTTTTTATGCAGAATTATCCGATTTGCTTCAAATTTTGTCTATAAGTTCATTGTGATAAGGCGCTTCCCGCATTAGTTTTGGGGGTTCATTGGTTAAGTATAAAGGGAGATAACGGGGGCTAATCCCCCCTAACTTATTCATGTAGAATTATCCGATTTCCTTCAAATTTCGTATATAGGTTCTTTGTGATAAGTCGCTTCCCTGATTAGTGTTGGGGGTTCATTGGTTAAGTATAAAGGAGGGAACGGGAGTAATCCCCCCCCCTTAATTTATTGTCGATGTCTTTATTTTTCGAGGGTCATTATTCTTTGAAATAAAAGTATAATATACAATTAGTGTGAATAGCCTGTGAGCTCAATGCCATCAAATTAACTGGGTACTTTCTTTTTATTTGTTTTAAATCTCATCCCTAAAATTTTCGCAGCTTTATCGTCTTTTATTACACATTTTTAATTTATCTTAGCTTGATTTATGTATGTAAAGAAGGAATTCTGTAATGGATTTTTAACTCACTTCCTGATAGGCTAGAATTATAAAAATAATGTACACAGTTGCGTTTCCGATGATAATACAACATTTTAATTTTCTTTATAACTTAATTACAAATTAATGAGTTAATTTTAAGGCATTTTTCTGTTAGCCAGCCGCACACGATAAATCGGCATATTACTCTTTATATGGTTAAAACTAGTTGCGATTTACAAAAACAATAGAGTTGCGTCAAACCGCGGGGCGCTATATTTTTTTCGTTGCGGTCCGTGTTCGGGTCGGATTGTCTTCTACTTTGTTTGCTGCGGGTCGGGTTGACTTTCATTATTCCGGGTTCGGGTCGGTTTCGGGTTGGGTTTTGACTGTTACGGTTCGGGTTTGGGTTGACCCGCTTTTTGAAAAGAATGTCCACAATATTTTTTCAGAATAAAAAATATATACAATAAGACCTCCATAATGGACACTCCCGAAAAACGGATACTTCTATTTAGCGAACACTTTTTTCAATTCCTGACACTTATCTATTTATACGCTTATTACCTTGGAATAGTGGGCACCTCCAAATCTACGCACACGTAGCATAAGTATGCGTGCATAAACTATATCACAAATACGATACATATTTTTTTTGTGTGTATCATACACGAAATGTTAATAATGTTTTTCATAGTTTGAGAAAAGAACAAAAAATTCTTAACTGCACAGAAAAATAGAATACATATTCATTCATACTCAAACACGTATTTATTATCATCTGAAACATAGTTCTGTTCAAACTTTTTGTGAAAATCACAACAATCCGACTTGCAAAAATCTGAATGACCCGGAAGAATTATTCTAGGGTGAACCCGACACGCAGAAAGAAAGTTAGTCATCCCGACCCGATTCAGGACTATATTCAACGATCTCGAGTTGTCCGCTATTCAGAGGTTTCATTATATTTGAATATTAAAGAATATAGATTTGTTCATTTTTCTATATAAAAATGAAATTGGTATTAGAGATATAATTGTACATTATTTTTTATAATATCATTAAAACATGATTTATTGTCCTCTCATTGCGGGTCGAGAAAATTTTTTTGTCGGGTTCGGTTCGGGTTGGGGGTTGACTTGAAATGGAATTTGCGGGTTGAGCGTGCAGGACTCTACTGTGAAGGAACGACTAAATATTTTAAACATTAAAAGGTTGAAAATATAAATGCAAGATAAAGATTGTAATAAGTAAAAAAACTCTATTTTATCATTTAATAGTTTAATATTAACCAAAAAATCATTATACTTTGAGAAAACAATTTAGAAATACTGACTAGATAGTTTAATTATTTTTTATTTCATGTTGCTATATCTTAAAAAAGAAACGGAACAAAAATTATAATTAAAAAAAAAATAATAATTCACTACCTCGCGTTATTTATCAACGGTAAATCAAAGTGGTGAATTTCTATGAACTACGCCAAATTAATGCCTTCTAACTGCATGTTTGAAACTGCATTATGAAAATGTTTGAAACTATGCTAATTACAGTCGTGAAATTAGGCGTAATTTTTAAAATAAACATTGAATGCTTTTTTTTTTTTTTTTTTTTTTTTTTTTTTTTTTTTTAAATAGTGTTTTTTTCAAAGCTTTTATATTTATTCAAATTATGTAACATTGAAGATAGTACTTATAGAATAATCTTTTAATACCGATTTTTAAAGACTCGAGTAATTACATCACATAATGTCAGCTTTTTTTCTTCTTGGATTGTTTCTTGTCTTTGCAAGTCTTCTAAGATCTTCTTAATTTACTGTTAAACTACAGCTAATACTCAGCGACTTTTTTTCTGTCATTTTTAATTCTTCTTTTCACGTCATTTGGTCCTCAAGAATAATGTCTTTCTTATTTTAAATCCGATTAAAAGTAGTGCAGTACTACACGCCATCTATGTATTTACTTCGCGTTTTCCTTGGAGCTTCCCTAGCACACACCCACAATCGCTTTAAAGTTGATGTATGCTCGCTTCCGTGCTACCGCTCTCTGAGTTCCAGATTATCATTTGTTACGATTACGATTTTTTTCCATGCTTTCATAATCCAACGCTTTTGCAAATGATGGAAAGTTGCTGTTACAGGAAGATATATCTAATGCATTGATTTTCTTCACACTTGAAACTTGAAATGATGAAACCGTTGGCGGTTAAATAAATCAAAAACTTTTTTTTATTTCTGGATCACATCTAGATGGGTACAATTACAGTAACCATTATAAAACAAGTGGGTACGGATGATCGAAGATCGCACAAAGGGTTTCGTTTAGTATTCCTTCGAAACACTTTATCCTTTCTTTAATAAATGCAAATAAATTTCATTTTCCAATATAAAAAATATAAAAAAAAAGTCATGTTTTTTATAAAGTAAAAATTTACCGGTCTATTTTTCTCGTTTTTTTCGAATATCTGAACCGGCCCGAAAGCGGGCAAAGCCCGCTATTATACTCTGTCATAATAATATCTATCATGTAGACTAAATGTGATATTAAAAAATATCAATTTCAAAATTAAACATGTTGTATAGATACCTTCAAAATGTTTAAAAACGCCAATAGTTCCATAATTGGGTTTATATCATAATTCAATACGTTCCTCAAACTCGTATGACGTTATAATCACTTGCTGACGTCCTGTCTACTCGCTTTCTCTATTACTCATATTGATACTCTCTTTGTATGATTCTCAAACATTTGAAAAAGTCCGTTAAACTTCCAATAGGACGTCAGATTAATTTTCTTTTTAATTCTCTAATCACGTCCTATTAACCTGCTTTCTGTGCTTACACCTACTCATACTCCTTGTATTATTGAGAAATGTTTGAAAATTTACGCTATATTACCAATATGACGTCATATTGATCTTTTTTTCAATTGGTGAAACTTTTTACTTCATTTTCATTTTTCACGTGGAAATCTTTCAATAGAAATTAAATATTGTAGAAAGAATTTTAATGTGGATTTTTATCGGTTGGCAACTGCTATAACGAAAAATGTTTAAATTTGATAGGCAAAGGCTGTTAGATGTTTGGTTTTTTATCTCTCTATATTAAAATAATACTATTTTTTCAAAATGTTAGGATTTTCAGCGTGACAGTAGGTATTCAGCTGTAAGTACAAAAAATTTCAAGTCTGTAAGTTATACAGTTTCTGAGATCCGGCTCTGTGACGGACAGACAGAGAAGCGGGACGAATAGTGTTTTGTGAGATGAACGAAACCCTAAAAAATTAGTACCACACCGCACAACACGTAGAGTCAAATTTCCACCACTTTCTGAATAGTAATAGTGACTTTATTTAAACGCAGAGTTTCTGTCATACGTAAATTGAAAATTACTATTAGGAAAAAGTGGTGGTAATTTGCACGTGCAGTATACAGACTCTGAAAACGCGTATTCGCAGATTCCTAGTTTTGCCTAAAAACATACATGTTGCTTAATAAACAAAGCTTTCTTAGAAGTTGAAACAGTGGAGTGCCATCTACTGACAAAGAATGTAACTATTTTTTTTATTTTTAATTACTGTGTGAAACATGCATTAGCTACCCTACAAACATGTCGCTTTTTTCAACTATTTGTTACAGTCAGTGGATTATTAAAAGTTAAGTTTAACTGAACGTCTCAATAACGAATAATGTTTTTGTTATTTGAAATCAGATTAAAAGCAAACACTAATAACGCGAAGACATTCGCAAGCTTAATGTTAAACCAATCGCAGCGTTCTTTTCAAATTTATCATTTACATTTCAATATTTTTAAAAGTTTTTTTTTTTTTTTTTTTTTTTTTTTAATTTCATAGGATATCTGACGTCGATGGTTAACAGGAAATTTGTTTACTTTTTTAATTTTGATTGCGTTTTTTTTTCTTTCTGAGGACACATTTATTTACTTTCGAAACGGATACCGAACTGTCCTCAGGAAAGGGAAAACTGCAACACACACATAATTGAAAAAGTACGTAAGTATATAGTATGTAAAAGGCAGAATAACCAACGTTAAAAATGTACAAATAATAGCCACACAAAAAAATAAATAAATAAATAAAAACAGCAAACAGCTGTTTCGAATCCACAAGCGAGATTCTTCTTCAGCGCAACGAAAAGCAAATCACATCGTGCTAGAAAAAGCAAGATTGGTCAAAACAACAGAGGGTCGGTGGCTTATATACCGTATGTGGGTAGAGAATGCGCCAAAAGTAACCAGTGAGAAGAAAGCAGCATGAAACAACTGAGTGGACAAGTAGAGACATCTACCGGAGAACAAAAGAAACAAAAGAAAACCAATAAATTAAATTAATGCTTTCCAATTACTTGGAAAATCAGAAGTACTAGATAAGTCATTGACTAAGGGGTGAGAATTTTTAATGATGTTTTAAGCTTCCCAAAAATCAAGATCAATGTTATAAGAACGTTTTTGGATACTGTTTGTCGATCACAAGAATAGCTCTCGCCGAGAAGTCTACGCCTGTCTGTTGCCGTGGAAACAAGACTCGCTCCATTTTCGACAGGGGAAACCAGAAGATAGGCATTCACAAATTCACAATAGTTTACTAAACGCTTTTATTATTATTGGGTTTTTTTTTTTTTTGTAATTATTTTAATCGATTCATCGAGTGAAAGAAAACTGTTTCATATATTATTTATATGATAATATTTAGATTTTACAAATGAAAATAAAATATGAATCAATATGAATTAATCATGAAATTTATTACTGTAAAAATGAAATTAAATTAACTTAAATAATTGTTTAAAAATTGATATTTTCATAACCATTAATAATTATCAATGACTTTAAATTATTAATACAATGACCGAACTTCAGTGATTATTATAAGATTTCAGTATGTATTTTCAAACAATTTGCAAGGACGGAAATTTTTTTTTATCATTAAAAATATAAAAAATAATAATACCTTCTAAACTTTTAGAATTTATTCAAGCATGTGAAAATTCTCTGAATCACTCTCAGCAGTCTCGGTTTCTTCTGAATCACTCTCAGCAGTCTCGGTTTCTTCTGAATCAGAGTCGTCGGTATTAATGTTAAATGACAGTTCGTCTAATAGATCCTCTAACAATCCATCTTTTTCCCAGTAATTATTTTCAACGTTTTCCACGTGTTTGCAATGTGCTGCCCATTCTGCCGAAGTAACCTCGGTGATAGCTGTTTGAAGTAAAGATTTTAGATTGTCCAAACTTAAATCACCAGTAACATTTCGTTCTTTTACTTTTCTTTTTACAGAGGACCACACAAATTCTATTGCGTTTAGATCACAATGATAAGGGGGGAGTCGTAGAACTTCATGTCCATCTTTTTCTATTAAATTATCAATTTTATAGACGATTTTCTTTGGACGATTGCTGTCTATAAGAGAGAATAGTTCCGCTTTCCGCATTTGTTCGTCGCAGTATATTTTGTTGTTTTTCAGCCAGTCAATCATAACTTTTTTTGTAGAATACTTTGTAGGAGTGAGGTTTTCAACAGTTGTATGATACGGAGCATTATCCATACATACGACACTGTTTGGTTGCAAATTAGGAAGAAGTTTTTCCAACACCCATTTTTTGAAGTTTTCATAGTTCATTTGCCCGTGATAGTCACCGCTTTTTGTCGATGCTTTATATACTAGTTGAGCATCCGTAAGAAAACCTGTTGATGATCCAGCATGAACAACTATAAGTCCATTTTTCGCATTAACATTTGCTGTAACTCCCAAAACTGTGTCGTCTTGCCAACATTTCTTAAATGTCAAGTTGCTATCGACGCAAGTTTCATCAATATAGACAATCGGTCGTCCAGTGTTCCTATGACGTCTCATTTCTCTCAAATATTTGTGTCTCCAAAAAACAATATCTGGCCTTTCCATGAGAACTTTTCTTTTATTCACGCACTTTTTCTATCGAAAATTCATTGAATGTAAGACTTTGCACAATGTGTCTCTTTTCCACGAAAATCCAATTTTTTCTTTCAACACGGGTAATAATTTTCTGAGAGATGGTATTTTTCTTTCTCTTATATAAAAATCTTGAATCGTTTGACGTATAACGCACTTGTCAAAGTCATCTATTTCGCAGTTCCGCTCACTAAGTCTTTTACGATGTTTACCAGGTGATGTTAAATCTGTCGATGAGCCCAATACAGAAACTTCATTTCTTATTTTTTTTTTTATTGTAGCTTCAGAAACTCCACTTGCTCGGGAAGCTCGTTTCAGAGCTTGTGGGAGTGGAATTAAAACATCTTTAGATGAAGTTTCACTGGAACAAAATTCCGCAACATTATATATGATTTTACGTGCTTGCGATTTCAAGACTTCACCTTTTCTAAACTGAAAGGGCATCTTTCCAGTTTAACAAATTAGCAAAATTATTTAATCAAATGGGAACAAATAATTTTAAAAAAGCAAAAGCAAAATTAAATCAAAAAGAAGATAACGCAACTGCTGTAGATCCGAGAAGACGAATGACGTGGTCTAACCTTTTATTCCGCCAATTCCTCACACGCGTATTCCCCATTCGAAATGGACCGGTCTTGTTACTATAGCGACCGCCACCAACCAGACTTTATGGCGGGAGCTATTCTTGTGGTCGACAAACAGTAACAGTGGCTGAGGAAAAGTTGAACCCATGTTGAAAAGATCAACAATGTTGAGCAATAGAAGAACATTTAAGCTCCTGATTTTTAACACAACCTTCACACTCTTTTAAACGAAATCTAAGAGCACGTTTTGTCTGCCCAATATAAGAGAGACCACACTGGCAAGAATGACAAGTTGGTATTCCTCCTTTTAATATTCTTGCATGAATGTTTTATTCGCTATTTTTATATATAGTATGTATGTTAAGTTGTTGTATGTAAGTAAGTTTTACATAGATATTCTAGGTAAAAAAATAATAATAATTAAATAAATATTTATTTATTTAAATGCAAGCAATAAATTTGAAAATAATTCTGCCATTGGTTTAGCATTAGTTTCTGAGTGTCTTCACGTTAGTAGCATAAAGGAGTTCCCAAAAAATATTTTTCCCCGCTCAACAACACGAAACTTTTTGACACATTTTCTGACTCATTTTTAAACATAAAGCATGATACTTGTAGGTACAATAAATGAAATGATTAATAAAGAACAGTTTTTTTCATTTTCCAATACATAAATTAGATCTTGAGTTACAAGCGATTGTTGTCTCAAGACGTCAATTTTTTTCCCTTCGTGCGCTGTCGCCACTTTGATAGCATTTCTGAAAATCTCCTGACTTTACCGAAAAACGAAAAAAACATTTCGATTACATAGTTTCTTAATAAAAACACTTACCAGTTTGATACGCTTGCAAACAAAAAAATAAATAAATAAATAAATAAGAAAGAAAGAAAGGGAAAAAAAAATAAGAACGAAAAATCATGCGTCAAGCATAGATTATGAAACACTTTCCAACACATCCAGAAAACTGTAATGAAACTTTACCGATTAACAAGGTGAGAGTTGATGTCTAAGTTAACAAAGCAGGGAGGCCTACCTTTCGGCTTAAGCTGTCTAAGTTAACAATTTGGAAAACGAATAACACATTTGAAAACCCAATTTCATTCATTACCAGCTATAGCCGGAAAAATATCCTCATTCTATTGTGCAGCCCTGTATATTATCTATAGATTTCTATATATGCTACACAGTAATCTAAAATTTAGTTCCGTTAGGAAACGCATAGAACAGTTAAAACTTCCTATTCAACAATTTTCGTCAATAAACCGAATTGTATTCTATATTTTTTGTGCTTCCCTGCATATGATCTGTAGCTTTTTGATAAACACCAAGAAATGTGTAAAAAATCAGTTCAATTTAAAAACGCATAAAAGAACTAAAAACGCACTTCAAGCAATTATTGTTCATACACAGTACTGTAACCGAATTATTTTGTGTGCCCCTGTAAATGAACGATGAATGCTATGTCTACCTTATTCTGAAGCCTCATGTAGTGTATCTCAGTGATACATATCAATTTCAAGCTATATTTGAAATAGTCTAACATCATTGAATTCACCGCAACGATTTTGCCCCATAGACCGTAATATAACGAAATTCTTTTGAGTGCCCCTGTAAATGAACTATAAATGCTACACACTTCATTTTCAATACCAACCATGTCATAGTAAACCTCAATTACAATTATCAATTGCATCGCAATCCGAGTATATTTATGCGAGTTAGAACACGGACAAACAGACAGACAGACAGACCTCATAAACACATTTCAGCTATTTTCGAAAGTGTTAAAAATGTGACAGCAAATAGCCAGTTTGGCTTTGAGAACAGTTTTAAGAAAGATGTACACACAATCTATTTACATTATTGCGTTTTCAATAGAGCTTCCCTTGCACACTCTCACTATCTCTTTAAACTTAATGTATGTTCTCTTCCATGCTACAGTTTTCTAAGTTCTAGATTATCATTTGTTAGGATTACACAAGATAAGATTTTTCCAAACATTCCATCATCCAAGATGATGGAAGATGGTGTTGCTGGAAGAAATGTGTAATTGCTTGATATGATTGATTTTCTTTGCACTCGAAATGATGCAAATGGTGGCGGGTAAATAAATCAAAAACTTTTTATTACTTGAATCGCATATATCTATTGGACCAAGTTTTCTTCTAAAGTATTAGCAACATAAATGTTACTGGATATACAAAACTTCGCGATACTTACTTAGACGACATCACTTTGAGGTCCTCAATGGGCTGAATGGTATTTCATTGCTTAAAATCGTCAGTTCGATACTCGGCCTTTAAAAGACTGTAAGCGTACATGCCATATATGTGCATGTAAAATCTGTAGCATCACTGAGACGTTTCGAGGAGAGACGGGTAGAGGCAGACTTTTTTCTAACAATCAAAATTATGAAGAACTTCTTTCTCCCAGATCTTGGAGCCCAAATCACCACGTTAGAAATCAGGATAAATGCTAGAGATGAGACGGGGTCAGTCCGATCCCGAGCCCGGAACTGAAATGGACTCGGGTTCGCTTTCTACATCAGGTTTCGTGTTCGAGCGGATTCGGGCTCAAAGTAAAAATTTTATTTATTCACAAATTGAAAAAACAAAAACAAGTGTGTACAATGAGATGAAGTCTTCCCAACCGGACGAAAAAGTCGAGATCAGGAGTCGAACCTGGATCCCTTGGCTGAAGCTGTCAATTCTCTACTAATTGAGCAATCCCGGAAAATATGTGGCTGAACTAATTCACACAGTTAACTTTAAAAATCATAGCATCTGGTCTGATATCTGAATCAGCACAACAGAATAAATCACAGGTAATGGGACCTCCAGTAAACGCTGGAAACGTGATTACACTAGATTAATTTTGACACAATTATTCAAATTGGTAAAGAAATCGTATGAGATGAAATCTTGATGAGATGTAATTTTATGTAATTATATGCAATTATATGCAATTATATGTAAGCATATTAATTATGACATAATTATTCAAATTGGTAAAGAAATCATATGAGATGTAAGTATCATAGAGATGTAATCTTGAAGAGATTTAAATATCATATGAGAAGTAATCTCATATGATTTCCTTATCAGTTTGAATAATTGTGTTAAAATTAATATAATGTAATCACATTTCCAGCGTGTACTGGAGGTCCCATTACCTCTGATTTATTCTGTTGTGCTGAATCAAATATCAGACCAGATGTTATGATTATTAAGGTTAACTGGGTGAATTAGTTCAGCCATATTCGTCCGGAATGGCTCAGTTGGTAGAGCATTGGCAGCTTCAGCCAAGGGATTCTGGACTGTTTCGCCCAGTTGGGAAGATTAGATCTCATATGATTTCTTTACCAATTTCAATAATTGTGTCAAAATTAATATAAAATATGTACAAGTTGCATAAAGTATTTTACAATCCTTTGAAAATCAATTTGAAAGATAATTGACTTGTTATTGATGGGATGTAAGGAGAAATATTCTATCTAATTCTGAAGCTTTTGCACAGTCAAAGTTAGTAACATGAAGAAGCCGCTAGGTATCTTTGCCTATCCTCGCTTTCTGTTTTAAGTCCTTTTCCTAAATTACTAGAAAACAGAACTGGCGCACATGCCATACATGTGCATGTAAAATCCGCAGTATTACTGTGATTTCGCTTGGAGAGAGGGGAAAATTCCTTTCTTCTAATGATCAAAATTATGAAGAAAATCTTTAATTTAAATATACAAATTTTTACATGTAGGCACTGCAGACATATTCTAAATAAAATAAGGAAAATATATGTTAAAACTTAATGTTACAAATTAAAAGTTTTGGGTATTTCTGATTACTTAACCAGGGATCGCAGCATCCTATATTTTTCGGTATATTTGCCCTGTATTTTTTCATATTTCCTACTAAGGATGGGGGGACGGTAGGGTGTAACATGTGTAGGTGGTTAATGGTGGTAGAGGTATGATATTTTTGTGGAAATATCCTAAACTACAATACAAATTTTTAATGATTAATTAATCATTCCATTAAACTTTTTTTGTTTATTCATTTGCATAAGTTTTAAGTCTTCTAAAATCGCCTTAATTTACAACTATCTACAGCTAATAATAAATGGCTTTTTCTGTCAGTTTTAATACTTCTCTCTGTGTCATAGGGTCTTTAAAAATAATATCTTTGTTATTTTAAATCGGATTAAGAGTGACGTACACGCCATCCGGTTATATCGCGTTTACTTCGAGTTCCACTACAGGGCTTCCCTAACACAGTCCCACAATCGCTTTAAAGTTGATGTATTCTCGCTTCCGTGCTACCACTTTCTGAATGTAAAAGGGTGTTCCAGATTATCGTTTGTTAAATTAGAGGAAATAGGATTTTTCGAGGGCTCTCTATCATTTAATGCGCTCGAAAATGATAAAAATGATAAACTAGTCGTTGGGGACCACCGTAATACTTACCCATCATGGATATGCATAATATAAAACATATCAAAATAAAACATGTGTAAACTACTTATAAAATGCACTGCAGTTCGAATAAAATCGTGGCTTGATGACGTCATAAACTTTAAATGCCCTATTACTGAATTGCGTAAAAGAAATATCCTTATTATAACTCAAAACTGATAATCCTATTAACTAACGGTTTACTGCGTCGGATTAAACGTCTCATTTACAATTGAAATATATCTTTGAATAGAAATTTGAATGAAATACAAGGTCATGAAAAATCGAAGAGTGTGGGAAATATTATTACAAATATCTCGGTAACTCATTATTTGATCGACTTCATTCTTTATGCAAAATTTATGTTTTTTTATTGTCTTTTATACTGACTCCTTGAAATAAACAATTTAGGAAATTTTTATGTACATTTTATCAGAACGAATATTTCGAGAGTCCGAAAAAAATAGTTCCGTATAATCGGGGTTACTGAAATTCGATAAGCGTCTTCCCATTATAATAATCGCGTCTTCCCATATATAATATACTAAGTACATACGAAATTTCAAGTCTTTATCTCAATTTGTTCGGGAGATAGAGCTTTTACAGACACACAGACAGACTGACGGCAATTTTTTTTTCTAAAAATATGTTTTTCGGAATCACCAGTGTCTAAAACGTGTAAATCCGTCAAAAATTTTTTTTCCATTTTCAAAACCATTAGAAGACTTACACTATACTACTTATGATGGGTAAGAAAAAGCGAAATTCATGAAAAAATATTGTAAAATTGGACTTTTATTTTAAATTAGAATGAAGCAAATATTAATAAAAATTTAGCTCAACTAGGTGGCTCTGCCCCTTACAAATTACTCTAACGAATTACCCTCGTTCAGACTCTAAAAACATGCTAATTTTCCCAGTATTAAAAATATTACGGAAGACTGAAATATAATTAAACAACCAGTGGTGATTTTTCTGTAATCAGACTGCAATTTACTTTTCCTTTGAAAGAGAGATTTTTTGGTTCTTAAGCCCAAATCAACTGCTGTCGCGACCGCTAATGACTATCTTTGTGATTGATTAAATAAGATAAATTAACCATTTGAAAGTCAGTTTCTATAAAATGTCGCTAAAAAATATATATAACAATGTCGCTGCCTCCCTGAATTTTATAACGACGCCATAAGAAAATTGTTTCAAATAAGTCGTTTTCAATGTATGACGTTAAAAATGACGAAATTTTCACCAAACATTTTGTTCTCTTTTTAATATTCATGTGAAAATGCATTTTTTAATAGAAAGGAAATAATATTATTTGCGTACTTTTAAGTTTGACACCAATAGGTAAAAATACTTTTTGGAAATATGAAATAAAAATCTCGTTTAAATAAATTTTTAAATTGAAACTGTTTGGGAATATTATTATTTGGGCATTCAAATATGATGCAATTTTCCCCATTTACTGCTTTTAACACGTAATAATTTAATTATTATTTTAAAGTTTTTTTTTTCTGTTTTTAATATCCACGTGTATATATATTTGTTAATTGAAAGGAAGTATTGTTATTTGCGCTGTTTTAAAATTTGGTAAAGGGTACAAAAAAAATCGAAATATAAAATAAATCTTTATTCCAATAATAAAATTTTGAATTTACAAAAAAAAAAAAAATAAATAAATAAATAGATAAGCTAAAAAAAAAAAGATTGCACACTGCAGACTACAAGTATGTCCCTGCAAAAGATGGTTAAATTGCTGTGAATAGTTTTTGTTCCTATAAAACTTTTTAATGGAACTATTTTGTCCATCATCAACATTAAATAGATTTTAAAATAATTCATCGATTTAAAAACTATCTGCTTCAGCGTGTTCATCGAACCTTTCTCTGTAAAACTACAAATTTTCATATTTTTATGTGCAATAATTTTCTTAATATCAGCCGGAAAATACCTCCAGTCAAAAGAAATAATAATCGTTTACTGCAGCGATAGCGGTGGCAACTTTTTTTTACAATAGAGAGAAAATATAGTGACAATGGAATATTTGGCAAATTTATATACATAAAATTCATGGTTGGTCTATATGCTCCCTTATACAAATCTACAATTTTTGACCGATATGCACGAAACTTGGAATACATACATTTTAGAACATGACTAAAATTACTGTCAACTTTAAAAAATTGCCAGTTTATTCTTTACTCCTTTTTTTAATCACCTGCTATAGTTTATCATTATCTAAAATGCTTTTTTTTAATTTTCTAAATATTTTTTTCCCTTTCCTGTTGCCAAACTCTTAAAAACAGCGCAAGAATGAGGGGGGGGGGGATATTTATTTTGTTTTTATAAGCTAATAAATATTCAGACTCATTCGCTATAGTTTACCGTAAGAAATCGACGTCATTCTGAGCATATAATCCCTATTTTTCGCATATAAAATTAAAAAATGTTTACTATAAATGCATTACCTTTCTTTAAATGTATTCGAAGTTAAAACATCTAATTATAATACAGACATTTAAATTTCAAGGAAAAAAATCAGGAAAAAATTTGTTCTTTTGTGCAGAATGTGTTCCGTTCTGCGCAACAATTTGTGAATATCAGCGACAAATTTCAGCTGCAGTGTTAGGCAACACATCCTATGACGTCATAGATTTTCCCATTAAGTGAATAATGTTCTATTAAGGATATTTTTTGTGAAAATGTCCTAAACACCAATACAAATTTCAGTGCAAATATTTATACACTTTTCAGAACACTTTTTAGAACACTTATTTTGTCCCCTTGTTTAGCACACTTTTTGGAACAGTTTTTAGAACACTTCTGAGACTTTCTAGCACACTTTTTGAACACTTTTGGGAACACGTTTGAGAACACTTTTGGGAACACGTTTGAGAACACTTTTCGTCCCCTTTTTCAGCACACTTTGTAGCGCACTTTTTGGAACACTTTTCAGAACACTTTTGAGAACACTTAATTTGTTCAGCACACATTTTGAACACTTTTAGGAACACATTTGAGAACACTTTTCGGAACATATTTTGTCCCCTTTTTCAGCACACTTTGTAGCGCACTTTTTGGAACACTTTTCAGAACACTTTCAATGAATTAATTTACCATCCCATTAAACTTTTTTTTTGTTTATATATTTGCATCTTACGTTCTAAGTCTTCTAAAATCGCCTTAATTTACAACTAACTATAGCTAATAATCCATGGCTGTCATTTTTAATACCACTTTTCATGTCATAGGGTCTTTGAAAATAACATCTTTGTTATTTAAAATCGGATTAAGAGTGACGTACATGCCATCCAGTTACATCGCGTTTATCTCAGGGCTTCCCTAGCACAGTCCCACAATCGCTTTAAAGTTGATATATCCTCGCTTCCGTGCTACCACTTTTTGTAGGTCTATGAGTTACATATTATCAATTGTTAAATGAGAGAAAATAGGATTTTTATAATGCACTTAACTATGATAAAAAAAAAAAAAGTTTTTTTTACATTATAAATATGTTATTTTGGTGTATTAATTTTTCTGATTTTTCATTAAAATAATATTTTATTAATATTATTATCGTTTAAAAATTAAAAAAAAAATACTGCAGAACTTTGCTAAGCTAATTTTTATATCAAAAATATTCCATGCACTGAAATACTTAGTATTTATTATTTTATTCGTTAAATCAAATTATTAATTTCAACATTCAGCAAAACAGTGATGAATTCAAGGGCTAAGCCGGCATAGATAATTTTCTCTGGAAGCTTTCAGAGTTTTAGGTGCGTTCGTAATTATAAAAATACATAGCACCTGTAGTCGTCGTTTGATTCGCCCGTCCGTCTGTCTGTATATAACAGAGCAAAAACTATCCAACCAAATGGTTTGAAATTTAATATGTATAATCGTTGCAGAATTTCGTCGAGTCAGTTCAAATGTTATGAAAATCGAATCAAAACCTAACAAGAACGAAAAATCATGTGTCAAGCATAGATTATGTAACACTTTCCAACGCTTCCAAAATAATTTTACAAATCATACCGTTTAATAAGCTAAAAAATAACATCTAAGTAATCCGAATACTTTTCATCAGCCCTGTATAGGATCTATAGATTTGTATATATACTACATAGGATGCTAAATTTTAGTTCAGTTAGGAAACGCGTAGCACAGTTTAAAATTCTCCGTCTGGAGTTAAATAATACGGAAATGTGTTCGCGAACTTTTGTGCTTCCCTGTATAGGATCTACAGAATTTATACACACCACGTAATAGACAAAAAGCGAGTTAAAATTAAAATCGCGTTCAGTAACTTAAAACGCACTTCCAGGAATTATTGTTAACAGACAGTAGAGAATTCTTTTGTGTGTCCCTGTAAATGAACGATGACTGCTATACACACAATATTCTGTAGTAAGCCTCTTGTAATGCACCTTATATAAATTTCAATGCGTTTAAAATAGGGAAACATTATTTAAATAAACCGCAGACGATTTTTCTCCATAGACGTAATGTAACGGAATTCTTTTGACTGTCCCTGTAAATTAACTATAAGTGCTATGCACACCCTATTCCATATTAAGCTTCTTCTAATGCACCTTAGTGATATATATAAATTTCAATGCGTTTAAAATAGTGAAACATTATTTAAATAAACCTCAAGTGATTTTTCCCCATAGACCGCAATGTAATGGAATTCTTTTGAGTGTCCCTGTAAAAAAAGTATAAGTGCTACACACTTCCGTTGAAATAGGGAACATGCTATAGATAACGACTATAACATATAAAAATTGCAGAGAAATCCCAGCATATTTGGGGGAGTTAGAGCATGGACAGACGGCCAGACGGCCATACGGCCAGACAAACCGAAGTCATAAACACTTTTCAACTAGGTTGGAAAGTGTTAAAAAGATATTGATAAAAGTTTTCTTCGTTCTATTAAATCCCATCATACGTAACCTATATATAAATAATAAAAACGCAAATAATGTCAGTGAGGAAAACAAATGCGGGCTGACCACTTCTCTTTTCATATTGCCAGGCAGCCATTTTTATTCAAAACTATTTTTTTTTTTAATAACATTGCATAAAAGTTACATTTTTAGAAAGATCATTCAAAAAAAAATGTTTCTTTGAGAGATGAGTTATATTCAAATAGGTGTAGATTCCGAGATAACTTGAGTTGGAATTTAGGCTGAAAGCCGAATATCTCAATTCATAGTAAATAAACACAAATTCGTTCATTATGAGTCATAAAAATATTAAACCATGGAGGTAATCATTCACAAAGCACGATCTCAATGGTGAACTTTGAGCGCTATGTGGTGTTGAAAAAAAAATCGCATCTGTAAACGTGGCATACGTAATAAGAAAAAAAAGGGGGCATGCTCATTTTGCTCATTGCAGACGATATAATTCATTTCACTAAAATAATACGGCTGATTTTTTTACATAGTAAAACTAGTTATAGTAAGAACGAACCTCATTTGTCACGTTTAACGTTCAATTTCCAACTTGTTTATTTATTAATGTCTGAATATACAACAACTTCCCCCTCCTCCCCCCATACACAGTCCTCCGGAGCTAGGAAAATGGGAGGGGGGAGGCATTAAAATGTAAATCAACATCAATGATCAAGGAAAAGGATTTCGGTTCAATTAAATAAAAAGTTTTAATAAAATAAATAGTTTTATAATCCTTTATTTCACAGGTTTTAGTGGCATTATTACACAAATTATCACATTATTTTCTGCAGTTAGATATGCATGCAAAACACGCTGAATATCCCCACAAAACTAAAACGCTTCGAGATTGATTTTACTATATATATATATATATATATAGTATATACGTATAAAAAACCCTAAAACATTTGTAAAGTAAAACGAAATCGGGAAGAAAAAAACCCAACCCTAAATAAATCACAAATTTTCAACCAAAAAAACGTAATTTTCACCAATTATAATACAAATGATGACTTCGTGAACTGTCTTAAAAGTTTCTCATTTCAATTTTAACAAACAGAAAAGTTGTAAAAATATAAATTGGCATGAATTTTTTTCCCTTTTTTCAATTTGGCTAGTAAAGTAGAGGGAAAAAAAGCAGCAACAGACATGATTTTCAAATCGCACATAAATTCTTTTCAAGTTTTCCAGCCGACAAGAAAATAAGGTAGTACCGGATAAGATGCACGACTAAAAAAAAATCTCAATCCAGGAAAACGGAGAAAAAAAAGTTTCGAATATTTCAATTGTAAAATTTCCCAAATTACTCTGGAAGTGAAAGTTTGTTCTTAACTAACACGAGAAATAAGGAATAAATAAATGTTTGAAAAATTTAAAAAAAAAAAAAAAAAAAAAAAAAAATTATTCTTAGATATTCAGTTAGTGATATTAATAAATAAAATATCTTGTAAAGGATAGATGTTTACAAAATACAAAATCTAGTGTTTTGTTATACGCAGACTCGCGCCGGGTCGTATTATGGACTTCATATTTTTCAGCCCTGACATCTGTTTTTTAAGTAGTAGTTAAAAAATTATGATTTTTTACAACTTTTTAGCGGATTTCCGAGAACGTTGTATAATGTATACTGCTGTATTAGAAAGAGGATTTTTTTGTTGTTGTTTCTTTGTTTAACAAATAAAAGTAGTTTAAAAAAACTTTTTATAAGCAATGAATCTTTATATTAAAAATCATGCCCAACTTCATAACTGTAAAATATTGTGGTTCCCAAATAATTCCTTTACGTAAAGTTAATTTGCCGTGGGACTGTGGATTGTGGGAAAATTGGCCGTTTTGATTATGTTTGATAGCAAACACGGCTGGAGAATTTATGAGCTCACGTTTTGTACCAAGCTTAAAAAAAGCTTTGATTTTTCTAATACTAATTTTATATTAAATAGATATGTAAAAAAAATATATATATATTTGTAAAATAATAAAAAACTGGAAAAAAGAAGTCAACCCAAGATAAATGACATATTTTAAAACAAAAAATGTAATTTTAAACAATTATAATAGAAATGATGACTTCATGAATCGTCTTAAAAGTTTCCCATTTCAATTTTAACAAACAGAAAAGTTGTAAAAGTATAAATTGACATGATTTTCCTTCTTCTTTTTTTTTTTTTTCAATTTAAGCTAGTACAGTAGAGAAGAAAATAAAAAAGAAAACTCCCCAGTTAAACTGAGGGCATTGAGCTCACAGGCTATTCACACTAATTGTATATTATACACTTATTTCAAAGAATTTGAAATAAGCCCCTCGAAAAATAAAGAAATCGACAATATATTAAGGGGGATCATCCCCCCGTTCCCCCACCCCCATATAGTTAACAATTGAACCCCCAAACCTAATCAGGGAAACCCTTTATTACAATGAACATTTATACTAAATTCGAAGCAAATAGGATAATTCTGCATGAAAAACACATTTATCTAACTTTAGGGGGATTACCCCCCCCCTTATCCCCCTTTATACTTAACCAATGAACCCCAAGACTAACCAGGGAAGCTCCTTACCACAATGAGCCTATATACAAAATTTGAAGAAAATCGGATAATTCTCCATGAAAAACACATTCATCTAAATTAAGGGAGGACGATAAGCCCCCCCTTTACCCTCTTTATACTTAACCAAAGAACCCCCTAAACTAATCAGGAAAGCGCCTTATCACAATGAACCTATATACAAAATTTTAAGTAAATCGCATAATTCTGCATGAAAATCTCAGTTATCTAAATTAAGGGGGGGGGGTGGCAGCCCTCCGTTACCCCCTTTATACTTAAACAATGAATCCTCAAAACCAATCAAGAAAACGCTTTATCACCATTAACCTGTATACAAAATTTGAAGAAAATCGGATAATTCTGCATGAAAAACCCATTTATCTAAATTAAGGGGGGATTAGCCCCCCTTTCCCCCTTTATACTTAACCAATGAACCCCCAAAACTCTTCAGAGAAGCGCATTATCACAATGAACCTATATACAAAATTTGAAGAAAATCGAATAATTCTGCATAAAAACTCATTTATGTAAATTAGGGGGGGGGGGGTATCTCCCCTTTCCCCCTTTATACTTAACCAATGAACCCCAAAAACTATTGACAGAAGCGCATTATCAAAATGAACCTATATATAAAATTTGAAGAAAATGGGATAATTCTGCATGAAAAACCTATTTACCTAAATTATGGGGGGGTTAGCCCCCCATTTCCCCCCTTTATGCTTAACCAATGAACCTCCAAAACTAATCAGGGAAGCGCCTTATCACAAGGAACCTATAAACAAAATTTAAAGTAAAACGGTTAGTTCTATCAAGAGTTATACGTTACGTACATACATACATACATGCGTACGTACTTACATACAGAACCGGCGGGCACATAAGCTCTCAGGCTTTGATAGCCTGTGAGCTAAAAAGTAGCAAGAAACATGAATTTCAAATCTCACATAAATTCTTTTCAAGTTTTCCAGCCGACAAGAAAATAAGGTAGTACCGGACAAGATGCACGACGAAAAAAATCTCAATCCAAGAAAAGGAAGAAAAAAAAGTCTCAAATATTTCGTTGGAAAAATTCCCAAATTACTCTGGAACTAAAAATTTATTCTCAACTGACACGCGAAATAAGGAATAGAAAAAAAAATGTCTTTGAAGAATTTAAAAAAGGAAGCTATTTTTTATTAGATATGCGGTTAGTGATATTAATAAATAAAATATCTTATAAGGATTAGATGTTTACAAAATAAGAAATCAAGTCTTTCGTTCTGCAGACTCGGACCGGGCCGGACATGGTCTTCATTTTATCCGGCTCTGAGATTTGTTTTTACCTTTTTTAATTTAACTCAAGTTAGTTTTTGTATGAAATTTTGTAATCGACTTTTAACTCAATTTCCGATTTGCTAGAATTATAAAGATAGTGTACAAAATTGTGTTTCCGATGACAATACAACATTTTAATATTTTTAGAACTTATTTAAAAATTAAAAAATTAATTTTAAGGCATTTTACCGTCAGCTCACAACAACTATATGGATTTAATTATGCGGTAAACCATGCTCCTCAAAAAAGAAAAAGGGCCTGTGAAGCTGCAACAATGGAATAATTCGAACAGTAAAAAATAAAAATATTTAGATAACAAGTGGGTAAGTGTGATCGAAGATCGCATAAAGGGTTTCATTTAATATTCCTTTCAAAACACTTTATCCTTCCTGTAATAAATCCAAATAAAATTAATTTTTCAAAAAAAAAAAAAAGTCATGTTTTTTATAAAGTAAAAATTTACCGGTTTATTTTTCTCGTTTTTTCGAAAATTTGAACCGGTCCGATAGCGGGCGAAACCCGCTATTATATTCTGTCATAATAACAGCTGTCATGTGGACTAAAAGCGATATTAAAAAAAATCAATTTCAAAATTAAACATGTTGTATAGAGACCTTCAAAATGTTAGACGTCAGATTAATTTTCCTTTTAATTCTGTAATGACGTCATATTTGAATTTGACGTCATATTGACGTCTAATGACGGCTGCTTTCTGTATTTACACATACTTATACTCCTTGTATTATTGAAAAATGTTTGAAAATTTCCGTTTTATCACCAATATGACGTCCTATTAATCTTTTCTTTAATTTGTGAAACTTTTGATTTCATTTTCATTTTTCACGTGGAAATCTTTCAATAGAAAATTATTTATTGGAGAAAGAATTTTATTGTGAATTTTTAATTGTTGGCAAAAAATGTTTAAATTTAATAAAAAAAAGGCTGTTAGATTTTCAGTTTTTTATCTCTATATATTAAAATAATATGATTTTTTCAAATTTTATGATTTTGAGCTTCATTAGGTATTTAGCTATATTAGTGCACAAAATTTCATGACTGTAAGTTACATAGTTTCTGAGAACCGGCTCTGTGACTGACAGACAATGAAGCGGGAGTAATAGGGTTTCGTGAGATGAACGAAACCTTAAAAAATAAAGAGCATAATATATATTTTTTAATATACTTTAATCAATTAAATGTTTCATATTAATTAAATTATGATTTTACTTTAAAAAATCAATTTATAAATCCTATAAAAAATAATTTAAATAATGTTTTTTTTTTCTGTTGTCATATCTTAACAAGAACGAAAAATCATGCGTCAAGCATAGATTATGAAACACTTTCCAACACAGCAAGAAAACTGTAACGAAACTTCACCGTTAAATAAGTTGAAAGAAGATATGTAAGTAAACAGTTTAGAAAAAAATATAAAACATTGAAAAATACGGTTTTCGAAATTACATTCCAGTGTCAAAAAAGTAGTCGAATTATTTTGTGCAGCCCTGTATATGATCAATAGAAGTGGCTATATAGCATGATAAAATTTAGTTCAGTTAGAATATTCACATTTAGCAATTGCGTATCCGATCCGTATCGTATGGAAATGCACTCTAAACCCTTTGTACAGCCCGGTATATTATCTGAAGACTTTTGTACACACTACATATTAAGCTAAAAGGCAACTTAAAACTCACTCGCAGCAATTACCTTTACTGAAACGACAATGTATCTTTTTCTTTGCTTAGCCCTGTATATGAATTTATTTATATTCCACAAACTTATATTAGAATGCTAAATATATTATAGTTCAGCAAGAAAATGTGTAACATAATTAAAAACTACCCTTAAGCAATTCACTCCCAGAGTCTGTAATACTGACGGATTCCCTTGTGTAGCCCTGTATAGGATCAACGGAGTTTATAAACCCACAAGTACTATGAAAAAATTTAGTTAAACTTAAAAAGGCAAACCAAAGTTGAAAACGCACTTATCACACATAGACTGTAAATATCGCACATGTACTGTAACCAATATCTTTTGTGTGTCCTTGTAAATAAACACAATGCACACAAGATAGCAATTTATAGTGCACCTCAGTAATGCATATAATTTTCTTTATGTTTGAAACTAGCAAGCTGCGCCCGCTACGCTGGTCAATTTCTTATAACGAACTTTTAATCCAACAAAATATTGACATTTCATAATTCACTTTTATATTTTAACAGAATAATAAGGCTACTATAATTTGTGACCTGTACTATAGCCAATATACACGCCAGGACACGTCGCCCTTATCATTATCTTTTTACACATGAAGGTTTTGCTATGGTACTCCGTTGTGAAATTTAGTAATTTTTCAAATTCAATATTTGAAAAATGGCATAATCATTAGATTTGAAATTTATATCAAGAAAAATACAATTTTTTACCTTTCAAACGCAGTTTGCCTAACAATTTTCTGACAAATACTTTTCGAGCTACTATTTTTTTCAGTAACTTTAAATGTTTCATTTTTCGAGATTAATCTGTGGCAACAATTAGCGAAAAACCCAGTCGTCAGAAACGCATAGTTTTTTTATTAAAGAGGCTGTTGGAGCAGGGATTGTCACCACCAATTTGCCACCATCACTTTTGAAATCGGTTCGGTAGTTCTAGAGATTCCATAGAAATTGTAATTTAAAATGTTTTTAGAACGCTTTTCGCTCTTTTCACCCTTTTAAATTTCGAATTTTTTTTATTTTGTTTTTAGAGAGCATTTACATCTTATAAGTAACTACAATGCCAAATTTCAAATTTCTAGCTCCTTCAGTATTAAAAAAAATCGCAATTTTAGAACGTTTTTCGCTCTTGCAACCCCCCCCCCCCTGGAGTTAGTGACACCGACATAAAATATAGCCTATGTTGGAGCAGGGGTTGTCACCATCCATTTGCCACCATCATTTTTTAAATCGGTTCGGTAGTTCTAGAGATTCCATAGAAATTGTAATTTAGAATGTTTTTAGAACGCTTTTCGCTCATTTCACCCTTTTAAATTTCGAATTTTTTTTTATTTTGTTCTTAGAGAGCATTTACATCTTATAAGTAACTACAACGCCAAATTTCAAATCGGTTCGGTAGTTCTAGAGATTCCATAGAAATTGTAATTTAGAATGTTTTTAGAACGCTTTTCGCTCATTTCACCCTTTTAAATTTCGAATTTTTTTTTATTTTGTTCTTAGAGAGCATTTACAGCTTATAAGTAACTACAACGCCAAATTTCAAATCGGTTCGGTAGTTCTAGAGATTCCATTGTAATTGTAATTTAGAATGTTTTTAGAACGCTTTTCGCTCATTTCACCCTTTTAAATTTCGAATTTTTTTTATTTTGTTCTTAGAGAGCATTTACATCTTATAAGTAACTACAAAGACAAATTTCAAATCGGTTCGGTAGTTCTAGAGATTCCATAGAAATTGTAATTTAGAATGTTTTTAGAACGCTTTTCGCTCATTTCACCCTTTTAAATTTCGATTTTTTTTTTTTTTTTTTTTTTTTTTTTTTTTTTTTTTTTTTTTGTTCTTAGAGAGCATTTACATCTTATAAGTAACTACAACGCCAAATTTCAAATCGGTTCGGTAGTTCTAGAGATTCCATAGAAATTGTAATTTAGAATGTTTTTAGAACGCTTTTCACTCATTTCACCCTTTAAAATTTCGAATTTTTTTTTTATTTTGTTCTTAGAGAGCATTTACATCTTATAAGTAACTACAACGCCAAATTTCAAATCGGTTCGGTAGTTCTGGAAATTCTATAGCAATTGTAATTTAGAATGTTTTTAGAACGCTTTTCGCTCATTTCACCCTTTTAAATTTCGATTTTTTTTTTATTTTGTTCTTAGAGATCATTTACATCTTATAAGTAACTACAACGCCAAATTTCAAATCGGTTCGGTAGTTCTAGAGATTCTATAGAAATTGTAATTTAGAATGTTTTTAGAACGCTTTTCGCTCATTTCACCCTTTTAAATTTCGAATTTTTTTCTATTTTGTTCTTAGAGGGCATTTACATCTTATAAGTAACTACAACGCCGAATTTCATATCGGTTCGGTAGTTCTAGAGATTCCATAGAAATTGTAATTTAGAATGTCTTTAGAACGCTTTTCGCTCATTTCACCCTTTTAAATTTCGAATTTTTTTTTTTCTTAGAGAGCATTTACATCTTATAATTAACTACAACGCCAAATTTCAAATTTCTAGCTGCTTCAGTATAGAAAAGATCGCAATTTTAGAACGTTTTTCGCTCCTGCACCCCCCTGGGGTAGTGGCATCGACATAAAATATAGCCTATGTTGGAGCAGGGGTTGTCACCATCAATTTGGCACCATCACTTTTGAAATCGGTTCGGTAGTTCCAGATATTACCCCCTACAAACAAACAAACAAACAAACAAACAAACAATCTTTACTCTTTTATAATATTAGTATAGATAGTGAAATATCACTAAATTACACTGCAAACGATTTTTCCCCATAGAACAATGTGTAAGAAAATTCTTTTGTTTGACCCTGTAAATGATTAATAAATGCTTTACCCCCCATATTCTACAAAAAGTATGTTTTAATGCGCTTCATAATTATATATCAATTTCATTTTGTTTTAAATGACGTAGCGTCATCAAAATGCACTTGGAACGATCATTTCCCATTGACTGTATAGTAATGGAATGCTTTTGACTGTCCCTCTAAAAAAAAACTATAAGTGCTACACACTTCAGTTGAAATAGGAAACATGCTGTAGTAAACGACAATAACATACAAAAATTTCAGGGCAATCCGAGCATATTTACGGAAGTTAGAGCACGGACAGACGGCAGACAAATCGAAATCATAAACACTATTAAACTAGGTTGGAAAGAGTTAAAAATAAACAGTAACATGTCTTATTTTTTAAACATTTTATCAAGTTCAGCTTTTTATTAAGAATAAAAAAAGGCGATGAATTATTCATAATCGGGTTCGATGCAAACGACAAATTAATGGGTTATAATGGAATATATATGTATATATATTTTTTTTTTTTTTCTAGAAAAATCTTGATTTGGAATCATGAAATTAGGCGTGATTTTTCGCGATACATATTTAATGCTTACAAAAGAGAGTTTTAAAAAAATGTTTTTGAATTTTATATTTATTTTATATTAAATACATATGTAGGTCCCCTTAAAACCTTTGTAAAGTAACACGAAACTGGAAAAAAGAAGTCAACAATAAATGACATTTTTTCAATCAAGCAAAGTAATTTTCATCGATCATAATACAAGTGATGACTTCATGAACTGTCTTAAAAGTTTCCTATTTCAATTTTAACATAGAAAGTTGTAAAAGCGTAAATTGGCATCATTTTCCTTTATCCTTTTTTCAATTTAGCTAGTAAAGTACAGATGAAAAAAAGCAGCAAGAGACATGAATTTCAAATCGCACATAAATTCTTTTCGAGTTTTTCAGCCGACAAGAAAATAAGGTAGTGCTGGACAAGATACACGACGAAAAAAATCTCAATCCAAGAAAACGGAGAAAAAAGAGTTCCAATATTTCAATTCGAAAAATCCACAAATTACTTTGCAGCTGAATTTTTTTTTCTCCACTGCCAAGCGAAATAAGAAATTTAAAAAAAAAGTTAGTGTTTGAAGAATTTAAAAAAAAAAAAAAAACTATTTAATCTCAGGTATTGAGTTAGTGATATTAATAAATAAAATATC
This sequence comes from Maratus michaelseni, assembly GCA_963931845.1. Classification (NCBI taxonomy): domain Eukaryota; kingdom Metazoa; phylum Arthropoda; class Arachnida; order Araneae; family Salticidae; genus Maratus; species Maratus michaelseni. The sequence continues at coordinate 14,110,505 of OZ007600.1, forward strand.
TTGTAAAGGATAGATGTTTACAAAATAAGAAATCTAGTGTTTTGTTACGCAGACTCACGCCGGGTCGTATATGGACTTCATATTTCTCAGCCCTGACATCTGTTTTTTAAGTAGTAGTTAAAAAATTATGACTTTTTACAACTTACGGATAAATGTTTACAAATTACGAAATCAAGATTTAGGTACTGCATACTCAAACCAGGCAGTACCTGGACATCAATTTTTCAGTTCTGAGACTTGTTTTTCACTCTATGTATTTAACTCAACTTATTTTTTTTATAAAGATGAAATTTTGTAATTGACTTTTAACTCAATTTCTGATAAGTTAGTAGAATTGTAAAAAAAAATGTACAAAGTTGTGTTTCCAATGTCAATGCAACATTTTAATACTTTTAGAACTTAATTAAAAATTAATAAATTAATTTTAAGTCATTTTTCTATCACCTCGCCACAGGAGATAAATTGACAAATATTTTTTATGTTTACAATTGAATACGAATTACAACAACTACGAATTTAATGATGCACTAAACCACGCTCGCACAAAAAAAAAAAAAAAAAAAAAAAAAAAAACCTACTGGTTTTGAAGCTACAACAACAAAATATATTAAAGACTAAAAAGTAAAAAAAAAAAAAAAACTAAATAAAAATAAAGAATTTATTATATACTTTTCAAAAATAGGATTTAATCAACTAAAAGTTTCATATTAATTAACTTATGGTTATACGTTGAGAAACCAATTTAGAAATCGCAAAAAGGTAGTTTAATAATGACTTTTTAAAATAAAAAAACAGAACAAAATTCATGATTATTTTACAACAAATTTACTAACTCGCGCTTTCTATCAAGCGTAAAAAAAGTAGCCTATTTTCCATAATCTGGTTTGATGTCCAGACCAAATTAACGTGCTCTAATGGAGTTTTTTTTTTTTTTTTTTGAGAAATTATGAATTGTAGTCATGAAATTAGTGGTGATTTTCAGGATAGGCATAGCAAGCTTATAAAAGAGTAATTTTTTTTATACATATTTTATATTAAAGATATATGCAGTGAAAGTCCTAAAACATTTATAAAGTAATGCGAAACCAGAAAAACGAAGCCAGTCCTAAATATATCACAAACTTTCAACGAAAAAAAAAATTACTTTTCATGAATTATAATACAAGTGATGACTTTATGAACTGTCTTAAAAGTTTCCCATTTCAATTTTAACAAACAGAAAAGTTGTAAAAGTAAAATTTGCAAGATTTTCCTTTTTCTTTTGTCAATTTAGCTAGTAAAGTAGAGAAAAAAATGCCGCAAGAGACATGAATTTCAAATCGCACATAAATTCTTTCCTAGTTTCCCAGCCGATAAAAAAAAATAAGGTAGTGCCGGACAAGATGCACGATAAAAAAAATCTCAATCCAAAAAAACGGAGAAAAAAAGGTTCCAATATTTCGGTTCGAAAAATCCACAAATTACTCCGGAGCTGAAATTTTTTTAACAACTGACAAACGAAATAATAAGGCATAGAAAAAAAAAGTGTTTGAAGAATTTAAAAAAAGGAAACCATTTTTTATCAGATATTCGGTTAGTGATATTAATAAATAAAATATCTTGTAAGGATAGATGTTTACAAATTACGAAATAAAGTTTTTCGTTCTGCAGACTCGGACCGGGCCGGACATGATTTTCATTTTATCTGCCTCTGAGACATTTTTTTTACACTATTTCATTTAACTGAACTTAGTTTTTGTATATAAAGATGAAATTTTGTAATCGACTTTTAACTCAATTATTGATATGCTATAAATATAAAGATAGTGTACAATATTGTGTACAAAATTGTGTTTCCGATGACAATACAACATCTTAATATTTTTAGAAATTAATTAAAAAGTAATAAATTAATTTTAAGGCATTTTCCCGTCAGCTCACAACAACTATGGATTTATTTATACGGTAAACCACGCTCGCCAAATAAGACCAACTGCCTATGAAGCTGCAACAATGAAATAATTTGAACACTAAAAAGTAAAAATATCTAGATATAAAATAAAGAGCGTAATATATATTTTTTAATACATTTTAATCAATTAAATGTTTCATATAAATTAAATTATGATTTTACTTTAAGAAATCAATTTCGAAATCCTAAAAAAATAGTTTAAATAATGATTTTTTCTTCTTTTCTGTTTTCATATCTTAAAAAAACAAACAGTAAAATGTATTGTTTTTTAAACATTTCATCAGGTCCCGCTTTTTGCCAAGCGTAAAAAAGGCGATGAATTTTCCATAATCGAGATTGATGCAAACGACAAATTAACAGCTTTTAATGGAATTTTTTTGGAAAAATAGTGAAATTGAATCATGAAATTAGGCGTGATTTTCGCGATACATATTGAATGCTTATAAAAGTGAGTTAATTTTTTTTATACTTATTTTATATTAAATAGATATATATCCCTAAAACCTTTGTAAAGTAACACGAAACTGGAAAAAAGAAGTCAACCCTAAGTGACATATTTTCAACCAAACAATGTAATTTTCATAGAATTGTCTTGAACTGTCTTAAAAGTTTCCTATTTCAATTTTAACGAACAGAAAGTTGTAAATGTGTAAATTGGCATGATTTTCCTCTTTCTTTTTTTTTTATTTTAGCTAGTAAAGTAGAGAAGAAAAAAAGCAGCAAGTTACATGAATTTCAAATCGCATGTAAATTCTTTTCGAGTTTTTCAGCCGACAAGAAAATAAGGTAGTGCCGGACAAGATGCACGACGAAAAAAATCTCAATCCAAGAAAACGGAGAAAAAAAGGTTCGAATATTTCGGTTCGAAAAATCCACAAATTACTCTGGAGCTGGATTTTTTTTTTTTCTCAACTGACATGCAAAATAAAGAATTTTAAAAAAGTGAGTGTTTGAAGAATTAAAAAAAAAAAAAAAACCATTTATTCTTATATATTCGGTTAGTGATATTAATAAATAAAATATCTTGTACGGATAGATGTTTACAAATTGCGAAATTAAGATTTAAGTACTGCAGACTCGAACCACACTGTAAATAAAGAAAAAACTAATACTAAATTTTTTTTAGTAAATTTGTATTCCACAGAATTTTTTAATAACAGGTATTATAAACCGGAATCGTTGCTAGCTGTTTTCTAGTAATTCTTACAGATTTTCTTGTAACTGAGTAAGAATACAAAAAAAAAATTTAGTAATTGAAAGGATCAATGAGAAATACTAAAATTATTTTAGTAGATCGTTCCTTTTTTTTTTTTTTTTTTTTTTTTTTTTGTACAGTGCAGGCAGTACCTGGACTTAATTTTTTCCGGTTTTGATACTTGTTTTTCCATTCTTGTATTTAAAGCAACTTCGTTTTTGTATATAAAAATGAAATTTTGTAATTGACTTTTAACTTAATTTCTGATAAGCTAGTAGAATTATAAAAATTGTGTACAAAGTTGTGATTCCGATGACTATGCAACATTTTAATATTACAACTTAATTAAAAATTAATAAATTAATTTTAAGGCATTTTTCCCTCAGCTCGCCACAGATGATAAATTGCCAAATATTTTATATGTTTACAATTGAATACGAGTTACAACAACAATGGATTTAATGCTGCACTAAACCACGCTCGCCAAAAAACCCTACTCATTGTGAAGCTACAACAATAAAATATCTTAAAGACTAAAAAAGTAAAAAAATTAAATAAAAAAAAAAAGAATTTTTTTTTTTTCAAATATATGCTTTAATCAACTAAAAGTTTCATATTAATTAAGTTATGGTTATACGCTGAGAAACCAATTCAGAAATCGCAAAAAGATAGTTTAAATAATGACTTTTTAAAATAAAAAAACAGAACAAAATTCATGATTTTTTTAAAACAAATTTACTAGCTCGCGCTTTCTATCAAGCGTAAAAAAAAGTAGCCAATTTTCCTTAATCTGGTTTGGTGTCCACGCCAAATTAACATATTTTAATGGAGTTTTTTTTTTTTTTTTTTTTTTTTTTGAGAAATTAAAATGAATTTTAGCCCTGAAATTAGTGGTGATTTTCATTTTTCACGATAAGCATTGCATACTCATAAAATGGTGTTTTTTTTTTTTTTTTTTTTTTTTTTTTTTGCTGTTGTTTTTGTTTTGTTATGTTTTTTAATACATATTTTATATTAAATAGATATGTAGGGTAACTCCTTAAACATTTGTAAAGAAATACTAAACCGGAAAAAAGAAGCCATCCCTAAAATATCACAAACATTCAAGGAAAAAAACATGTAATTCTTATCAATCATAATGCAAGTGATGACTTCATGAATTCTCTTAAAAGTTTCCCATTTAAATTTTAACAAACAGAAAAGCTGTAAAAGTGTAAATTGGCGTGCTTTTCCTTTTCCTTTTCTCAATTTAGCTAGTAAAGTAGAGAAAAAAAAAATACAGCAAAAGACGTGAATTTCAAATCGCATATAAATTCTTTTCAAGTTTCCCAGTCGACAAGAAAATAAGGTAGTGCCGGACAAGATGTACGTGGATAAAAAAAAAAATTATCAATCCTTGAAAACGGAGAAGAAAAGTTGCAAATATTTCAATTGTAAAAATTCCCAAATTACTCTGGAACTAAAAATTTGTTCTCAACTGACACTCGAAATAAGGAATTAAAAAAAATGTGTTTGAAGAATTTAAAGAAAGAAAACGATTTATTCTTAGATATTCAGTTAGTGATATTAATAAATAAAATAACTTGTAAAGGATAGATGTTTAAAAACTACGAAATCTAGTATTTTATTATGCGGACTCGGTCCGGGCTGGACATGGACTTCATATTTCCCAGCCCTGACATCTGTTTTTTAAGAAGTAGTTAAAAATTTATGCTATTATACGTCTTTTTAACGGATTTCCGAGACAATTCTATCTACAAAAAACAACTTTCCAAAAGTAAAAAAATCAAGCGTTATACAGTTTGGGATTTTTTAATAAATTAAATAAATAACAAAATAAAATAAAATAAAGTTGTGGCTAAAAAATGGTGTGATATCAAATTTCCAAGCTTTTCTTCTTAAACCCCTATTGCCCCCGCTTGAGGTCATTTTTAATGATATCAAAAATCTATCATACATAAATTTTTGGCCCTTCTCCTAGAAGTAATAATAACTTTAAACGTATTCGACACTTATCATAATTAAGAAGTTATGGGGGTTTTTCTGTTTTCACAAAAAAAAAAAAAAAAATCTCCCCATTTCTCCCTCCTGGTTCGATTTTGCACATTAACGAACCTGACCGAGATTTTATGTATCAGTTTGCAAGAGATTTATGCAGAATTATTGAAGTTATCGTGTCCATAAAAAGTGATATAGATAGATAGATAGATAGATAAAGTTTTGAACTGGGGATGGTTTTGGCTTCTGGGAGTCATGATCGGCGCAGATCTGAAAAAGTTTTCAGAAATTCCAACATAGGGAAGAATGTAATAGATAGTATTTCTTACGAAATCTACCTAAAAAGCCAACTGTCATGTAATAAGTAAATCAGAGAAATAAATTTATGTCCTTTGAAGTCGACTTTTATTAGCTCACAGGCTATCAAAGCCTGAGAGCAAATGCGCCCGCCCGTTCTGTATGTATGTATGTACGTATGTATGTAACGCGATAAGTCTTGATAGAAATATCTGTTTTGCTTCAAATTTTGTTTATAGGTTCATTGTGGTAAGGCGCTTCCCTGATTAGTTTTGAGGGTTCATTGGTTAAGTGTAAACGGGAGGAACGGGGTATAATACCCCCTCTCCTTAATTTAGATAAATTGGTTTTTCATGCAAAATTATCCGATTTGCTTAAAATTTTGTATATAGGTTCATTGTGATAAGGTGCTTCTCTTATTAGTTTTGGAGGTTCTTTGGTTAAGCATAATTGGAGGGGAACAGGGGGCTAATCCCACCCTTAATTTAGATAAATGGATTTTTCATGCAGAATTATCTGATTTGCTTCAAATTTTGTATATAGGTTCATTGTGATAACTCGCTTACCTGATTAGTTTTGGGGGTTCATTGGTTAAGTCTAAAGGAGGGAACGGAAGGGGGCTAGTTCCCCCTTAATTTATTGCCGATTTCTTTATTTTTTGAGGGACATTATTCTTTGAAATAAGAGTATAATATGCAATTAGTGTGAAAAGCCTGTGAGCTCAATGCCATCAGTTTAACTGGGCACTTTTCTTTTTTATTAATTTATTAAAAACTATTTGTTCATTGAGTTTTCCACTTCTGATGTTCCATCTCAATCGTACAGTTACCAGTTTCTGCGGTTAAATAAAAAGTCTAATAAAAGGAAAATAATCATTAATCCTTTTAAAAAAAAAAATAGACCTTCCTATTTTACACACAAACTTAACAAATCTCTTCCGACATATTTTTTTTTTTTTTTTTTTACGTGATAATTTATTGATCATTGGGAAAGATTTTTGTCTTCGAGTCAAGAATAAATTTTCTGTTCGATAAACAAGTTCCGCAGAGATTACGATTTCTCCCATATCTTATTCGTCTTCCTTTGACTTTACTGGGAATGGGGGTTTTTTCTTCCGATACCGTCATATATCATTGTACACACAGGTATATTTCTGAGGACAATACAACATTTTAATGTTTTTATAAGTTAATTAAAAATTAATACTTTAATTTTAAGGCATTTTACCGTTATCCGACCGCAGGTGATAAATCGACTAATATACTTTAGTGTTACAACTGTATACGAGTTACAGAAACAATGGAGTTAATTATACGCCAAACCACTCTCGCGAAAATGTACCATCTGACTGTGAAACTGCAACAACGAAATTTTTTTAATCATTAAAACTTAAAAAATGTTTACAAAAGAAAGAGTATAATATTTTTGAAAATTATTATTATTTTACCATCTAACGGTTAAGTATTAATTAAATTATGACTATACGTTAAGAAAACAATTAGAAATCCTGAATAGATATTTCAAATTATACTTATATTTTTCTTTCCTTAAACAAAACAAGTAATATAATTTTTTTTTAAAGTCAATTCCTACTTTTTAATCATAAATATATAAAATAAACCCATGCAGCATTAATGTCCCACGTTATCTTTATTGAACATTATTTTATAATCATCGTTGCGATATTTTATTTCTGTGGCATCACTCATTTGAGATAAATATTTCAATTCATTTATGAAAACAATGGGAGGAATTTTTTTCTCCCATTGAAAACTAAAATTAATTAATTTAATTTAATGAATGAAAAAACTGTATTAACATAAAGTGTCATCCACTTCAAGTTTAAAAAAATGTATTTGAACATGTGGAATTTGTGGATGAATAGAAAATATTTTATTAACGATTGAAAATTTGAACAAGATATATAGAGAGAGAGTGTGAGCTAATAGTAGGAATTTAAAATTTTAAAGAGAGAGAGAGAGAGAGAGTTAAATTTATAATTTCTTTAATAAGTTCCCTAATCCACGCTTTTTATTATGCGTAAATCAAATAGGTGAATTTTCCCTAATCGAGACCAGCACAAAGTTAACGTACTGTAATGGATTTTTTTTTTAACTACATGAACTGGAATCATGAAATTATGCGTGATTTTTAAGATAAACACTGAATGCTTTTAATAGAGTTGTTTTTTTTTTAATTATTTTTACTTTTATGCTTATTATTTCTTCATTAAAAATTACCTGTCCAGTGAGTTTAAATTTAAGACTTCTGATGTCTTAATTTTGTTTTTCATCGCAATGATACAGTTGCCAGTTTCTGCGGTTAAGTAAAAAGTCTAATAAAGGGAAAATAATCATTAATCTTTTAGAAAAAACAAACCTTTCTATTTTACATACAAACTTAATAAATCTTTCCCGGTGTCGGATTATTATTTTTTTCACGTGATAATTTATTGATAATTGAGAAAGGTTGTTGTCTTCACGTCGAGAATAAATTTTCAGTTCGATAAACAAGTTCCGCAGAGATTACGATTTCTCCCGCATCTTATTCGTCTTCTTTGGCCTTTACTGGGATTGAGGTTTCTACGTCGGATACCGTCATATATCATTTTCCTGCATTGTCTTATTTTACAGTTAGGAGAGAAAAATTCACTTCGCATTTGAAAATTTTGTCTATCGACACTTTGTTACGTGATCGCTTCTTTTCTCAGACAGTAGCGGGATTTTTTACACTCTTTGATTAAACTGAACATTATTATTAGCCACACACAGGGTGGCTTATTCTTTCAATCTCTATCATTTTTCATGTTCATGAAAAGTCACAGCAATCCATCGTTGCCACAGATTAATCTCGGAAAATGAAACATTTGAAGTTACTTAAAAAATTAATAACTCGAAAAGTGTTTGTCACAAAATTGTTTTACAAACTGCGTTAGAATGGTAAAAAATTGTATTTTTCTTGATATAAATTTCAAATCTAATGATTATGTTGTTTTTCAAATATTAGATTTCAAAAATTACAAAACTTCACAACGGAGTACCGTAGCGAAACTTTTACGCGTCAAAAGATAATGATAAAGACATTGTGGCTCGACGTGTATCGTGTATACTGGCCATAGCATGAGTAACGAATTATAGTAAACTTATTATTCTGTTAAAATATAAAAGTGAATTATGTATATACATTTTTAAAAAATAACGAAAAACATTTTATCGCAAACATCAACAAATTTTTTTCTTCTATTTATTCCCTTATTCCAAAGATATCGTTTTATCGTCTGCTGCCATAGCAACATGAATTAAATTTCATTAAAAAAATTGCTCAGTGATAGAAAAATATTTTTCTAAATCGAATGGTTATTGAACAATTAAACACTTTAACAGGGGAATTTTTATTTGTTATTTAGATATTTTAAAATTGTTTGTTGTCATTGCGTTTTTATTCTGAGTTTATTTATTTTTTAAATAAAAGCCGTGTGTGGCAATCTATATTCTGCTTTATAGCAGAATTTTCCCCTCTGGTTATTTTTTTTTTTTTTGTATGTAAAGATGAAATATTGTAATTTATTTTTCACTGACTTCCTGATAGGCTAGAATTTTTTTTTTTTTTTTAATGTGTTTACAGGTGTGTTTCTTATGACAGTATAGCATTTAAAATTTTTTAGAACTTAATTATAAATTAATAAATAATTTTTTTCATTTTTTCGTTATCCGGCCGCAAGAGATAAATGTCCAAATAGCCTTTAGAGTTACAACTCTATACAAGTTACAAAACAATGGATTCCAATATGCGCCAAACCACTTTCTCCCAAATACGCCATGTCGCTGTGAAAGTGCAACAACGAAATATTTTAAACATTAAAAGGTAGAAAACATAAATAAATTATAAAGAGTTTTGAATTAAAAAAATATACTCTTTTATCATTAAATAGTTTAATACTATTTAAAATATGACTGTAAGTTGAGTAAACAATTAGAAATCATGAATAGTTTAAATTGTGCTTTCTTTCCTTGTTTCCATATTTTAAAAAGAAACAGAGCAAAAAATATAATTTCTTTAATAAATTCACTAATCCGCGCTTTTGATTAAGCGTAAATCAAATCAGTCAATTTTCACTAATCGGGTTCAGTGCCAAGTACACATATTGTAATGGATTGTTTTTTTTTTTTTAGCTACATGAATTGCAATCATGAAATTATGAATTATTTTTAAGATAAACTTTGAATGATTTTAAAAGAATGTTCCCAGAAAAGTTGTTTTTGCTTTTATACTTACAGTGAAACTTCCCTTTAACGAAGTCCCTATTTAACGAAGTTTTCTACTTAACGAAATTTTCTCCAGAACTTTGACTTTGAACAGCATTAGCATGTAAATTAATCTCCACATTACGAAAAATATATTCTATATAACGAAGTTTATTCCACTTTTGTACGTGTACAGAATTCAAATTAAGCGATTGCTGTCGAAGGATATGCAAATTTATTTCAGCCGATTCGATTGTATGAAAATGAACACATTTAAATAATTTCCATTCTGCTTGGTGCTAAATAAAACAATTTTTTTTCACACTAAGAAAAACACTTGTTATCACTATTCTCCCACTCCGAGACTCCAGCGCTGACAGTTGGGGGAAGTCAAAATCTCCTTTTTACCTTCAATGATATAGAAGATGAGGTGCCGCAATGGCGTCATATGCATTGAAACAAAAAAATATCTATTAGAGTCAGACAGGTACCATTCTGACCTTCCATTGCTGATAGACAATTGCTTTATACATCCAAAAGAACGTGCTTCAAAATACAAATCGAAGAACATCAAAGTTATTTTTGTTAATGCCAATACAGCTAAACTTCAATTATTAGTCTAGGGAATAATAAAAAATCTTGAAGTACATTATCGAAAAAGACAGAAAAAAGCCGATGTAGTGGAAACATTAGTTTGTGATTCTGTGTATCAGAGCTGATGAAAGCTTGGGCCAAAGCTTGGGAATGTGACTTGATTTCATCGACCGTACACAACTGTTTTGTAAAAGACGGCTTCATAATTAAAACTGAATCAAATGCTTCTGAATCCAATACCTGTTTGTCATATCTCAAGAAAAAATGTCATGAATTTAAGTTCATTTCTATTTAACGAATTTTCTTCATAACGAAGTTTTTAAGTGTAACGATGAGACTTCGTTAAATGGAAGTTCCACTGTATATCTTTATTTTAAATTACCTGTTCGTTGAGTTTTCTACTGCTGATGATGTCTTACATTTTGTTTTTCATCGCACTGGCACATTTGACAGTTTCTGCGGTTAAAGAAAAAGTCTAATAAAAGAGAAATAACCATTAATCTTTTAAAAAAAACAGACCTCTCTATTTTACACACAAACGAAACAAATCTCTCCTGGCGTCAGATTTTTTTTTTTTTTTTTTTTTTCACACGTTGCAATTTATTGATCATTGAGAAAGATTTTTGTCTTCACGTCGAGAATAAATTTTCAGTTCGATAAACAAGTTCCGCAGAGATTACGATTTCTCCTATATCTTATTCATCGTCTTTGGCCTTTACTGGGATTGAGGTGTTTTCCTCTGATACCGTCGTATATCATTTTCCCTGCATTGTCTTATTTTACAGCTGGCGAAAAAAAAATCTTATTTGAAAATTTGGTTTATCGACACGATTGTTATCTGGTCGCTTTTATTCTGGGACAAAAAGTGGGATTTTTTTTTTTTTAATTTAACTTGTTTATGTTTGAATAGATGGAATTTTGTAATTGACTTTTCATTTCCTTATATGCTAGAATTATAAAAATTAAGTACACAGGTGTATTTTCAATGTCGGTATGACTTTTAAAAATTTCTAAAACTTAATTATAAATTAATAAATTAATTTTAAGGTATTTTCCCTTAGCCGGCCACATGTGATAAATCGTCAAATAATATTTAAGGTTAGAACTTTTTGCGAGTTACATAAACAATGGAGTTAATTATGTGCCAGATCACTATCATGTGGCTATGAAACTGCAACAACGAAATATTTTAAACATTAAAAAGTAGAAAATATAAAAAAACAAAGAGTATAATATATTTAAAAATATATTATTTTATCATCTAACTGCTTAAAACTAATTAAATTATGACTATACGTTAAGAAAACAATTAGAAATCCTGTATAGATTTTTTCAAATTATGCTTGTTTTTTTTTTTTTTTTCTGTTGTCATATCGTAAAAAAGAAACAGAGTAAAATTTATAATTTCTTTAATAAGTTCACTAATTCGCGTTTTTTATTAAGCTTAAATGAAATAGGTGAATTTTCACTTATCGAGGACATCACAAAATTAACGTACTGTAATATATATATTTTTTTTTACCACTGCATCATGAACTGCAATCATGAACTTTTGCGTGATTTTTAAGATAAACACTGAATACTATTATAGTAGAGTGGGGTTTTTTTTTTAACTATTTTTATTTTTATGTTTATTATTTCTTTATTAAAAATTAACTGTTCTTTGAGTTTTCGACTCCTGATGTCTTAATTTTGTTTTCATCGGAATGGCACAGTTGCCAGTTTCTGCGGTTAAAAAACAAATCTAATAAACTGAAAATAATCATTAATCCTTTTAAAAAATATATGCCTTTTTGTAGATTTACACACAATCTTCACAAATCTCTGTCAACGTCAGATTTTTTTTTTCACTTTTTTTTTTTTTTTTTTTTTTTTTTTTTTTTTTAATGTGACAAATTTATTGATCATTGAGAAAGATTTTTGTTTTCACGTCGAGAATAAATTTTCAGTTCGATAAACAAGTTCCGCAGAGATTACGATTTCTCCCGTATCTTGTTCGTCTGCTTTGTCTTTTTTTTACAGTTGGAAAAAAAATCTTATTTGAAAATTTGGTCTATGGACACCTTGTTATCTAATCCTTTTTATTCTTGGATAGAAAGTGGGATTTTTTTTAAACTTTTTAATTTAACTTTTTTATGTTTGAATAGATGGAATTTTTGTAATCGATTTTTCATTTCTTTATATGTTAAAACTATAAAAATTAAGTACACAGATGTGTTTCTAATGTCAATACAAGTTTTAAAAGTTTCTAAAGCTTAATCATAAATTAATAACTTAATTTTAAGGCATTTTTCCCTTAGCCACCCATACGTGATAAATTGTCAAATAATCTTTATGGTTAGAACTGCTTACGAGTTAAAATAATAATAATAATAATGGAGTTAATTATGTACCAAACCACTCTCATGCGGCCGTGAAACTGCAACAGCGAAATATTTTTAACATTAAAAAGTGGAAAATATTAAAAAATAAAGAGTATAATACATATTTTCTTAAGTGTACTCATTTAAAATCGAATATTTTAATAATTGATATACGACTATAAGTTCAGTAAACTATTAGAAATCCTGAATAGATAGTTTAAATTATTATTTTTTTTCTCTCCTGCTGCCATATCTTTAAAAACAAGTGGGGAAGTGTGACCCAAGTTCTCACAAAGGGTTTCGTTTAATATTCCTTTCAAAACACTTTATCCTTTCTTTAAAAAATCCAAATAAATTTCATTTTCTAAAAAAAAAAAAAAAACTGTCCATTTTTCTCGGTTTTTCGAATATCTGAACCGGCCCGATAGCGGGTGAAGCCCAGTATTATATTCTGTCATAATAATATCTGTCGCGTGGACTAAATGCGATATTTAAAAAAAAATTAATTTTAAAATTAAACATGTTGTATACCTTCAAAATGTTAAAATATGCGAGTATTTCCATAATCGGGTTTTTATCATGATTTAATACGTTCCTCAAACTCATATAGTATTTACTATTCTGTATTACTCATATTTATACTCGCTTTGTATTATACTGAAACATGTGAAAAATCCGTTAAACTTGCGATATGACGTCAGATTTTCTTTTTAATTCTCTAATGACGTGTAATTAATCTGCTTTGTGTACATGCACACATACTAATACTCCTTGTATTATTGAGAAATCTTTCTGTTTTATTACCACTATGACGTCAATCATTTTTATTTCATATTAATCTTTTTTTCAATTGGTGAAACTTTTTATTTCATTTTTAACACTTTCCAACCTAGTTGAAAAGTGTTTATGACTTCGGTTTGTCTGGCCGTCTGGCCGTCTGCCGTCTGGCCGTCTGGCCGTCTGGCCGTCTGCCGTCTGCCGTCTGCCGTCTGTCCGTGCTCTAACTCCCGTAAATATGCTCGGATTGCCCTGCAATTTTTATATGTTATAATCATTATCTATAGCATGTTCCCTATTTCAACGGAAGTGTGTAGCACTTATACTTTTTTTACAGGGACACTCAAAAGAATTCCGTTACATTGCGGTCTATGGGGAAAAATCATTTGCGGTTTATTTAAATAATGTTTCACTATTTTAAACGCATTGAAATTTATATATATCACTAAGGTGCATTAGAAGAAGCTTAATATGAAATAGGGTGTGCATAGCACTTATACTTACTTTACAGGGACAGTCAAAAGAATTCCGTTACATTACGTCTATGGAGAAAAATCGTCTGCGCTTTATTTAAACAATGTTTCCCTATTTTAAACGCATTGAAATTTATATAAGGTTCATTACAAGAGACTTACTACAGAATATTGTGTGTATAGCAGTCATCGTTCATTTACAGGGACACACAAAAGAATTCTCTACTGTATGTTAACAATAATTCCTGGAAGTGCGTTTTAAGTTACTAAACGCGATTTTAATTTTAAATCGCTTTTTGTCTATTACGTGGTGTGTATAAATTCTGTAGATCCTATACAGGGAAGCACAAAAGTTCGGGAAAACATTTCCGTATTATTTAACTCCAGACGGAGAATTTTAAACTGTGCTACGTGTTTCCTAACTGAACTAAAATTTAGCATCCTATGTAGTATATATACAAATCTATAGATCCTATACAGGGCTGAATAAAATTATTTGGATTACTTAGATGTTATCTTTTAGCTTATTGAAGAGTATGATTCGTAAAATTATTTTGGAAGCGTTGGAAAGTGTTACATAATCTATGCTTGACGCATGATTTTTCGTTCTTGTTATTTTTCACGTGGAAATCGTCTGATAGAAAATTAATTATTGTAGATAGAATTTCATCATGGATTTTTAATTTTTGGCATCTGCTATAAGGAAAAATGTTCAAATTTAATAAGAAAAGGCTGTTAGAATTTTGGTTTTTTATCTCTGTTTATTAAAATAATACGAATTTTTCAAATTTTAATATTTTCAGCTCTTCACAGCTGATATTCTGATTTATACACAAAATTTCAACTCTGTAAGTTACACAGTTTTCGAGAATGGCTCTGTGACAGACAACGGAGCGGGAGCAATAGGGTTTCGTGAGATGAACGAAACCCTAAAATGGACAAAAATTATCATTTCTTTGATAACTTCACTATCCGCTCTTTTTATTAAGCTTAAATCAAATCGGTGGATTTTCACTTATCGGGTTCAGCGCTAAGTTAACATATTATAATGTATTTTTTTTAACTACGTGAATTCCAATCATTAAATTTTACGTGATTTTTAAAATAAACATTGACTGCTTTTAAAAGATTTTTTTTAACTATTTTTACATTAACACTTATTATTTACTTATTAAAAATAATCTGTTCATTGAGTTTTCTACTCCTGATGTAACTATTAGGTAGCTTTCAATACAAAAAAGTATAAAGCTACCTATTGCAGCCGTTCGGAGGAAAGCAGTTCCGGAAAATTTCCATATATTTTCACCGATCATGACCCTCAGACCCCAAAACCACCCTCCGTTCAAATGTTGATATATATATATATATATATATATATATATATATATATATATATATATATATATATATATATATATATATATATGACCTATGTCATACGATAACGCTCGTATTTATAAATCAATTTCGATGAAACCAATTGTGTGTATTAAGCTCACCAATGTCTCGATCGAGTTCGTTGGCCAGCTTGGTCCGCCATTTTGTTTCAAGATGGCGGCCATTTAAAAATTTAAAACTAAAATAAATATACAAAAAAGTTAAAAATTCAAATTTATTTTTCAATTAAGTGTTAGGCCTTGATACAAGGATTCCAGAGCATTTTTTGGTTTACCTCTATCTTAAAAAATGGCTGAGATAGAGCAGTTTGAAATTCTAGGGTGGCTGACATTTTGAAACAAAACAGCACATTAACGCGATTACTCGCAAATTATTTTCTTTCCTTGTTGTAATAATTTTCCCAATCATACGCATAAAACTATATATTCATATCCGTTAGCGCCAAATTCTAGCCAAAATTGGCGACGTTTGGCGAAATATCGCCAAATTTGGCGACCAAAATAAGTCTTCATAAATGAAGCCAATTTGGCTATTGCTCAATAATTTGGCGAATTTCTTATTCAAATTCAGTATTAACGAATCTTTTGTAACCGTTTCTTTGCATTTTAACTTGCTGTTTTCGTGTAACATTAGCTAAAATTTTAAAACGAAGATATAGGAAAGCTACCTTTTCCTCCCGGTACAGGCCGGAAGGACTTTTTTTCTTTCCTCTCAATGACACAGTTATCAGTTTCTGAGTTTAAATAACAATTCTAATAAAGGAAAAATAATCATTAATCCTTTAAAAAATTTTAAACTTTTCTATTTTACACACAAACTTAACAAATCTCTCAGAATTTTTATGTAGCTTTCAATACGAAAAAGTATAAAGCTACCTATTGCAGCCGTTCGGAGGAAAGCAGTTCCGGAATCATGACCCCCAGACCCCAAAACCACCCTCCGTCCAAATGTTGATTTATATATATAGATATATATTCATATATATATATATATATATATCTGACCTATGTCATACGATAACGCTCGTATTTATAAATCAATTTTGATGAAACTAGTTGTATGTATTAAGCTAACAATGTCTAGACCGAGTTCGTTGGCCAGCTTGGTCCGCCATTTTGTTTCAAGATGGCGGCCATTTAAAATTTTAAAACTAAAATAAATATACAAAATAAATAATAATTCAAATTTATTTTTTAATTACGTGTTAGGCCTTGATACAAGGATTCCAGAGCATTTTTTGGTTTACTTCTATCTCAAAAAATGGCTGAGAAGAGCAGTTTGAAATTCTAGGGTGGCTGACATTTTGAAACAAAACAGCACAACGCGATTACTCGCAAATTATTTTCTTTCATTGTTGTAATAATTTTCCCAATCATACGAATAAAACTATATATTCATATCCGTTAGCGCCAAAATTGGCGACATTTGGCGACCAAAATAAGTCTTCATAAATGAAGCCAATTTGGCTATTGCTCAATAATTTGGCGAATTTCTTATTCAAATTCAGTATTAACGAATCTTTTGTAAACGTTTCTTTGCATTTTAACTTGCTGTTTTCGTGTAACATTAGCTAAAATTTTAAAACGAAGATATAGGAAAGCTGCCTTTTCCTCCCGGTACAGGCCGGAAGGACTTTTTTTTTCATGTGACAATTTATTGATAATTGTGTTTTTGTCTTCGAGTCGAGAATAAATTTTCAGTTCGATAAACAAGTTCCTCAGAGATTACGATTTCTCCCATATCTTATTCGTCTTCCTTTGCCATTACTGGGATTGAGGTTTTTTTTTTCTCCCGATACCTTCCTATATCATTTTGCTACATTGTCTTATTTTACAGTTGGCAACAAAAATAATTCACTTCTTACTTGAAATTCATGTCCATCGACAACACTATTACATCGATTACATCTTTACATACAACAATAAAGAAAAATCACGCCTCAAGCATAGATTATAAAACACTTTCCAACACATTAACACATTCAGAATACTGTAACAAAACTTCACAGTTTAATAAAATGAAATATGATGTCTAAGTAAATGTATTTGAAAACCCAATTTCAGTAACTACCATTAATAATCACAAAAATATCCGAATTTTTTTGTGCAGACCTGTATATGATCAATAGATTTCTATATATACTACATAGGATACTAAAATTTAGTTCAGTTAGGAAACACATAGCACAGTTGAAAATTCCCATTTGGCAATTTCCGTCAATGAACGGCAATGTGCTCGAGGTATTTTGGGCAGCCCTGTATAGATTCTATAGAATTGATACACATCAAGCAAGTAGCAAAAAATTGTTAAATTTAAAAACGCGTGCCGCAACTGAAAACTCACTTCCAGCAATTATTGTTCATATTCATAATTATTTCATAGACAGTACTGTGACCGAATTCTTTTATGTGTCCTGTAAATGAAAGATAAATACTATGCACTCCATAATCTATAGTAAGCATCTTGCAATGCACCTCTGTGATACATATCTATTTCATTAGGTTTGAAATGTAGTAACATCATTAAAATTCACCGCAAAGCGAATTTTTCCCATAGGTCGCAATGTAACGGAATTTTTTGAATGTCCCTGTAAATGAACTATAAAGGCTACACACTTCATTTTCAATACCGAACATGCCATAGTAACCCTCAATAACATATATCAATTACATTGGAATCCGAGTATATTTACGTGAGTTAGAGCACGGACAGACAGACAGAAAAACCGAATTTATAAACACTTTTCAACTTTGTTGGAAAGTGTTAAAACTAAGTTACGTTAAACAAATTGGAAATTGTACGTTAAACGTGACATAGGAGGTGCGTTCGTTTTATAACTAGTTTCACAATGTAAAAAAATCATCCTTATTATTTCAGTGAAATGAATTATATCGTCTGCTATGAGCGAAATATGAAGAGCAAGCCTTTTTCTTCTTTTTTTTTAGCACTTTCCAACCTAGTTGAAAAGTGCTTATGACTTCGGTTTGTCTGGCCGTCTGGCCGTCTGGCCGTCTGGCCGTCTGCCGTCTGGCCGTCTGCCGTCTGCCGTCTGCCGTCTGTCCGTGCTCTAACTCCCGTAAATATGCTCGGATTGCTCTGCAATTTTTATATGTTATTATCGTTATCTATAGCATGTTCCCTATTTCAACGGAAGTGTGTAGCACTTATAGTTTTTTTACAGGGACACTCAAAAGAATTCCGTTACATTGCGGTCTATGGGGAAAAATCATTTGCTGTTTATTTAAATAATGTTTCACTATTTTAAACGCATTGAAATTTATATATATCACTAAGGTGCATTAGAAGAAGCTTAATATGGAACAGGGTGTGCATAGCACTTATAGTTACTTTACAGGGACAGTAAAAATAATTCCGTTACATTACGTCTATGGAGAAAAATCGTCTGCGGTTTATTTAAATAATGTTTCACTATTTTAAACGCATTGAAATTTATATAGATCACTAAGGTGCATTACAAGAGACTTACTACGGAATATTGTGTGTATAGCAGTCATCGTTCATTTACAGGGACACGCAAAAGAATTATCTACTGTCTGTTAACAATAATTCCTGGAAGTGCGTTTTAAGTTACTGAACGCGATTTTAATGTTAACTTGCTTTTTGTCTATTACGTGGTGTGTATAAATTCTGTAGATCCTATACAGGGCAGCACAAAAGTTCGCGAACACATTTCTGTTTATTGACAAACTCCAGACGGAGAATTTTAAAATGTGCTACACGTTTCCTAACTGAACTAAAATTTAGCATCCTATGTAGTATATATACAATTCTATATATCCTATACAGGGCTGAATAAAAGTATTCGGATATTTTTCCGAATATTGTATATGTTGGAAATTCCTGAAATTATGTTTTTAAATATGTTATGCGTTTTCCAAATTGTTTACTTAGAAGTTATCTTTTAGCTTATTAAACGGTATGATTTGTAAAATTATTTTGGAAGCGTTGGAAAGTGCTACATAATCTATGCTTGACGCATGATTTTTCGTTCTTGTTTCTTATTACGCATGCCACGTTTACAAATGCGATTTTTTGTTCTATACCAGACAGCGCTGAAAAATTCACCATGGAGATCTTGCTTTGCGAATGATTACCTCCATGGTTTAATATTTTTATGACTCATAATGAACGGATCTCTTGTGTTTATTTACTCTATTACGCTGTTAAAATAATTTCCACTGAAGGTATCTCAGAATCTATACATTTTTCAATATAATTCGTCTCTCAAGCAAACAATTTTTTGAACGATCTTTCTAAAAATGTAAATTTTATGCAATTTTATTGAAAAAATAATTTGGAATAAAAATGGCCGCTTGGCATACATTAAAAAAAGTGGTTTGCCCGTATTTGTTTTCGTCAGTCACATGATTTGCGCTTTTATTATATAGATTACGTACGATTAGTATTTAATAGAATAAAGAAAACTTTTATTAATATCTTTTTATGTTTCGATTCGATTTTCATAAAATTTGAAATGACTGTACAAAATTCTACAACGATAATACATATTAAATTTCAAACCATTCTGTTGGGTAGTTTTTGCGCTGACGGACAAACCAGACGACGACTATAAGTGCTACGTATTTATATAATTACGAAACGCACCTAATAAAAGAATGTAAAAAATCATCAATCCTAGGAAAATTATACTTTTCTGTAGATTTACATTAAAATTTTAAAAAATCTCTTTGGATATAACATTTTTCACGTGACAATTTATTGATCTTTGAGAAAGATTTTTATCTGAGGATAAATTTTCAGTTCGATAAACAAGTTCCTTAGAGATTAGAAACTTTACCACATCTTATTCGTCTTTCTTTGGACTTTTCTGGGATTGAGATTTTTTTGCCCGATACCGCCGTATATCATTTTCCCTGCATTGTCTTACTTTACAGCTGTCGAAATAAAAAAAATCCCTTTCTTATTTGAAATTCATGTCCATCGACACCTTGTTATGTAATCGCTTCTTCTCTCAGACAGTCAGTAATAAAGTTATATAAAACGGACTATATATTATTTGTTGAAAATGTAGCATTATTAACAAGAAAGAAAAATCATGTGTCAAGTATAGATTATGAAACGCTTTCCAGCACATTTAGAATACTGTAACAACACTTCTTTGTTTAACAAGTTGAAAGATGATATATAAGTATTTCTTTTAAATGCTAAAAGGTGTAAATTAACAACATAATATACAGTAAAATAACTTTTATTAGATTGTTGACATGTTTCAGTTCATTTCGAGCCATTTTCAAAAACAAATGAGAATATTCTATAATTCACAGTCTTTGAAGTTATTATTGGAAATTCTACCATTTAATTTTCACGTATTTTTAAAAAATTACCCACGTTATCTTTTATTTTTACTTGGTTGGTTATTTTCATATTTATTACCATGGAGTAACTCGAGGCACGATTTCAGTAAGTTAAGAGATGCCGCAACGTTACATATTGAATTTTTACGTGTTAGTATCTCTATGGTTTCTCTTATTATGGGTGGATAGTATATATTGGAGGGAAAAATTATTTTATCTTGCCAGGGTTGTGATTTTTAGGGTTTCGTTCATCTCACGAAACCCTATTACTCCTGCTCTGATGCTATCCGTTACAGAGCCGTTCTCAGAAACTATACAACATAAAGGCATGAAAATTTGTGTACTTATAGCTAAATACTTACTATGAAGCTCAAAATATTAAAATTTGAAAAAATCGTATTATTTTAATATAGAGAGATAAAAAACCACAATTCTAACCGCCTTTTCCTATTAAATTTAAACATTTTTCGTTATAGCAGTTGCCAACAATTAAAAATCCACAAAAAAATTCTTTCTACAATAATTAATTTTTTATTGAAAGATTTCCACGTGAAAAATGAAAATGAAATAAAAAGTTTCACCAATTAAATAAAAAAGATTAATAGAGCGTCATATTGGTAATAAAACGGAAATTTTCAAATATTTTTCAATAATACAAGCAGTATGAGTATGTGTATGTACAGAAAGCAGATTAATATCACGTCATTAGAGAATTAAAAAGAAAATTAATCTGACGTCATATTGGAAGTTAAGGATTTTTCAAATGTTTGAGAATAATACAAAGCGAGTATCGATATGAGTAATAGATAATAATAAATATATGAGTTTGAGGAGCGTATTGAATCATGATAAAAACCCGATTATGGAAATATTCGCATATTTTAACATTTTTAAGGTGTACAACATGTTTAATTTTGAAATTATTATCTTTTTTTTAAATATCGCATTTAGTCCACATGACAGATATTATTATGACAGAGTATAATAGCGGGCTTCGGCCGCTATCGGGCCTGTCCAGATATTCGAAAAAATGGAGTTTGCTATAAAG
The DNA here is from genome assembly GCA_963931845.1 of Maratus michaelseni. NCBI lineage: Eukaryota > Metazoa > Arthropoda > Arachnida > Araneae > Salticidae > Maratus > Maratus michaelseni. Next base: position 14,132,179 of record OZ007600.1, read on the forward strand.
AGAGTTACATATGTTTTTAATTATCGGGGGTGAAACGTTTTCCTTAATTAATGCATTTATTATTCTTTTAATGTTACGTGAACGACGTAACTGGTAACAGCTAGTAAAATATAAAATAACTAATCTTCTGTAATCTGTGGGCAAGATTAGCTCCAAACATGGGCGTTTGCTAGCAACAATGTAGTTTAAAATCAATGTAGATACTTTTAAAGAACTGTCACAAACAGTCTCACTTTCTAAAATACGCAATTCGGCAGTAGGACCTGGAATTACAGTGGTTTACGCAATAGTTTTAAATATCTATTTTATATAAACTGTTTTTTTTTTTTAAATATCGCATTTAGTCCACATGACAGCTATTATTATGACAGAGTATAATAGCGGGCTTCTCCCGCTATTGGGCCGGTTCAGATTTTCGAAAAAACGAGGAAAATAGATCAGTAAATTTTTACTTTATAAAAAACATGACTTTTTTTTTTTTTTTTTTTTTTTTTTTTTTGAAAATGATAATTATTTGAATTTATTACAGAAAGAATAAAGTGTTTTGAAAGGAATATTAAACGAAACCCTTTGTGCGATCTTCGATCACACTTACCCACTTGTTCTATTATACTTAATATCAGCTATATGCTCCTTTTTTCTGTAATATCAGGAGTAAACCATCCAAATATATTTCAATGAAAGTAAAATAATTTCCCCTCCAGTCTATACTTTCCATCCATAATAAGAGAAACCATAGAGATACTAATACGCAAAAATACAGTATGTAACGATGCAGCATCTTTTTACTTACCGAAATTGTGGCTCGAGTTACTCCATGATTACAGGTATGAAAATAAACAACCAGATAAAAATAAAAGATAACGTGCGTCATTTTTCAAAAGTGCATGAAAATTAAATGATAGCATTTTAAATAATAACTTCAAAGACCGTGCAGTTATGGAATGTTCTCATTTGTTTTTAAAAATTGCTCGGAGTGAGCTGAAACATGTCAAACAACCTAATAAAAGTTATTTATTTTACTTTGTATTTATTATGTTGTTAATTTATACCTTTTAGCATTTAAAAGAAATATATTATTACAAGGTGTTATAATTAATTATATTGAATATTTATTGTTCATCGAGAAAGATTCGAGTCTGCAGGTCGAAAATAAATTTTCATTTCAATAAACAAGTTCCACAGAAATTATACTTTTTTCCACATGTTATTCGTCTTCTTTGGCCTTTTCTGTCATTGATATTTCTTCTCCGATACCGTCATACATCATTTCCCTGCATTGTCTTTACACTTGGCGGAGAAAAACTCATTTTCTCATTTGAAATTCATGTTCATTGTCGACACCTTGTTATGTAATTGCTTCGTTTCTGAAACAGGAACCGGAAATTTTCTTTTAGCGTCATGTTAGATGTTTCCATTTGATAAGATACCATTGATATAAAAAATTGAAGAACACTTCAATTATGGAAGATTTTTTAATTTAAATGTGTATTTATTAAGGTTTAGCTGTATTAGGATTATAGAAGACTCTCCATTAGGCAATAGAAAGGTCGCTGTTACTTTTTTTTTTTTTTTTTTTTTTTTTTTTTTTTTTTTTTTGAAAGAGCTCTGTATTGTGTATTGTATGTATTATAAGTATATTTTATGTATACTATGCATGTAAGTACTTACGTATGTTATATAAATTTTAAATGTACTTTCATGTTAATCGGGCGCAGAATATAAATAGCGAAATATTATTTCCAACGTCATCATTCGTATTGTATTTATTTAATTTAAAATACAAGCTTCTTAATCATTTCATTTAAAATACATAAGTTTAATATAAGGTACATACTTTAAAAAAAAAAAATAAAAAAAACAGATACATTTAAAATACATTCCTTTCAATCATTCCATTAAAAAATTTATAACGAGAAATAATACCATGAACATAAACATTTTATTTCAAAGTAAAATCATTGTTTCTAGTTTACACACGAGAAAAATAAAACCTGCTATTGGCTAGATTTGCACCCGGCTAACATAAAAGTATCATTTTAAATTGCTATATACAAGCATGTAAGTATGTTGTACTCATTGTGAGATGTGTACAGGAATTGTAAGATGCGTGTATATTGTATGTATTGTGAGATGTGTGCATGTATTGTAAGATGTGTGTATGTTGTATGTATTGTGATGTGTGCGCATGATTTGTAAGGTATGTGTATGTTGTGTGTATGTTGTAAAATGTGTATTATAAGATGTTTGTTGTAAGATGCATAAAACATCTACTGCCGATGGATGTAAAATAGATGTATGTGGTATATAGAGTTGCAAAGGCTAGAAAAAACCCGGTTTAAACCTGGGAATAAACCGGGTTTTTTGGGAATAAACTGGGTTTTTTGGGAATAAACCGGGATTTTTGGGAATAAACCAGGTCTTTTGGGAATAAACCTGGGAATAAACCGGGTCTATTGGAAATAAACCCGGGAATAAACCGGATTTCTGCAACTCTAGTGGTATATAAAGAAGTACATATATACGTAAGAATGGAGGTAAATGTATTAAACATGAAGATAAAGAGTACAAAAGTGTGAAGGCAATTTAAAAAAAATAATTTCAATCATTCTGGTACGTAAATAAAACCTGCCAATTTAAATTATTTATATTTCACTGAATTTGTAGCAGAGTACCTAGCTATTCTCTTATAAGAATACTCTAGTGGACAAATGAGTTTTGAGATTTTACGTGCGATCATGGTGTCCTAAATGTCTAACATTTCTGTGTGAATGAGACTTATTCTGTCGTTTATTTATGTATCGCAAAGTACGTACGGATCTCTTGGAATCTAATTTTCAGGATTATTATTTTTTTAATTATATGTTAATTAGGTAACTGTGGTTGTGTAGTAGCTATATATATATATATACTGCAGTAGTAAATGGAATCGGTGGATTTTGAACGCAGCCTGCCTTCGCGTCTGGCAGTTCTCTTGTGAAATTCGAACCACGTGTTGACTTCAAGCGGAATTTCCGAGATAAGTGTCGATTGAGTTTTCGGCTGTGAGCTTTTGCCAATTCGGTAAGAATTTCAGCTTTCAACTTGAATGAAGAGTCATCGGAATCCACGGGATTCCATTTCATAGTAATATTATCTATTACAATGCATTTCTTATAGTATTACTCAGAAGGAACGGTGAGGTCATTTGGAGCCGAGTTGATTTAATAACTTTTGGGAAAGGAGTTTTCCCCTTTCAGTCTTTCATAAAATTGATCTTATCTTTGATCGTCTGCATTTAACCCTACCCGCTTCATTCCTAATTCCCTGTTTATTGTTACAAATAAATTGTTGTATTTGATTAAATCTGTCTCATGGCCTCCTATCAAGTTAACAGCCTCAAAGGATATGTTACAATTTTTTCAACTATGTCACATGATCTTTATCCTGTTACAATTGAAACATTTACCAACTTCTGCGCTTAAATAATGAATTAAAAATATATATAAAACATTAATCCTTAGAAAATAATCCTTTTGATAGTTTTTAAACACAACAAATCTCTTCTTTCATCAGATTTTTCACGTGACAAGTTATTGATTTACTGAGAAAGATTTCTGTCTTCGAGTCGAGAATAAATTTTCAGTTCGATAAACAAAGTTCCGCAGAGATTAGTACGTCTTTTCCCACACCTTATTCGTAGTCTTTTGCCTTTTCTGGGCTTCAGATTTTTCTCCGATACCGTCATATATCATTTCCCTGCATTGTCTTATTTTACAGTTGGCGAAAAAATCCCTCTTCTTATTTGAAATTCATGTTCATCGAAACCTTGTTATGTAATCCCTTTTTTTCTGAGACAGTAGCTGGAATTTTTTCTTTTAGTGCGAAAGTAGCCATTATTTTCTTTTTTGGAAAAGAAATATTTTTAAAAAATTTAGTTTTTTCCAATTATTGAATATTTTTCAATTTAAATATATTTTTGAGGTTTTAATTGAATCGCTGTCATGTACGATTAACAAGCTCCGAAGAGTACGTATTTAGTACGTAATTAGTACGTCTTTTCCCACACATTATTCGTAGTCTTTTGTCTTTTCCGGGCTTCAGATTTTTCTCTGATACCGTCATATATCATTTCCCCACATTGTCTTATTTTACAGGGGACGAAATTCATGTTCATCAAATTCATGTTTATCGAAACCTTGTTATGTAATCCCTTCGTTTCGGAGACAGTAGCTAGAATTTTTTTTAGTGCGAAAGTAGCCATTATTTTCTTTTTTGAACAAGAATAATTTTAAAAAAAAATTAGTTCTTTCCAATTATTGAATATTTCTTAATTTAAATGCATTTTTGAGGTTTATTTGAATAAGTGTTATGTACGATTGACAAGTTCCGCAGAGATTAGTACGTCTTTTTCCACGTCTTATTCGTAGTCTTTTGTCTTTTCTGGGCTTCAGATTTTTCTCTGATACCGTCATGTATCATTTCCCTGCATTGTCTTACTTTACAGTTGACGAAATTCATGTTCATGGAATTCATGTTCATATTTGAAATTCATGTTCGTTGAAACCTTGTTATGTAATCCCTTCTTTTCTGAAACAGCAGCTGATTTTTTTTTTTCTTTTAGTGCGAAAATAGCCATTATTTTCTTTTTTGAAAAAAAAAAAAATATTTTAAACAAATTCAGTTCTTTCCAATTATTGAATATTTCTCAATTTAAATATATTTTTGAGGTTTTAGTTGAATTGGTGTTATGTGTACGATTAACAAGTTCCGAAGAGATTAGTGCGTCTTTTCCTATGCCTCATTCGCTACCTTTTCTGAGCTTCCGATTTTTGTCTCCGATACCGTCATATATATGTCATTTCCCTGCGTTGTCTTATTTTACAGTTGGCTAAAAAAGCCCTCTTCTTATTTGAAATTCATGTTCATCGAAACCTTGTTATGTAATCCCTTCTTTTCTAAAACAGTAGCTGGATTTTTTTTTTTTTTTTTTTTTTTTTTTTTTTGTACGAAAGTAGCCATTATTTTCTTTTTTGAAAATTTTTCAAAAACTGTAGTTCTCTCCAATCATGAAATTTTTCAATTTAAATGTATATACAGTGGAACTTCCCTTTAACGAAGTCCCTATTTAACGAAGTTTTCTACTTAACGAAATTTTCTGCAGAACTTTGACTTTGAACACCATTAGCATGTAAATTAATCTCCCTATTACGAAAAATATATTCTATATAACGAAGTTTATTCCACTTTTGTACGTGTGCAGAATCTAAACTAAGAGGTTGCTGTTGCGATGGATATGGGAATTTTTTTCAGTGGATTGTATGAAAATGAACACATTTAAATAATTTCCATTCTACTTGGTGTTACATAAAACAATTTTTTTCAGACTAAGAAAAACACTTGTTATCATTACTCTTCCTCACCGAGACTCCAGCGCTGACAGATGGGGGAAATCAAAATCCCCTTTTTGCATTCAATGATATAGAAGATGTAGTGACGCAATGACGTCAGATACATTGAAGCAAAAAATATCAATTAGAGTCAAACAGTTACCATTCTGAACTTCCATTGCTGATAGACAACTAACTGCTTTGTACATCCACAAGAACGTGCTTCAAAATTCAAATCAAAGAACATCAAAGTTATTTTTGTTCCTCCCAATACAACTTCTAAACTTCAGCCATTAGTCCAAAGAATAATAAAAAATCTTGAAAAACATTATCGAAACAGACAGAAAAATGACAATGTAGTGAAAACATTAGTTTTAGAACCTCTGTATCAGAGCTGATGAAAGCCTGAGCCAAAGCTTGGGAATGTGACGTGATTTCAACGACCGTACACAACTGTTTTGTAAAAGGCGGCTACATAATTGAAACTGAATCAAATGCTTCTGAATCCAATACCTGTTTGTCATATCTGACTGAAAATTTTCATGAATTTATGTTGACTTCTATTTAACGAATTTTCTTCATAACGAAGTTTTTAAGTGTAACGATGAGACTTCGTTAAATGGAAGTTTCGCTGTATTTGAAGTTTTAATTGAATTATGTACGATAAACAAGTTCCGCAAAGATTACATCTTTTCCCACACCTTATTCGTCGTCTTTTTTCTTTTCTGGGCTTGAGATTTTTGTCTCCGGCAATGTCCTATACGAGGGCCAGTACTAAAGTTTTTAGAATCTGACAACGAATAAACAACTGCTTTCAGAGCAGACAATTTTTATCACAATTCGATCAGTTATTTGAATGTCTGCGTTTACAGAACATCAAAAGCTGTGACATTCTATTTACTGTGGTTTTTCGAAAATCAGAAGTGCTAAATAATTATGGAGTTATGTCGAAGGGACTTCAGAGTCATGATTTGTTATGAATTTCGACAAGTTTTAACACAGAAACACTGTAACGATAGAATGAAATTGACGTTTGGTAACGAAGCATCATCTGAAGTAAGGATTTACAACTGGTTTAAAGAATTCTCCTGCGATCGTAAGAATCTCAGTAACGATGTTCGGGAGGATCGACAAAGAAGTGCACTGACTCCCGAAAACATTGATGCTGTGAGAAAACTAATCGCTTCTGATCGTCATGTGACATATGATGAAATAGAAGCATCTTTGAACATTTCAAGGACCCGCGTGCATTCAATTTTACATGATCATTTAAAAGTGAAAAGGGTGTGTTCTGGATCCCCCACACTTTATCTCAAGCTGGAAAAGACGCTCGTGTGAAATGGTGCCTAGAAAATCTAAAAAATTCAACTCCGGTGCCTCAAAACATGTTTACGACATTGTAACATGTGACGAAACCTGGATATATTCCTATGAACCCGAAACAAAGCAACAACCGACTGTTTGGGTGTTTCCAGCAAATAACGCTGACGTCATATTGACTGTGGCAACAATTTAAGCAATCTATTTCACTTTTTTCGCAAATTTACTTATTTCTAAACATCGCACGATTTTAATTTTTACACCGTCGAAAGGGAAAATAATCTACTTTCAAATGCAGTTTGTTTAAAAACGGATTCTTAATTGACGGATTTTTTATGGTTTTTAAAATACTCTTCAAGTATATATATTTTTTAAATGTCTCTATAATATTCCATAAGGAAATCAATACTACATCAATAAATAAATTAAACAAAAATTTAGCAGATAAGTAACAGATTTTCTCTATAAAATTACAGAATATTTCTGTTAAGGTTATAGTTTATTTCTGTAAATGTAACAGTAATTAAATGTTTAAAAAAAACAAAAATAAATAAAAAATTTGTAAAAAAATAAAGATTTTTCTTGTAAAATTTACAAATTTTGTATGTAAGATAACGAAATACGTTAAAATAGCAGGTATTTTTCTGTAAATACAACAGTATTTGACTGTTAAAAAACCAGAGAAAGTTTGTAAAAGATACAGATTTTTTTTTTCGTATGATTTACAGATTTTCTCTGCAAAATCGCAAAATATTTCTGTTAAAATTATAGTTCCTTTCTGTAAATGTAAAAGAAGTTAACTGTCAAAAAACAGGAAAAATACAAATTTTTCTGGTAAAATTTACAGGTTTTCTCTGTTAGATAAAGATTTTTCTTGTAAAGTTTACATTTTTTGCATATAAGATCACGATATATGTTAAAATAAAAGGTATTTTTCTGTAAATGTAACAGTATTTAATTAATTTTTTAAAAAAAACAGAGAAAGTTTGTAAAAAATACAGATTTTTTTCGTATGATTTACAGGTTTTCTCTGCAAAATCACAAAATATTTCTGTTAAAATTATAGTTTATTTCTGTAATTGTAACAGAAGTTAACTGTCAAACAACAGGAAAAGTTTGGAAAAAATACAATTTTTTCTAGTAAAATTTACAGGTTTTTTCTGTTAGATCATGACATTTAACTGTTAAAATAACAGTTTATTTCTGTCAATGTAACGGTATTAAACTGTAAACAGAGAGTTCGTGAAAAAAAATTACAGATGATGTATTCTATAAATTAAACGGTTTTTAATTGGCATGGCTGACAGTTTTTTCCATAAATTTAAGTTTTTTTTTCTTATATACAGTGTGTAATTAGTAAAATCTTTGGTGATTTTTTCAGTTATTAACATCTGGTATGCGGATAATACGAAAGTATCGGATTTAACAAATTTCAAAACTTTATTGGAATGCATGCATAAATGATATTTTTCATAATGCGATTTGGTATTGTTAGGGACAATCTAAAAATCTATATTACATGTAATAAAATCTCTTAAAGTTTTATTTATTTATTTATTTATTTATCTATTTATGGTTTTCACCTATATTTCGCAACCCGGGCAGTTCTGTAACCCGGGAAGCCCGAGTTGGACCCTCTAGTTATTTTAAACAGAATCCAAAAACATTAAAATGTTGAAGAAATGATGTGATGCAAAAATAAAGAGAAAAATTTTCTTAATAACACTATAAAGATACAAAGATTATGTTCTTATTTTCATTGTGTTAATTTTTACCTTTACAAAACACCTTTATATTTTATTATCAACGCCTCAATTTCTATAAAAGTCTTTGTTTCTCTATACTTAAATTGAAAAGAGTGAAATCTCACCCAGTGAAGCTTTGATTATGTCAGACAATAATCAGACACGTTTTATTATTTTTATTTTATATACTGGTGTCGGATTTGTTATCCGTGTATACATGTCATTTCACTGTGTTCTTAATCCCCGTAAAGAATTGAAAATGGTTCCCCTTCCTCACCTTTTTCGTAATTTAACATTCTTCCATGATAACCTCGAAACCAGATTTATTTCCGAGTCCATGAATCTATTCCATTTCATTTCAGAAATTTCATTTTGTTCATTCTTGCATAATGCTTTTAAGAAGAATTCTTTTGAATTAAGTTTTAAGAAATCATTTTTAATCCCGTAAAATAATTCATTGTTCGTAATATATCTTATTATCTGATTCTGTTCTTTAGTTTATCTCTTATATATTTTACGTATGTTGCTGGAATTTCAAAGAAACAACGTTGAAAAGAGTTGAAGTTGAAGTACTTTTTATCATTCGAATGCGGAGCCTTATAAGGTTCATACAAGACGCCATTTTTTGGAAACGTTCTTTTTTAATACAGAATAATGCAATGAATTTCGGGGGGTTGGGAAATCATTTTTATTTTATTGATTGTAATTTAATTAAATATTTAAGTATTAATTAATATTTAATGAATTTTATTGATAATGATTTAATTACAATTATTCGCTTAATATCAAATGTTTTGAGAAATCATTTTTAATCCCGTGAAATATATATATATTTTTTCGTTAATATATCTTGTTATCTGATTCTGTCTTTAGTTTATCTGGTATATCTTCTACATTTGTTACTGACATTTCAAAGGGAGTACTTTGAAAATAGCCGAAGTTGAAGTTGAAGTACTTTTTATCATTTGAATGTGGAGCTTTATAACGTATTATGAAAAACGCTATTTTTCTTCGAAAAGTTTTTTTAATGCAGAGCTATGCACAATGTGAGATGAAATTTCGGGGTAAAGTGATTATTTTTGCAAGAATGAAATCGTGTAGGATATTCTTGAAAAGGGTACTTCATTTTTATAGATGGTATGGTTAATTGGGGTACAAAGAACTTATAAAATCTCGACAAAAAAGAAAAAAAATTGATTTAGAATTTCTGCTGATATACTTTTTCTCTGATTCTATCTTTGGTTTATCTTTCATATCTTTTACGCATTTGCTGGAATTTCAAAGAAACAATTTTGTAAATGGTTGAAGTTGAAATTGAAGTACTTTTTATCATTTGAATGCGAAGCCTTATAAGGTATTATATTAGGTGCCATTTTTCCTGGAATTTTTTGCTACTCTTATGCAGAAGTATAATGCTTGAAATTTCGGGGTAAAGTAATTATTTTCATAAGAATGAAATTGTGTAGGTGGTTTTTGGAAAAATATGCCTAACTTTTGCGGGAGATACGTTAGTTGTGGTATAAGGAACTTATGAAATTCTCGATTGAAAAGATCGATTTAGAATTTTTGCTGATGTAAGCATTTTAAAAATAATTCCGTCAATTCAAGCAACAAGATACTGTCAAAAATATTGCTGGAATTGCATTTTTTTGTTTGTCATTTTTCCGATGTCGACAAAGTTGCCCTGGAAATCTTATGTTTTCCATCATCTTTTTGAATTTAAGAAGAGGTTGACATGAATGGATTTTACAAAGCTCGCTATAGCTATTTATATGTTTTATACATTGTGCTTCAAAAATTTAACAGAAGAAACGTGTAACATATTTTCTTTATATATAGTCATTCAATTTTGGATATATATGGTACTTTAAATATATATATATTTCTACTTTCGAACATAAAATTGAATTTTATGTAATGTAAACATAAAAGGTCAGCTCAATTTTTAAACAGTTAACGTTTGACAGACAGGAAATTCAAATAAATCGGTCAAGTGCGAGTATAACTCGGGGGTTCCGTTCATTAAATTTATTAATTACTATTTATATATTATTCATAATTTTAATTACGAATTGCAAAACTTACATTCAACGTGAGCGAAGCCGTTAACAAAAGCTAGTTTAATAAAATAAAATAATATTTGTCTTTTTTGTAACTATGTAAGTTTTAAGTATGTATCAGTACTTAAAACTGAGAACAGCGAATACTCATTTTCGAGTCAAGATAACTTGTAAAAAGATAAACAGATTCATATTCTCATTTTCAAGCAGTTTTTTTCATTTTCTTTCTTTTCTTTTCTTTTTTACTTACCCATCATACGTAGTATAGGGTAAGTCTTGTAACCGTTTTGAAAATCGAAAAAAAAAAAAAAATTCTGACGGATTTACACGTTTCAGGCACTGGAGATTCCGAAAAACATATTTTTAGAAAAAAAAAATGCCGTCCGTCTGTCTGTGCGTGTGTCTGTAAACGCTCTATCTCCCGAACAAATTAAGATAGAGACTTGAAATTTCGTATGTACTTAGTATGTAATAACGGGTAAAAAGCTTATTGAATTTCAGTAACCTCGATGATCCGGAACTATTTTTTTCGGATTCTCGAAATATTCGTTCTGATAAAAGGTATATAAAAATTTTCGAAATTGTTTTTTTAAGGAGTGAATATAAAAGACAATAAAAAACATAAAATTTGCATAAAGAATGAAGTAGATCGGATAATGAGTGGCCGATATATTTGTAATGCTATTTTCCACACTCTTCGATTTTTCATGACCCTGTATTTCATCCAAATTTCAATTCAAATATATATTTTAATTGGAAATGAGACGTTTAATCCAACGCAATAAATCGTTAGTTAATATGATTATTAGTTTTGGAGTTATAAGTATGTTTCTTTTACGCAATTCAGTAATAGAGCCTTTAAAGTTTATGACATCATCAAGCCCGATTTTATATGAATTGCAATGCATTATAAGTAGTTTACACATGTTTTATTTTCATATTTTATATTATGCACATCCATGATGGGTAAGTATTATGATGGCCTCCAACGACTAGTTTATAACTATGTAAGTTTTAAGTATGTATATCAGTACTTAAAACTGAGAATGGCAAATACTCCTTTTTGAGTCAAGATAACTTGTAAAAAGATAAACAGATTCATATTCTCATTTTCAAGCTCTTTTTCATTGTTTCTCTATTTCTTTTTTTCTTTTTCTTTTCTTTTCTTTTCTTTTTTTTTTTTTTTAATTATTATTTGTACGTTGGAATACATCAGAAAACGAAATACTTCTAAGAATTGACGGACCACTGGTCAACCAAGTTGTAGACCCAAGTTTTCATTACGTTGGGAAAAGGGAACTATATTTCACACAATACAGATTTATTTATATAAGACATTCAACCTTTCCCTTTTTCAAATAAATAATGTATTTGCGAATAATGTTATTGTTCTGGTAGGAAAATTCGACAGTGATTCGACCAAAGCGCTCTCAAAATCTTCTCACACTATCGAAGCGTTAAATAATTTCCGCTGTGTAAATAAACTAGACATTCCTCAATGTCTGTAAATGCATTTACCGTTAAATAAACTTAACTATACATTCTTTTACTTTCAGGTATCCCCCTCCCTCCCTATTTTTTATTTTTTTATTTTATTATTATTATTATTATTATTGGTTCATCTATATATCCTCTTCAAGTGTTTACGGACACCATGTACATAATTTCCATTACTGTCGAATAAAAATCTATCAAGGGTGACAATGACATTTACATTTAAACTAGATGACGTAGCAACCCGGTGTGTTGAATTTTCATTAAATAATTTCTTTCATTTTTTTTTTTTTTTAATTGGTGGGAGGTTATGGGGAAAGGAGTCCAACTTATTTCTACATTTAGAAAATATTTATAATATTAAATTAATTACTTTTTTTTTATTATAAGCAAGAAATCATGTTTACAATGTAAATGAACTGAAAATTACATTTTGCAAGTTACGTGATATTGATGCAATTATACAAGAATGCTTTTTTTTTTCTTTCTTTCTTTCTTTTAGGTAGATTTTGTAAGAAATACTACCTATTACATTCTCCCCTAAGTTGGAATTTTTGAAAAAATTTGCAGATCTACGCCGATCCTGACTCCCAGAACCCAAAACCACCCCCAGTTCAAAACTTTATCTATCTATCTATGTCACTTTTTTATGGACACGATAACTTCCATAATTCTGTACAAATCTCTTCCAAACTGATACATAAAACCAAGGGACATAAAATCTCGGTCAAGTTCGTTAATGGGCAAAATCGAACCAAGGGGGGGAGGGGTGAGGGTCTTTTTTTGTGAAAACAGAAAAAAACACATAATTTCTTAATTATGATAGGTATTGAATCCATTTAAAGTTATTATTACTTCTAGGAAAAGGGCCGAAAATTTATGTAGGACAGATTTTTGATATCATTAAAAATGGCCCCAATGGGGAAAAAAGAGGAGTTTTAGAAGAAAAAAAATCATAACTTCGTCAATTCACAAAATATCAAATCCACTTAAATTTATTATAAATCCTCTTAATATTATCTAAAACTTTTATACTGTCAAGTTTTTTATAGGACCAACTCATAAAGCAAAAAAAAAAAAGTAAATAAATAAATAAAAAATAAATAAATAAATAAAAATAAAAAAATAAAAATAAAAAAATAAAAAATAAAATCCCTGCCGGCTCCGCCTGCAAACAAGTTAGGTCTTGAAGTAACTGCTGCCCAACTGCCGCATCATGGCAAAAAGTTCATTTCTTCCGTAATTCCCAACAAACAGGCGCCCCACGGTCTGCGTCTTCGAAATCTACTTGCGACTGTAAGCCGAGCCGTGAGGGATTTTTAATTTCTAAAACGTGTAAAATAAAAAGATTATGAACAGTAAAAAAGGCTTTATTAGACTGTTGACATATGTTTCAGCTCAATCTGACCCATTATCAAAACAAACAAAAATATTCTATAAATGCACGGTCTATGGAGTTATTTGAAACTCTATCATTTAAATTTCACGTATATTTAAAACAATAACATCACAGAAACATCATTCAACAAGTGGGGGTAAAATATATTAAATATGAAAATTGAACACGTACCTGTTTGAATAATCCAGAAATATGTTGAGAAAAAATAAATAAATTGATTTAAAAAAAAAAGAGAATATAATACAAATTGAAGGGGAAAATGAAAAGAAAATGAAAAACCTGAAAGAACCCCACATTTGTTCCTAAATTAACAAATAAAGATAAAAGTAAAATTTTGAAATAGATGAAATTATTTGAAATTATTGTGTCATGATAGAATCATCAATCACAAATTACCATAAATCCCACAAAAAAAATGTATGATTTCATCTTTGTATGAACTAGTATTAAGTTAAAATTCAGGAAAACATATTTTTCCAAAACAGTAAATTGATGCTAAAATGTTAGCTGAATTTTCAGCTCGTCATGTTTACCTGTTTTGGCCAGATTCCCATTTTTCGCCTTTATCTATTATTCCATATTACAATTCATATTCACCATTCATTCTGGTTTTTTTATCTGCGGTTTTTGGTGTTACGTCAAATTCACTGACAGGAAGTTGTAGATAAAAAGAAAAATGCCGAACAGAACGGTGGCTATCGTTTTGTTGAGATCAAATTCTTTCTTTCATTTGCTTTCTTTATATCTCCGTTTTTTTTTTTCATAGATATTGCACAATAGTATCTATTTACGGGGTATTGTTTGGAAAAAAAATTATTTTCATTCTTTGAATGCAAGTTCTGTGTATCGCAGATTCTATAGAATTTACCTTCTTCCGTATAAAATTGTATAAACATTTCTTTTTGTTTTTAACGGCAAAGTAGCTATTATTTTCTTTTCTTTTTTTTTTTTCTTTTTTTTTTTTTTTTTTTTTTTTGAAACACTCCTCATTATTACCTTAAATAATCTCTACCTAAAAGCTTAAATTAAGCTTAAGCTCCCATAGTTTGAAGATTCCTCAATTTTATCCTTTTGTATATATATATATATATATATATATATATATATTATCGATTCGGGATTTTGTTTTTTACTACACTACAAACAATGAATTAAGATTTACAATAAAACGTGTTTTTCATTTAAGATATAGTAACGTTTTATTGTAGATAAAAAAGAAGTACCGAACAGAGCAATGGCTATCGTTTTGTTGAGATCAAATTCTTTCTTTCATTTGCTTTCTTTATATCTCCTTTTTTTTTTACTTACCCATCATACGTAGTATAGGGTAAGTCTTGTAATCGTTTTGGAAATCGAAAAATTTTTGTTGACGGATTTACACGTTTCAGACACTGAAGATTCCGAAAAACATATTTTTAGAAAAAAAAAAAAAATCCGTCCGTCTGTGTGTCTGTGTGTCTGTAAACGCTCTATCTCCCGAAAAAATTGAGATAGAGACTTGAAATTTGGTATGTACTTAGTATGTAATAATGGGAAGAAGCTTGTTGAATTTCAGTAACCTCGATTATCCGGAACTATTTTTTTCGGACTCTCGAAATATTCGTTCTGATAAAAGATATATAAAAATTTTCAAAATTGTTTATTTTAAGGAGTGAATATAAAAGATAATAAAAAAACATAAATTTTGCATAAAGCATGAAGTCGATCGGATAATGAGTTGCCGAGTTATTTGTAATCCTATTTCGCACACTCATAGATTTTTCATGACCCTGTATTTCATCCAAATTTCAATTCAAAGATATATTTTAATTGAAAATGAGACGCTTAATCAGATGCAATAAACAGCTAGTTAATAAGATTATTGTTTTTGGAGTTATAAGGATGTTTCTTTTAAACAATTCAGTAATCAAGCCTTTAAAGTTTAGGACGTCATCAAGCCACGATTTTATTCGAATTGCGATGCATTTTATAAGTAGTTTACACATTTTTTATTTTAATATTTTCCATTATGCATATCTATGATGGGTAAGTATTACGGTGGCCCCCAACCACTAGTTTTCATAGATATTGCACAATAGTATCTATTTACAGAGTATTGTTTGGAATAAAATACTTTCGTTCATTGAATGCAAGTTCTGAATATCACAGATTCTATAGAATTTACCTTTTTGGTACAAAATTGTTTTAATAAATATTTTCTTTTGTTTTTAGGGGCAAAGTAGCTATTATTTTCGTTTTTCGAAACAATCCTCATTAACCTTAAAGATTCTCGGTACTTTTGAGTTATTGCGCCCCGCGAGGATGCATCGCCAACAGAATAAGATTTTTCGCTAAATTGTAAAACATATGTGACATTATAATAATATATGATGCACATAACATTTCGTAACGCATATTGTCCAGTTATAATCGTATATGACTTATATATATGACGTGTGTATAAGACGTATATGAAGCATATATGGCATATATGACGAAAATAATATGTATATAATGACGTATATTGCCCATATATGAGCATTAGAAGTATGTATATGAATCTTACAACAATGAAGCTATTTTTTTTTTCAATTAATGTTAAACAATCGCAACGTTATTTCTATGGGGAAAATACACGTTTTGGGTCGACGTTGCCCCCCCCCCCCCCTTAGGGATCAAATTTTTAAGAAATCAATGTCCAATTCATGTATTGCTCTCAGGAATAATTATATACTCCAAATTTCAAAGCTCTATGTCAACAGGAAATGGGTGAAAAGGGAGTGACAAGATTTGACTGCCACATGCATACGTAATTGTAAGCTAAAAGAAAACATGTAAAAAAAAGGATTGCGTAGCGATCGACCTCAGCTATCCAAATAAAAAAAAAAAAATCATTTAAAAATACTGAAATGCAAACAAGATATTTAAAAAGAATTCTTCTTTAGGATTAACATTAGCGAGTAGGAGTTTTCGCGTGAGTCAAGAAGCTTCTTAAGATCCTACATCAGTCATGCCAAAAAACGCTCAAGATAATAATAAGTCTACGGGAAGGTTCTAGCGCGATTTCTCGCTTGCATTTTAATATTTTTAAATGCTTTTTTTGCATAGGATAGCTGAGGTCAACCTCTAATGTTGCTAGTTTTTACTTTTTTGATTTTGGTTCCAGTTATTTTATATAAGGGTACTTTAACTTTCAGAACCGGTTCCAACCGGTTCCAAAATTGAAAATGCCCGTTTATAAAAATACTGCAACAAAAATCGAAAAAGTAAAAACTAACAACGTTGGAGATTGACCTCAGCTATCTTATGCAAAACGAGTAATATAAAAAAAAATTTAAGTCAATTCCTACTTTTTAATCATAAATATATAAAATAAACCCGTGCAGCATTAATGTCCCACGTTATCTTTATTGAACATTATTTTATAATCATCGTTGCGGTATTTTATTTCTGTGGCATCACTCATTTGAGATAAATCTTTCATTTCATTTATGAAAACAATGGGAGGAATTTTTTCTCCCATTTAAAACTAAAATTAATTAAATAAATTTAATTAATGAATTAATATTTGAAAAAACTGTATTAACATAAAGTGTCATCCATTGCAAGTTTAAAAAAATGTATTTGAACTTGAGTGGATGAATAGAAAATATTTTATTAACGATTGAAAATTTGAACAAGATATATATAGAGAGAGTGTGAGCTAATAGTAGGAATTTAAAAAGCATTTAAAAATATTAAAATGCAAGCGAGAAATTGCGCTAGAACCTTCCCGTAGACTTAACATTAGCTTGGGCGTTTCTTCTATTGACTAGTGTAGGCTCTTAAGCGAGACATCGCCTTTCCACTATTTTTATCTTCCCGAAAAGCCTGTAAAACAATTTTCCCAACAGTAAGATGCTGAACTTGGGAAAAACAATTCCTGCCATTTCATCGCAACATATTTAAATACAACCTTTAGCGAGAGATATAACTATAGAACGTTCTCTCTCTGTGTGTATATGTATCTGTGTGTGTGTGTGTCGAAGGCATGTAAAGATTATATTTAAACAATAAATTCAATAAAAGAATTCCTTGAAATATCGTGAAGTGTTTTCCGTTCACGGTATAGATGCTCTATTCAAAAAATCCAGATTCAAATCCAGAAAATGGGTAAGAGAAAAAGACAATATTTTTCTTTATAAAATTACTTTTGCACCAATGTTTTTATTAATTCCCACCTTCCTGACAAAATTAATTTACTAAACACGTAATTTAATACACCTTAAAGTGAAAAAAGTATATGTATTATCTTTAATCAAAAATTAAACCCATTTTTCACAGCAGTGCCTAAAATTCACATGCTTACAAATTTTTTAACGAGTGATTTTTTACCTTTCTTGGCCTGGCTCCAAATTACGTTTTTTTTTTTAACTCTCTGATTTAATTTTTTTTCGTATTATTATACAGCCGGCGTACTTCATAACTGCTTTATATAATCTGAACATTATTGCAGTCGGAAGTTGTTGATGAAAATCAGATAGCGTTGCAGCTGTATTTCACTTATGACTTCCCATCGGCATAGTAATTTATTCGTGTGATATTGCATCACGATTTGATTTGGAAAATGCTTTTTTTTAGTAGGTATAAGGGCTATTTTAAAAATGTAAACAATTTATGGGATATAGAAATTTAACTTAACAAAGAAGAAATTAATGTTTGCATAGTGGAGTGGAGTGAAAACGCGAAAGTTGTAATTTTGATTTCGAATAGCAGCTAACAGTTGCCTATTAGTACCTATAATATATGTGAAAATTTTCATGAATTTTCAAAAACTCCTTCAGGGTTCTACCAGGACCTTTATATTTCATTGTTTCACAAAATAGGTTCTTACCATAAATTGTACATTTGCAGTGTTTGTTGGTAATCTCGTTCGACATTTTTATATTTAAAATGTTTAGTGTAACTTCCTTTACCTTTTCTAAACCTTAAGTCTTTATTTTAAAATTTTTGAAACGTTTTATTGAGTTTTACAATTTCTTTTTTCGTGTGAGTGGAGACAAACCGAAGTTTACCATTACTAGAAGTGGGGTAGAACGACCCACATTTTGTTCTCCATCAAAACTAGAGGAAGTTGTTTTGCGAACATTAGCAGACGTTATAAAATGTTACTTATATACAAGGCAAGAATTAAAACACAGTAGGAATGGTAAAGATCCACCAAAGACAGAGGTAATTCAAATCCTAAGAGAAAAGATCGAAGAAATTTGGAAGAAAGCGTGAATTCCTGTAGTTTCCCAGAGGCGTATTGATCAAAAATTAGACAACGATTTTTCTGAATACCAGAACCTTATTCGATTTCACAAATCCAAAAGAAATGATTATTGCATGAAGAAGGTTCAGTGTTTCAAAGTTGAAGCTGTAAGTAAACTTTTAGACATTTCGGCGTTCAAAAGCACGCCAACTTCTAAGTGTACCTGTATAAAAACAAAGTAGACTCCTCCAAAACAACAGGAACTTCTTCTTGACTAAAGGTCAACAAGAAAGATGGTTATTGGCATAACCGATAAAACCAACACAAGTAAATTAATATAAAGGGAATACAGGAAAACAAGGGACTCAATGAGGGCCAAAAAGGCAAGTTTAAAGTCTGCAGTTAATCAGATCACTACAGTTGTTATGTATCGTGACAGTGGTGATGAAGAAATAAGTAGTAGCTCTTCATCAGTGTGTGAAGAATTAATAACCGTATCACAAGCATCTACTTCTAAAGAAGAGTCAAAAAGACAAATGAGAACACATCTACCTACGGTTTCAAGGGTTTCTGATCGATGCGTGGCAGCAACAGCTTCTGAAACTCTACAAGATTTTGGCATTGTAAGAGAAAACGATTCATCACATATAATTGACAGAAGCAAAGTACGCAGAGAACGAAAGAAAGCTAGAGAATGTTCTAAAAAAGATAATCTGAATTCTTTAGAAGCAGGAATCGAAAGTATATTTTTTGATGGAAGAAAAGATGAACTGGTACATCAAAAGAAAATTGGAGATAGATTACATCGAATAACTATAAGTTAAGAAGATGTATCTCTGATTCAAGAGCCAAATTCACTTTAGCTGGGACATCACACCATCTTTTGGATCAGAAAAGCATATTGTAGAAAACATTTTAAAATACTGCACTGAAAACAACTTAAACCTTTGCACACTTATGGCTATAGGTTGTGACGGAACAGCTGTAAACACTGGGAGAAAGAATGGTACTATTAGATTTTTTGAAATAAATATTGAAAGATTGATTTTGAAAGATGCGTGAAATTAGTTACTGAAGCATCATTAGCAGTTGTAGAAGTAGAAGAAAGGAGCGGATATATACGAGCAAAAATCAAATCACGAAAGATAATGCCTAGTTTTGATACCAAAGGCCAGTATAAATTAGAGTGAAAGGTCAGATCGTCTTACACTACATCTCATATATTCCATTTATTGTATTTGTATATATTTAGAAAAGTGTATTTCCTATATATTCAGAGAACTACCTTTCATGTATATTCAAAAAATTAAAGTGTTCTGTATATCTAATTAAATTATTGTGCTTTTTTTTTTTATCTTCTTGACGAACAATTCACATTTTAGGGTTACCTTTACCTTCTAGGTGTCAAAACATGACAACACTTGGATTGATCACAAGTAATACTTTCATCAGTCATGTTTTATGGGTTATTTTACTGAAATCAGAGAAATTCTGTGAAAAAAAAATTAGTTTGAATAATTTACACTACATAGTGCAATCTTGGTTTTTCCCTATAAAGGGATAATTTTTAAGAGCTGGCAAAGCTCTAAAGATGAATTCGAATTTAAATTAAACTTTAACCTAATATTTAATAATCCTAAAGGCAATTTTTAAGACCTATCCGAAGAAAAAAAAAATCGATTTTTTTTTTTTTTTTTTTTTTTTTTTTTTATGGTCATTTACACTCCACCCTATTGCATAGACTATTCCCAAATTAGAGTCCTGCATCGTGTCGGGTAACTTGATTTTACCTGAACCCGATGTTGATACTAATTTTTATCATTATGGGTCGGGTTCGATTTGGTTGACTTTAAGTATTTCTCATTTGGGTTAGATTTTGACTCTTTCGGGTCGGGTTCCGGTTGATCTATTTATTCGAATGAAAGTCCTGTTTTTCAAATAAAACAACTACATATTTGAATATTGGTGAGTATATATGTGCTTATTTTTATATAAAAGAAAGATAAAATTGATATTAGAGATATAATTCTAAACTACTTTCTCCGTAATAGTAGTAAAATATGGATTATTTGTCGGGTTCGGGTCTAAGTGGTTTGTGTTTCGTTCGGGTTTGGGTTGAAATGTATTGGATTCAAGTAATCAAGTAGGATTTCGGATTGACCATAAGCAGAAATTTTGGGATCGGTCGGGTACAACCCGAGTCGTGCAGGACTCTAGATTAGTATAGAAATTAGTATAGACGCATATTAGTACAGAAAAATTACACGGCCTACTATTCTATATATATAGTAAGAAAGTATTGGGTTCGTAAAATTTTTTCTACTTTATTTTTTGATGGATCTTTTGAGATGCCCTCAATGCGATATGAATATTTTACGCGGAATATCTGCCTGTCTGTCTAGCATCTGCCACCAGTTTTGTAGCCGCTCTAACTCAAGAATTAATGCATGGAATCCCATGAAAAATCATATGTTGTTGGACCTTGATATACATTGGCTCTAAATAGATTTTAATATGTATTGCCTCACAAATGGAACTGAACTGCTATAACATGTTTTTCATGATGTGTGTGGTAACATCTGTGAGATGAAATTGCACGAAATTTAATGTGAGATACTTATTACGAAAAAATTTGATGATTCTTTTTTTAATTTGATCACCCAACTTCAAACGCTGTTAACCCTTTCAGGGGCAAATGTTTCTAAAATATTGTTTCTTTGTAATTTATGTTTCTAAATTATTGAAATAAGTGAACTACACCGGGATTTAACAACAAATTTATTTCCAAACAAGTAAAAGTGTTTCTTCACGTATATTATAAAAGCAAAACTTGATTCGAAAGTTCCGGTGTCATTGTGGCGTTTGAGAATTAAATTAAAGTGGGATAAATTATATCCCACCGCATTTCAAAGGGTTAAGCTCTGCATTTTTTGCGATGAATATTATAAAAATATGAACCAATACGTGCATTTATTTGCATATTTATGGAAATTTTCGTACATACTTATTCCTAACTTTGGAATACACTATCTTTTATTTCCATAAAAAAAAAAAAAACATAACATTATCCACTGGTGCATATTCGAACTCCAAAAACATCCATAATCCCGTAAGTTAAAATATGTTACCTGTACGTCAAAGTGAAACAACTAAAGTAGGACAGTTCTGAAACCCTCCTCTAACCTCTCTGAAATTGAAGAGCTCTTCTTTCTCTATCGATAAATCGATGTTCGGAGAGACAAAAAAAAAATAGTTTTTTGTTACTTTAAGCTAATACTAAATCTCCCGAAAACACATGTAGGGCTCAAGCTTGAATTAATTTTTTTTATACTTTGTATATTTTATAAAATACTCAGGAACTTGGGATTCAATCGATAGGTTTTTGGGAGTAAAATTGATGTGATGTCAAAGACTTGGAGATTGTGTGTCTTATTTAAACATACATGTTGCCTGTTTTTACTTACCCATCATACGTAGTATAGGGTAAGTCTTGTAATCGTTTTGAAAATCGAAAAAAAAAGAAGACGGATTTACACGTTTCAGACACTGACGATTACGAAAAACATATTTTTAGAAAAAAAAAATTTGCCGTCCGTCTGTCTGTCTGAGAACGCTCTATCTCCCGAAAAAAATTGAAATAGAGGCTTGAAATTTGGTGTGTACTTAGTATGTGATAATTCGAAGAAGCTTATTGAATTTCAGTAACCTCGATTATCCGGAACTATTGTTTTCGGATTCTCGAAATATTCGTTCTGATAAAAGGTATATAATATATTTTCGAAATTGGTTATTTGAAGAAGTGAATATAAAATACAATAAAAAAACATAATTTTTTCATAAAGAATGAAGTCGATCGGATAATTAGTTGCCGAGATATTTGTAATCCGATTTTCAACACTCTTCGATTTTTCATGACCCTGTATTTCATTCAAATTTCAATTCAAAGCTATATTTTAATTGGAAATGAGACGCCTAATCTGACGCAGTACACCTGTTAGTTAATATGATTATCAATTTTGGAGTTATAAAGATGTTTCTTTTACGCAATTCAGTAATAGAGCATTTAAAGTTTAGGACGTCATCAAGTCACAATTTTATTCGAATTGCAATGCATTTTATAAATAGTTTACACATGTTTTATTTTCATATTTTATATTATGCATATCCATGATGGGTAAGTATTACGGTGGCCCCCAACGACTAGTTTCAAATATAGATATGATATTGTCATGCACACTGTAAAATATCTGTTGTTTTAAGAGGTTTCTTACTGTATTTTTAACAGAATATCTCCATTTCGTGTGAATTACAAATTATCTCTTTTTCACTCAGCATTTTCGCCTTTTAGCGGAAACTGCGAAATAATTTATAAATAAACAATAGTTCTCAATAAGTAATTTTTTTCACATTTCGGTAGCGGAAAAAAACGAAAATCCGAAAAAAAAGAACACTTTTCTTTTATTCTGTTGTGCCAGTGAACAAGACTTATGCGCAGATTATAATAAAGGTTATGTTAAATATAATTTATTCAACGCAAAATTATTATTGATGAAGGTTTTATGATAATTCTATTATTTAAGCATCGAAAATTGTTTCAAAATTACAATTTCAAGTGAATATGTTATAATTTTTCGACATCAGCAGTAAAGACAATTTTTTGTAAAGTATTTACATATTATTAAAACCTTCCTAAGATAAGAATTTATGGCCAAGTATTCAAAGATTCCGCATTTTAAGTGATTCAGGAAACTCGAGATTGTGAGTTCAAATTACAGTCCTGAATCGGATTCGATTTTACCGGAACCCCATCCGATACACAGGTCGGGTCGGGTTGGTTTGAAGCTATTTTTTTGTGTGTGTGCAGGTCGGGTTCGTGTCGTATCGTCTCAAAATGATTCAGGTTCGGATCGGTTTCGGATTAAGTTTTGACTCTTTCGAGTTGGCCTGACAAAGTCCTGAATATTTTTTTATGAAATAAAAATTGTGTACTTGAATATTAGGCGAGTATATTTGTTCATTTGTATATATAAAAAAAATTGATATTAGAGAGATAATTCTAGATAAGCTTTTCCATAATTGTATTAAAATATAAATTAATTTTCTTTTACTTCGGTTTTGGATCGTTTTCAGGTTGAAGTGTGTCGGATTTGGGTCAGGTTTCTGTTAGACTAATTTTTTTGTCGAGTTCGGGTAGGGTTTTTGGTTGACTTATAGTAGAATTTTCAATGTCGGGTCGGGTGCAACACACAACTCTAGGTTCGTTTGAATAGATTTTCATTTAAAAATGTAAAATTCTGCACATTCGAGAGTGTATATGCTGCCGAAGTCAGTGAGACCCCTAACGTTAGGTTCGTTTATAAAAGATTTTTGTTTCAAATATAAAATCATTCAACACTGATTCTCTGTCAATTTGCAATTATTATCGTGGGTCCGGAGCAATTCCGAGCGGGTCAGTTAGTTATCAATAAGTTAGATGGACTGGATTGTTATCGATTATTATCGAAAAGGCGTGCTGATTCAAAAATATTTTGCATGTTGTTAAAGCATTTCGAGCCACTCAGTTATTGTCTGTTATGATCCGAACTGGTATTAAATAAAACTTTTCGCACAAATATATATATATCTATAAGATAAAGCCAGGAGAGATTGCACACAAAGAGGATCGGGGGGGGGGGGGGGAAGGAGTAGAGTCCGCGCGCATCGACTCCTGGTAGTTGTACAACAGCAGTGGTGGAGTGTCTATGATGAGCACGTTGAATGTGCACGTTGATTGTTTCTTGCGTCTAGGCTAGGCATTGCTATTTTGTTTTGTTTTCTCAAAGTAAGTGCTTGAATTTTCATAACTACTCCTAAAAATTTCTATATAATGTCAGTATTGCAAAATATTTTTAACTTAAACGATTTCTCATAAGCTACTAACCTAGACTAACGGTGCGAACACCGCCGGTTCGTTTCAGAAGAGGCCATGTTTAAATAAAAGGCAGCACAGTCTCTCCTACCGAAATTGGAGAGATTGCGCATCTGCTACTTAGGACAGATGGCGCATTGTTCCCATTTGTTTCCATGCTAGGAGCGATTACGCAGCTTATTGGTAAATTTCTATAAATTACAAATTACATGTAAAACATATAAATGAATCAATTTTGAAATAATTTTTGAAAGACACATAATTAACGAAACTAAATTTGGCAATAAATTAATTTGCTAAAAATACTGGGCAAGAAGGATGAGTGTACTGAATGTCTGGAGCTGTACCAGGAGACAACATCGGCCTGTGATTGGATTCAATGAATTACTTGTGACAGGTGGTTGCTCGAAAGCTGGACCATTTACAACAATAAGTGCATCGATTGTGGATGACGACAACTTCGCTCTGCAAACAAGAAAACTTTGAAACTGTAGAAATTAAAATGGACTAATTTTAAGTTAAATGTGTTATCAAGTAACTTAATATTATTATGTAATCTTATCTGGGCTTATTTTGTTTCTGATTTTTTTATTTTGCTTCTTTAATTAAAATATTTTAATTGTTTTTAAAATTCTTTCCTTTTCCAGATTCTTCAATCATTAAGTTGAAATATTCACTCCTAATGTAATAACATTTATTCACAGAAACATTACAACAATGTCATTTAATTATAATTATTATTGTTAACAATTTAATTGTAGTTATTATTAATAACAATCTCTCCTACTCATGTGCGCAATCACACCAACCCTGTAAGGACAGATTGCGCAAAATAGCTTTCTTGGTTTTATTACAACTGTTCTATTAAATTACAGAATGACAACAAAATAGCAATGGAATTGCATAAAAAACAAATGAAGTCTAAATTATTCGTGAATAGTTTAGCAAAAAATTTATATTTAGAATTTTTATTATCATTCTACTGAATTGTGCGCAGACTCTCCTAGCTTTACCTTATATATATATGGCTGTTTATTGAAAGACTATCCTAATGGAATTTGCTGACCTGAATTGTTTTTAGGCGCAAACTGACTGCTATATTAGTTGTCGCTGGATTTCTGCTAGTAAATGAATTTTACGACTGTAACAATGAAATAGTAATGATTTACACTGCCGGCAATTGTGAATGTGAATAAATTACGTCAATATGTATATTTATTCATTTATTTATTACATAATGCATGATGCCTGCGCTGGCATCAGGTCTAATTCGGAAAGTTTCTTCATTTTTGTTCAGTCTAATTTAATTTATTTCAATTAGTTGCTCAGTTAATAGTTATTATTTAGTCCGTTAAATAACAGATGGCGCTATTACGCATCCTAAAAATATTTCAAATTCTGACATGATAGAGTTAGACTTTTAGTTTGATTTTGAGATTTGGCAGGCACAGAAGATGCTATTGTTTATGGTGTCGCGTCAATTCGTCGCGCACGATTCATCGCAGCGTCAATTCGTAGCGGCGACAACTCATCGCAGCGTCAACTCGTCGCAGCGTCAATTCGTCGTGGTGTCAATTCGTCGTGATGTCAATTCGTCGCGACGAAAATATTTTTGAAGGCTATGATGATAAACTTAAAGATAATGTAGTAAAATTATTTAATGATAATTTGTTTTTTAGATATAGAGAATTATAACTAACAATTTACATCATTAAATAATTTTACTAAATTATCTCTACTTTTATCATTATAGCCATCAGATATATTTTCGTTGCGACGAATTGACACCACAACAAATTTACGCCGCGATGAATTGACGCTGCGCTGAGTTGTCGCCGCGACGAATTGACGCTGCGATGAATTGTTCCGCGATGAATTGTGCGCGACGAATTGACTCAGAACCATTGTTTATATATTCTATTTTCTTTATTACCTTCACCCAATAATCGGCAGGAGTTATCTTTTATGATCCAATTAAAGGATTTCATGTAAGAGGAAAGTATTTTTCGCAAGAAGTTGATTAATTTGAATTTTGTTTGAATTAACGAGTTACTATTATGCAAAACCAGAACTTTGAACTGTATTTGTTTTACATTATGATTGTCAAGATTAATTTTTTTGACTGAGAAAACAAACAAGAAAAATATCAGATATGGCTTCTTGGTTCTAACAATCTCCATTTTAAATTATATATATGATTAATCTGGGTGTTTTAAGCGGCTTTATGCGCTGGCATCAAGTTTAATTCTACAGTTCCGCTTATTATTGTAAAAAATTTTTGGACAACCCGACAGAGATAGCTTAGTGGTAACGCATTATCATAACTAGGGAACGGTTCCAGGCCCGGTCGTTTTTTCATATAATTCATCTCCAATTTAATATATAGGTATATAGCATAAGTGTTTTAGCTAATTCAATCCTTTTAAAATTCATCCCTAATAAAATTAATTTACGGAAGACATATTATAATACTTCTCAAAGAAAAAAATATCATCGATAATCAAAATCTTAACTCTTTTCACAGATGTCTAAAACTGACTTTTCTCAGCGAGTGATTTTTTTTACCTTCTTTGGAACAGTTCCAGGTTACAAATTTAATTTTTATTTCACATTATTATTCAGCGGGCGTGTTTCATAACTACTTTATATAATCTGAACATTATTGCATTAGGAAGTTGTTGATGAAAATCAGATAATTTTGCAGCTGTATCTTTCACTTACGACATCCCATCGGCACAGCAATTTATTCATTTGATATCCCGCACATTATTTGATCCGAAAAACGCTTTTTTGAGTAGCTATAAGAGCTGTTTGCAAAAAATAAAAAATAAAAAAATAATAATAATAATAAATTAATGGGAAATAGAATTTGAATAGAAAATGAAAAATAAATGGTTTCCCTAGATTATACTAGAATACTGTATGGTACTGCATGCCGTGCTCTAATAAATGTTAATAATGGGAAAACTAAATAAATAGTGGATAACAATAGTTTAATATTTCTAGGTTAATATTACATTTCAATATAATTACAATATTTACAAAGTTAAGGAGGAAAAGGGCTTTTGCTGGAATTTATCAACCATCTTAACGTTGAGGTAGGACAGCATGACCTCTGCCTGAGCAATACTTCGAACTCTGATGTGAATTTTTACAATCAGTTCTCAGTCTAAAGTTTCTCAAAAACTATGCATCAGCATATCCGTTTGGGTTGCGTTTTTACGTCAGAGACCTTAGTAACCTACTTAGATAATCTTGTTGGTAAGTGCGTGCCGTGGGAATCTCTAACCACAACCACACTTGGCCATTCGACATGTGGACGACCCCGTCCACGTCTGGCATAAAAGCACAAGAACACATAAAAAAACTCTTAATAATAAAAATAAACTAGGGTCTAACTTCTGGCTATGAGTACAGGTGCTGGCCTACACTGGGGATGCACTCTAACATAATCAAGGGAAAAAAACAAAGAAAAAAATCGTCGCTTCTTGGCATGAATTCGTCATATATCATGCACTCGTCATTTAGAAAAAAGACAAAAAATCGTCAAAATTTGCCTCGTCAAGGTAAAACTTTACCTCGACCAAAACAAAAAGAAAAAAAACATCGAACGCGTTTAAAGAAAAAAAAATACTTCAAAATCTGCTTCGTCTAAAAGAAATTTTGCGTCATCCAACTGAAAAAAGAAAATATATATATACGTCCTGAAAAGGTCTCCTTTGTATCGCAGCCAGCAGTACTTATCATAAAGAAACAAAACAAAAGAAAATGCAAATATATCCTAATATTCAAAAATATAAAACAGAAATATTGTTTCAAACACACAATGTCATTTTTTTTTTTTATTAAGATACTTCCATTTTCGGAACCGGTTTCGAAAGTATCTTAAAGAAAAACTTGTAAACAAAATCGAAAAAGTAAGAAATGACCTGACCTCAGCTATCCAATGCAAAAAAAAAAAATAAATAAATAAATAAATAAAAATAAAAATATTGAAATTTAAACGAGATATTTTGAAAACTTTCTCCCGTAGGTTTAACATTAGAGAGTCAGCGTTTTCGCGTGAGTGAAGTACGTAGCCCCTTAATGCACATAAGCAATGAAATCTGCATTTTTCTTTATATTAAAGTCATTTTTTCAAACTTTAACGCATACTTTTAATCACTTTTGGTTATTTCTACACTTCTTTCATATTTTATGAGCAATATTTATTAATTTTTTCATATTTCTTGAAACTCGCATGATATTTCATTTTTAAATAGGATGAAATTAAATATAATCAGTAATTTATAATAAAAATATATATTTCAGTAAAAATTCTAGAATATTTGACCTATAATAATATAATAAATTATAGCACCTTGTAATAATATATTTCTTTTAAGTGCTAAAAGGTGTAAACTAATAACATAATACAAATTAAAATAATTTTTATTAGGTTGTTTGACATTTTTCGACTCACTCCGAGTCATTTTCAAAAACAAATGAGAATATATGAGGGCTTTGAAGTTATTTTTTAAGATGCTATCATTTAATTGTCATGTACTTTTTTTTTTTATTACGTACGTTGTCTTTTATTTTTACTTGGTTGTTTCTTTTCATATTTGTAACCACAATAAGAGAAACCATAGAGATCCTAACACGTAAAAATACAATAAGTAACGATGCGGCATCTTTTAATTTACCAAAATTGTGGCTCGAGTGACTCCATGGTTACACATATGAAAAGAAACAACCAAGTAAAAATAAAAGGTAACGTGCGTAATTTAAAAAAAAAAGTACATGACAATTAAATGATAGCATCTTAAAAAATAACTTCAAAGCCCTCATATATTCTCATTTGTTTTTGAAAATGACTCGGAGTGAGTCGAAACATGTCAAACAACCTAATAAAAATTATTTTAATTTGTATTACGTTGTTAATTTACACCTTTTAGCATTTAAAAGAAATATCTTTGCCCTATTTTAAAAAAGAAAATCGAATGCGAAAATATCTACCCCTTACTACCCTACACTGTTAAAAATATGCAGCAAGTATCCGGTCATTCGACCGTTTTTATAGAAAACGGTTACATAACCATAGTTTAACTATATTCTGACCATAATATGGGCAATAATGTGGTCAATATAGAGCTAAATTACGTTTATACAACCGTTTTCTATAAAAACGGTCAAATGACAGGACAGTTTGGTGCAAATTTTTAACAGTGTAGGTAAGAAAGACAGTGTTTTTACCTAATTCTAACTTCGAATTTTATGGTATTTTGCATTTATGGACGGACCTCTGGATACAATGTAACAAAATAGGGAGTTATGATGGTCCATTGTGAAGCTCAGTGGAGTGAACTGAAATCCTTTTTTATTTGAGTATGCTAACTGGTAGATACGACGCACAGTGGAGTATTTGACACAAACTCCTGTCCAAAATTAATTTTCATGTGTTTTAAAGTTAAAACCATTGTTTTTGACTTACTGTTAGTAAATACACTTAATTAATGTTATATATGCATAAATAAATACTTACATTACCTTATTTAAATAAATAAAAAGTCCTTCCGGCCTGTACCGGGAGGAAAAGGTAGCTTTCCTACATCTTCGTTTTAAAATTTTAGCTAATGTTACACGAAAACAGCAAGTTAAAATGCAAAGAAACGGTTACAAAATATTCGTTAATACTGAATTTGAATAAGAAATTCACCAAATTATTGAGCAATAGCCAAATTGGTTCATTTATGAAGACTTATTTTGGTCGCCAAATTTGGCGATATTTCGCCAAATGTCGCCAATTTTGCCAATTTTGGCGCTAACGGATATGAATATATAGTTTTATGCGTATGATTGGGAAAATTATTACAACAATGAAAGAAAATAATTTGCGAGTAATCGCGTTAATGTGCTGTTTTGCTTCAAAATGTCAGCCACCCTAGAATTTCAAACTATTCTATCTCAGCCATTTTTAAAGATAGAGGTAAACCAAAAAATGCTCTGGAATCCTTGTATCAAGGCCTAACACGTAATTAAAAATTAAATTTTAATTTTAAATTTTTTTGTATATTTATTTTAGTTTTAAATTTTTAAATGGCCGCCATCTTGAAACAAAATGGCGAACCAAGTTGGCCAACGAACTCGGTCGAGACATTGGTGACCTTAATACACATAATTAGTTTCATCAAAATCGATTTATAAATACGAGCGTTATCGTATGACATAGTTCAGATATATATATATATATATATATATATATATAACCATAAATGAAACATTATCATAACACCAACTTAAACATTTATTTAATTAAGTATGAAATAATTAGTTGACAATAAAAGATTCCCCAACACACTGAATATGGAATCAAAAACATTGAAAGAATACGAAATTAAATAAAAATTTGAATATATGGAATTAAATGAATTAAATGAAATGAAATTTGTGGAATTTAGACAGAATTATCAAGTCCCAATTGCCTAAATACCACAAATAAAATGAAATGAGATGTTTCATCATCATATTAACCATATATTGCTAAAAAATATGATATTGGGACTACATCTCAAATACAATGATTCAAATCAGTGATAAAATAAAAAATAAAATACAATATAAAAAAGGAAAGAAGCCATACTTATAAATTACAGAGAGAACATTTAATAGAGACATTAAGTATAAAATCCATAAAGATGAAAAGAGATAAAAATAAGATACCTTGCAGTTCATGAACCATCATGAAAACTCCAACATGACTGGGGAATGAATTGCATAAAAAATCATAACATGTTGCCAATTTTAGAAATATAAATTGCTTTGCAGTGATGCCAGAAATAATGTTAAAATATAATGGATTATAAAATAAACAGGAACATTAGTGCTGCCATCTATTAGTAAAAGTGAATATAATCTGAATCGAAGGAATTGTATGGAAATAAATGTTTCATAAATCAACCAAATTACTATCTTAATTGATACCAATTAGTTAAATAATAAATTAATGAAATTAATTAATAAATAGAAAATTGAATTACATTAAAGGATGTATTAATGAATAATTCTATGTTATAAATAAGTATTAAGATGGAAAAATTAATAATAAAAAACAACTTAAAATAGTGCTGCCCTCTAGTGGTAAAAGTAAATATAAAGTAATGGAAGAAAATTAGTGTTCAATAATTAAACCAAATTACTATCTTAATGATAGCCATAAGTTAAATAATAAATAAATGAAATTAATTAATAAATAGAATGTTGAATAATATCTAAGTAATGGATGTATCAATTAATAATACTATGTTATAAATAAGTAGTAATATGGAGAAATTAATAATTAATGCAACATTAAAAATGTACCATTAAATGACAACAACGATTAAATAACTGTACTAAAATTGCAACATCAATTAAAATAATTTAAATTAAAATACTAAAGATTTGAATTAAGAATCAAAGAATTTAAAATTAATATTGATTAAATATTGAAATGAATTAGTCACAAATAATGCGGCTTCAAACAAAGTTAAATTAAATAAAAATACTTAATAAAATTAAAACATATTATATTAACACTGTATAAAAGTAAACATTATCTTAGAAGTAAATATGATATTGTCCACCAAAGGTATTAATCCAAATCATTAGATCAAATACATTCTTAATAATAATGAATATAAATTCATTTAAAATAATTAAATAATGAATAACTAAATCTAACTAAGTTAATATACATATAAAAATAACACATCGCAGTCCATTATAAAATGTGTATGATCAAACTATTGTGTAAATCAAAATGCCCCCATTTTTTTTTCTTTTGTTTAATAATATAAATTAACCATGCGTATTTTTCCATACAACGCCGCCACACACCTCCTCAATCCAACGTCTACCCACCCAACCGTCCTATTATAATTTTTTTTTTGTAAATATTTATAAGATTATATGATTTTTTTATACATTTTTTAAACGCATGTGTTAATTTGGTTGTAAAGATCAAACAGGAACTAACTATATATTAAGGAATAAATGAATTTTTTTGGAAAACCATGTTGTAATGCTTCAAAGATAAGTTTTTTAATATTTTTGTTAATAAGTTGAGAGGAACATAAACTTTTTATTCTATAAATATGATTAAGGAGTATATTACGATATACAGAATTATGAAGACATGATTTAAAATTAGTAAATGAATTAACTTTAAATTTAAATTCTTTACGTTTATCAAATAGATCTATTATTGTTTTGTTTTCTTTTAGTGTAATTTTAAGATCTAAAAAGTTAATAGTATTGTTAGAAAGGAGGTTTTCGGTTAATTCTAAATTAGTAGGATAATCAACTGGAAATATAGAAATATTAGTGTGATCAGTGGCAATTAAAATAATGTCATCAATATAACGATATAAATGTATATTACTATTAATAAATGTACGTTCATAATGATACAAGTATAAGTCTGAAAGTATACTAGATGTACATCCCCCCTGTGGTATAACGACTTTCTGTAAATATAACGTGTTATCATGCATTATATAATTATTATATATAATGAAATTTGTTAAAGTTTTAAAATAAGCTGTATCTATATGAATTGGTAAATTAAGTGAATGTTGATACTTATAAAATAATGCATTTATAATATTATGTAGATCTAATAAATCTATATTATTAAATAGATCTTTGAAATCATATGTCATTATATTGTTAACACATTTAAGATTTTTCAAAATATTGACGAGTTGATAGCTATTTTTTATACAATGTGTGTTATCAGTGGATGTTGTCAGTTTATAAATTTGATTGAGAATTTTTAATAGATGTTTATTGGCTATATTATTATATGTATTGCATCCTATAGTTACAGTCCTAAATTTAATTGGATTTTTATGAAATTTGGGTATAAGAACTAAATAAGTATAATTAAAGTTAGTAGAAGTAATATTTAATAATTTATAATAACTGTGAATTTTACGATTGTTTACAATTACATTTTCATTAGTTCTTTTTAAAGAATTGTTAGTAGAAATACAGGATGTAAGTAGTTGGTGATAATAAGCTTTACATATGATTGCATAATTATTAGGAGATTTGTCAATATATGTTATTACATAGTTTTTTTGTAATTTAGTAATTTGCTGGAACAAATGTTTAGTGTTAATTTTAACCATATTCGATAAATTTTGTTTTAAAGACGAACTTAATTTTTCAATAACCAGTATTTTCCATTGATAAAAATATTCAATAGGTTTACTATATGAAATTGAAATTTTATAAATAAAAATGTCTATATCATATATAAACTGTTTTATAATAGAATTTACATTAAATTTAGAAGGAAGTCTATATTTAATACCATAACCCATGAGTTTTTGCAGTTTATAATCATTCACAATATTAAGATTACCAGTGATTATATGTCCATGATCATTATTAATGAATTTTTTTAGATTGGGGTCATTGCAATTACACTGAAAAGTACTAGCATCAGATGTATTTTTTGAAAATGCATTATAGTTAAAAATCTTTCTTCCAATTGTAGTAGGATATTTAAATGTCTTTGAAAGTTGAAGATTTTTTATAGGAAAATAACAGTTTTTATCATTAATTATAGAATTAATATTAATTTTATTAAAGATTTGATTTGAAAAAGTTATAATTATTTGAGTATTAGTGTTTTGAATTTTTTGTTTTTTATTTAAATTAATGTTAAAAAGATTAGCTCTTGTCATAATTAGATCGTAGAAAATATCAGAGAAATGATTAGAGTAAGATTTACTAAGAAATACATTTAAATATTGTACTATCAGTTTCTTTTTAATAGCAAAAATATATTTTCGTATTAAAAACCAGTTGTAGTTTTTGATATAGTTTTGATGAAGAGTGTTGATTTGTTTAAGAATAAATTTATTGGAAATAACAACTGTAGCAGTACATTTTCCTCGCTTGTTACGTGTTGTTTTATGATTTAATTTATGATTTAGCGTGAGATAAATAGGAGAATAATCTGTAGTATTATTTGTTGAAAAAACTTTAACTGGTCTGTTAAATAATTCACTATTAAGTCCATAAGGATAAATAGTGTTATAATATTTCATATATGAAGACTCCATAAATAAACGTTCTGATTTAGCTTTTATTATTTGTATAATTTCAATTGTAGTATTTTTAAATTTATGTTTATGAAAATGTTGTATTTCTGCTGTGGACTGTAAATTTTTTGCTTTGTTCTTGTTAGTGTCTGAACGATGTTGATTAATACGTTTATGTAATGGACCTGATGTTTCACCTATATATTTCAAACCACATAGGTTACAGTTTATGCTATAAATTACATTAAATGCTTTACAAAAAGTTGATAAATTAGGATCTGATACAATTTGTTTCTGAGAAGCAAATGGACAAGTCTTGCAGCGAACATCATTACATAATCTAAAAAATAATGGAGGAGGAGGAGAGTAAAAATGGTCACTTGATGTCGATCCAGGAACAACCCATTTATTGCCCCTGTACCGGGCACTACACTGCATAGATGCAAAGTGTATCTTGCCAGGAACGAGAATTTTACTTAGAACTACCATTAAAAAATATGACACAATAAAAATACAATTTGAAGAATAAGAAAATATAAATGAATTAAATTAATGTATGAAACTAAGAAAGCTTGATTAATTAGAATTATTAAAAATCTTGAATAAATGAAAGTATATACAAAATGTACAAATATATATATATATATAATAATTATATAATGCATGATAACACGTTATATTTACAGAAAGTCGGTATACCACAAGGGGGATGTACATCTAGTATACTTTCAGACTTATACTTGTATCATTATGAACGTACATTTATTAATAGTAATATACATTTATATCGTTATATTGATGACATTATTTTAATTGCCACTGATCACACTAATATTTCTATATTTCCAGTTGATTATCCTACTAATTTAGAATTAACGGAAAACCTCCTTTCTAACAATACTATTAACTTTTTAGATCTTAAAATTACACTAAAAGAAAACAAAACAATAATAGAACTATTTGATAAACGTAAAGAATTTAAATTTAAAGTTAATTCATTTACTAATTTTAAATCATGTCTTCATAATTCTGTATATCGTAATATACTCTTTAATCATATTTATAGAATAAAAAGTTTATGTTCCTCTCAACTTATTAACAAAAATATTAAAAAACTTATCTATGAAGCATTACAACATGGTTTTCCAAAAAAATTCATATATTCCTTAATATACCAAATTAACACATGCGTTTCAAAAATGTATAAAAAAATCATATAATCTTATAAATATTTACAAAAAAAAAAAAAATTATAATAGGACGGTTGGGTGGGTAGACGTTGGATTGAGGAGGTGTGTGGCGGCGTTGTATGGAAAAATACGCATGGTTAATTTATATTAAAAAAAAATTGGGGTATTTTGATTTACACAATTGTTTGATCATACACATTTTATAATGGACTGCGTTGTGTTATTTTTATATGTATATTAATTTAGTTAGATTTACTTATTCATTATTTAATTATTTTAAATGAATTTATATTCATTAATATTAAGAATGTATTTGATCTAATGATTTGGATTAATACCTTTGGTGGACAATATCATAATTACTTCTAAGATAATGTTTACTTTTATACAGTGTTAATATAATATGTTTTAATTTTAATAAGTGTTTTTATTTAATTTAACTTTGTTTGGAGCCACATTATTTGTGACTAATTCATTTCAATATTTAATCAATATTAATTTTAAATTCTTTGATTCTTAATTCAAATCTTTAGTATTTTAATTTAATTTATTTTAATTGATGTTGCATTTTTAGTACAGTTATTTAATCGTTGTTGTCATTTAATGGTACATTTTTAATGTTGCATTAATTATTAATTTTTCCATATTACTACTTATTTATAACATAGTATTATTAATTTAACATTATTTCTGGCATCACTGCAAAGCAATTTATATTTCTAAGCAATTTATATTTCTAAAATTGGCAACATGTTATGATTTTTTATGCAATTCATTCCCCAGTCATGTTGGAGTTTTCATGATGGTTCATGAACTGCAAGGTATCTTATTTATATCTCTTTTCATCTTTATGGATTTTATACTTAATGTCTCTATTAAATGTTCTCTCTGTAATTTATAAGTATGGCGTCTTTCCTTTTTAATATTGTATTTTATTTTTTATTTTATCACTGATTTGAATCATTGTATTTGAGATGTAATCCCAATATCATATTTTTTAGCAATGTATGGCTAATATGATGATGAAACATCTCATTTCATTTTATTTGTGGTATTTAGGCAATTGGGACTTGATAATTCTGTCTAAATTCCACAAATTTCATTTCATTTAATTCCATTTATTCAATTTTTATTTAATTTCTTATTCTTTCAATGTTTTTGATTCCATATTAAGTGTGTTGGGGAATCTTTCATTGTCAACTAATTATTTCATACTTAATTATTTCATTGTTTAAGTTGGTGTTATGATAATGTTTCATTTATGGTTATATATATATAAATCAACATTTGAACGGAGGGTGGTTTTGGGGTCTGGGGGTCATGATCGGTGAATATATATCGAAATTTTCCGGAACTGCTTTCCTCCGAACGGCTGCAATAGGTAGCTTTATACTTTTTTGTATTGAAAGCTACCTAATATATAATACTATATTTACTTTATTCTTTATTGTTTATAAGAGGAAATTATTTGTTCATAGGTTTGTTTTATTTACAAGTAATGTTTCATTAAATGTGGTTAATTTTACTACACATAAATGTTTAATTATTTATAAAAACCGATACATACAATATATATATTACTTGCATTTAGTATTTAAGAAAGTTAAGTCTCTGTAGTATAGAGATGCTGGTTTTTGAGTGTTTTTAATAGGTTTGCAGTCCTCCCAAAAAACATTGATATCTAATAATGGCAACAATATGCGGCACATTTAAAAGAAAAATTGTCTTCAAAACTATAACCAATACGATTAAAATTCAAAAGTGGTCCGACAAAACCCGACAAAGCTTTAAAAATCTTTGAACATATTAGATAATATATTTCATTAAATTAGATCTAAAAAGGCTTAATATAACCCATTTTCAATTTAAATTATTTTTTACTAGCTGTTACCCGTGACTTCGTTCACGCAACATTAAAAGAAGAATAAATACATTAATTAAGCAAAATATTTCACTCCCGATAATTAAAAACGTTATTAATTAACTAACTATTTATCACATTTCATAGGAGACAATACGGTATTTTTTGTTATAGGGACCTTCACATAACTCACTCTTAAAAAAGTGAAATTTTGTGCCAAATAATCGCGAAAATGAAATTGCAACCAATGCAAAAAAGAGAGCCAAATAAAATCGTGGAAACAGACGAATGGGGCAAAAACAAATGTCAGTTTTACCTGATAAACAATTTTACTTTTAACGCCTTTGTGAAACATTTTAACAGCCATCCTTCAAAAAAACATTAATTGGAAATAGTACATGCTTTTTCTTTAAATTCAATTCTGCCTCCTTGGTTTAATGTATAGCTGAAACAAATCTTGTTTTCTAAATGACAGTATGTTGACACGCAATTTTTGTTCTCCAGAATAAATTGATTCATGAAGTTTGAATATGTGAAAATATGTTTTTATTTTTCGGATAATTTACTGAAATCAAGATTTTGTTTTCACCAAAGTGAAAATAAATTCTGTTTTTCAGTTTTAATGAGAAAATGGTGTAAAAAATACACTGATCTGTTTTATTTCTCCTTTTTTTATACACAAATATGGAGTAATTTACTTTCCGTTTTTAGAGAAACTTCGTTAAAATTTACAAAAAAAAAAAAATCTTGGCATCTAATTTTTTTTTAAATTATTCTGAGAGTTTGTGTGGCATCATCGGATCAATGTTAACCAGTATTAAGTAAATCGCGTTGCGTTCGATAGTCTAGTAGTAGTTGCGAAATACAAACACACGGTCAGATCTCAATAGATTCGTGTTCATTTTCCTTTTCTTAAAATTATGATGCGATTTTTAGCAGAAAACTCTCATCTGTATATAACGAATACTCATGCTTAATAATCAGTATAGATAAAAAAAACATTTAAATTTTTCGTTATAAATATGGCGTGAAA
This sequence comes from Maratus michaelseni, assembly GCA_963931845.1. Taxonomy (NCBI): domain Eukaryota; kingdom Metazoa; phylum Arthropoda; class Arachnida; order Araneae; family Salticidae; genus Maratus; species Maratus michaelseni. The sequence goes on from OZ007600.1 coordinate 14,170,843, forward strand.
TTCATCTACTTTCTATACTTACTGATCCTTGTATTATTAATGCAACGAATTGATTCACACTCATTTTAAAACATTTTGGAAAATTCCCGTTTTATTTCAAATATGACGTCTCTTTTTCCACAGAGAAATCCCTTTTTAATGACACAATTCTTGTTAATTTTCTTTTCCAGGCAATTAATTTCAATACTGGCACAGTGGAAATTATGTTACTCTAACGAAATAATATTAAATCTTTAGGTTTTATCAACAAAAATGGAACTATTAACATTCGTCATCTTTTTAGGTAATCGAGTTATTTCTTTTAGTTTTAAGAATGAAAATAACTATTTCTCGCTATCAATGACATCATTTTCGAAATGGATAATTTTGCGGAGCATATTATGGACATTTGCAAACCATTTTCTTTTCAAACTTCCTTTTGCTTTTTTAAAATTTAAATAAAAAATACGGTATAGTTATATTAGCCGTGCGCAGACGGTAAAACGCCAAGTATTGTTACCATACAAAAGAAAAAAAGTAAAGAAAAAATTCAAGACCATTTTAGTTCACCATCAAAGCATATCCGCTTTATTTTCGATGTATGACGTCATATTCGCCTGTTTCTTATGGTTACGCATATCGAAACCTTGTATTATTATAAAAAACTAAAAAAAGTACGTTTTATTTCTAATAGTATTATTTAATCTTCTTTTTAATTCTTTAATTTTTTTATTTCAGTTTTATTTTTCACATGAAAATTTTTCAATTGAAACTAAATTGTTAAGTAAAAATTATTATTCCGGATTTTGATTTAGTTTTGGCAACGATAAAGTATTAGCAAAGCGGTAAAATAAATTTAACCAGTTTAAAATATTATACGAAAAAATGTCCATTTATTCTCTATGAAAATAACGAAATTTTGAATTATTAAGAAAAATATTTGAATAAAATAAACAAAAACCAGCCTATGTTCATTTGAGGGTTATAATCAACCTATATGCAAAGATACAGGGCCATTAAATGCTCCATTGTGACGCTGGCTTCAGCCTAATATTTGCACACAATCGGATTTATAATATTACTAGCTGTTACCCGTGACTTCGTTCACGTTTCACGCAACATTAAAAATAGAATAAATGCATTAATTTAGCAAAACATTTCACTCGATAATTAAAAACATATACCAAATCTTTATCACATTTTATAGGAGACCATACGATATTTCTTTGCTATAGGGGCCTTGACATAACTTTAAGAAGTGAAATTCCATGCCAAATAATATATACATTCGTGAAAATGAAACTGCAACCAATGACAAAAGGCAACCAACTAAAATTGTGAAAATAGACGAATCCCTCTTCGTAAAACGAAAAACAACACTGGGAGAATTCTTCCATACAACAATGCATTTTAGGTTATATTTAGTGTGAAATTTGTATATGCATGCATTGCTAAATGGGCATTATTGTATTGTTTATTTGTATAGACATATGTTGTATATTTCTTACTACATTATTATTTTATGTCTTGTTTATGTATATATTAAATAAAGTGCTTCTCGCTAAGTGGTGTAAATAGTGAACAAACTGCTTGTGGATTTTATACATTGGTAGATATTCCATAAAGATATAACAATCTGATGCGATTCTAAAATATAAATAAAGGTTGCTAGAGAGTACTTTAAATTCTGCCCAATTTAACCTCAATATTTTCTCTATCTTGTCAAGGACACTACAAACAAATAAACACCGACAACACCAATCTGATGATCTAAATTTACATATTTTTGTTAGTATATACAGGATTATTTTAATTTAATTCGTGCGCTTGAAATTTTTTACGCTTTCTCTTGGGTTAAGTGTCGAATAAATGTACCTGTTTTGTTATTTTATTTTGCCATTTCTATTTATTCTATTCGCCATTCATTCCATTTATGTATACTGATTTAATTTACATATTCGTGTCAAAGAATATTGTTTAAAGTTATTATTAGGATTAGGATAGGATACGATTAGGGTTAGGATTAAAATAAAAATTGGACGACAATGGTATGACCGATTCAGATTTAAAGGATGAACCAGGATGTCTATTTACATCATGAAGTAATACGAAAATTAGAAAATAATCGGCTGATATTTTTTAATATGTTTTACAGTCATAGTTGGCATCAAAGGTGAGCGAGGAAATGATGATCTAAAATACCATTAAGTGTTTACCACGCAAAAAACAAATCTGGTTACAACAATGTATTTAATTTTGCGCCAAATTTCACTTAATAAAAAAAAAGCAACCCGATTACAGACCCCTAATCTTCCTATTCTCGGAAATTTTCTATCTATATGTGAAAAATTTTTCTACTATATACAACGCGCTTTCACGTTTATAATATTATGAATTGGCACGATCGGCTTGTTCAAGATTACGCAATTCGGCTGAAAGAAAAGTTTCATTACTTTTTTATTTCTTCTTTGCTTTTGCATTATGCGAATTTGTCGGTAAAATTGATTTACGTTTCGACAAAATTGTAGTTTTTTAAGTTTTAAAAATATTGTACTTTTACTTAAACATTGCTTTAAAATCTATGCCATTTTTCTCATCCTACACAACTTTACAAAAATCTGTTATGAAACAGAACTTTAAAAAAAGCTATATATAAAAATTACAACAAAGTTTTTACTATTTTGAAGCTAAAATAAATGTAAAATTAAATTTACGTTCGAAACGACGATTTACAAATGTGTTTCGTTTGTGGGAAAATCACAGAGGAAAAATGCTTTTATTTCGACGCAATCATACTAAATCTTTAGCTTTTATGAAAAAAAGCAACTTTCTTTTAAAAAATAAAGTTATTTTTTATTAAGATTTTCTGATTTTCGATACGGATAATTTTGCGGTGCATAATATTGACATTTGCCGTCCAATATCTTTTCAAACTTTTCTTTTTTAACTTTTTAAAATTTAAATTAAAAATATGGTATCTCTATGTTAGCCGTGTGCAGACGATAAACCGCCAAGTATTATTCCTATCACCATCGTTCGTATTGAATTCATTTAAAATATAAATCTTTCACTCATTTCATTTAAAACACAGAACTTTAATTTACAACACATACATTTAAAATACATATATTACATACATTTAAAATAATTCCTTTCATGTATAATAGAAAAAGAAAAAAAAAAGAGAGAAATTAATCACGACTAATTTGATAATCCAAGATGATTTTATTTTAACATAAAAGCAAATCTGTTTTATTTTTGATATATGACATCATATTCGCTTGCTTTCCATACTTACTCGTATTTATGCACCTTGTATTATTATCAAATATTTGAAAACGCACGTTTTATTTCTAATATGACGTCATTTCATATTCTGTTTAATTCTTAAATAATTCACTTCCTTTTCTTTTTTCACGTGGAAATTTTTCATTTGAAAATAAATTGTTGATTAAAAATTATTACTCCGGGGTTTGATTTAGTTTTGGCAACGATAAAGTATTATCAACGGTAAAGTAAATTTAACCATTTTAAAATATTATACGAAAAAATGTCCATTTATTCTCTATGAAAATAACGAAATTTTGAATTATTAAGAAAAATATTTGAATAAAATAAACAAAAAACAGCCTATGTTCATTTGAGGGTTATAATCAACCTATATCCAAAGATGCAGGATCATTAAATGCTCCATTTTGACGCTGGCTTCAGCCTAACTTTGCACACAATCGGATTTATAATATTATTAGGATTAGGATTATATGAAAAGTAAAGTTATTTAAATGCACATGTCAAACTATACATTTAAACACAATATCAAAGCTGAAACATAACAAAAAACTACGTCTTCTGACAAAGAAACTTTCACTTCAACTGAGGCTAGGAGCCACCGGATATGACTCATACTCCTGAAACACACATAGATCAAGTTAGTCAACTATTATAAAATATGCTTTTTACAATTGTTCAGTAAATTTTAATTTACGCCTTTCTGGCCAGAATTTTGCATCAAATACTCCACTGTGCGGCGCAGCACCATCTATAGGTGGTGATTCGAATTTTAAAAAAGGAAGTTTTATAAAGAAAATCCCAAATTCATACATTAATCTCCTACAAAAATAATTTCAATAGCTGTTACCGTTTACTCATCATTGAATTTTAAATACTTTCAGTCCATTTCTTGACATCCCCCTGAATTTTATTCTATCTTTAGAATATACTATACCATTATAAAAAAAAAAAAAAAAAAAAAAAAAATCCGTCCATTATCCGTCCGTTATCCACTGGTGCATATCCGAACTCTAAAAACATCCATAATCCCGTAAGTTAAAATATGTTACCTGTACGTCAAAGTGAAACAACTAAAGTAGCACAATTTCTGAGCCCTCCTCTAACCCCTTTGAAATTGAAGAGCTCATCTTTCTCTATCGATAAATCGATATTCGAAGAGAAAAAAAAATTCTTACTTTAAGCTAATACTAAATCTCCCAAAAACATATGTAGGGACCTTGCTTGAGTTTAATTTTTTATACTTTGCTTTGCATACTTTATAAAATAGCTTAGGAACTGGGATAGAATCGATATGTCTCGTATTGAAACTGATGTAATTCCAAATACTTAGAGATTTTGTGCCTTCTTTACGCATATATATTGCCTCTTTTTTAAACACATGTTATTTTCATGTATGTTTTTATGTTTAAAGAACGAAGAAAATATAGTAAAAAGTTTTTTTACATTTGATGACAGAAAATAATAAAACAAAGAAACAACTCGTTTATCTTACAAAATCTTACTGCGAAAAAACGCTGAAAAATCATAAAACTCAAAGTCGGTATGTTTTGGTCGTACAAAAAACGAAATTACTTTTGTTATATTTGTTAGAATCAGGGTTGCCAGTTTGGTCTCCCTTTTCATTCAGAAATTTTGAATTCATACCAGAAATTAAGAATAGTATTTTTTGTTTTTAATAATGACAGACATTTGGTGATTACATAAAGTAACAATTAACAGATTAATGTGAGAAGTCAGGAACTTCTTTACTACGCTTTCTTGTTTTAGTTCCAAATATCACCGACAGATGGCGTTGCATTGCCAAAAAATATAATACTGCTTAAAAAAAACCTTGAAATTTAAAAACGTATACCATTTATCTTTTTCTATTTAACAGGCAAACAGAATAGTGGTGAAATGAAGCTGAGTGAGCTACTGAGCTTCATAATAAAAAGGAGCATTGCATCACTTTTCCACTTTCTGCTGCGACCGCATCACTCTTTTAAAGCGCTCAAGTAAAAAAAATCTGCACTTTTTTATATATTACGGCCTTTTTTTTTTTTAACTTTTCTGCATATTTTTAATCACTTTTGGTTATTTCTACACTTGTTTTCAGATTTTATAAACAATACTTATCAGTTTTTTCATATTTCTTGTTAAGCTCAAGTGAGTTTTTAGATGCGTTCGTAATTATATAAATACGTAGCATCTATAGTCCCCGTCTGGCTAGGTGCGTTGATAATTATATAAAATTATATAAATGATAATTATATAAATACGTAGTACCTATAGTCGTCGTCTGGTCCGTCCGTCCGTCTGCATATAACAACGCAAAAACTACCTAACCGAATGGTTTGAAATTTAATATATATAATAATTGCACAATTTTGTCGAATCATTTCAATTTTTATAAAAATCGAATCCAAACTTAAAAATATATTAATAAAAATATTTATTAATTTGAATTTTTTAAAAAATCGGTGCTTCCTTGTTATAGCAGTTTCCGAGGAATAATCGTCAAGCAACAGAGATGTATTGCCAAGTTATCTGACATGTATGACGTATATGACATTGTATAACGTCTATGACAAAGTTATAGTCACATTCTTCATTCTATTTGTTAGGAAAATTTTGTCGGTAGGCAGTAATTTTGCGCGCTCTAAAGTAATAAGGTATATAATAAACAATTGTACTTTTGGAACAAAGGATAGGTAAGATATTGCTTACCTCCATTTTTCAGCAATCATCCACACTCCTCAATTTGCTGCGTAGTAGGTCCGCCAGAATCACTGGTTAATCCATTAAGAAAAATGATGTATCCAGTACTTTTTTCACACACAATATGCAAATCCTTCATTGAAGAATATCCATGTGACTAAGCAATGTGTATAAGTTATTAATTAATAAAACATTCATTATACTGATTAAAGAATTTAATTTACAATTTTATATTTAATAGTTACATAATTTTAATCTTAAACATTAATTAAATTTGATAAGTTTAGTTTAAGGGAGATCGGAGTATACAGTTCCAACTCCATCGCGAGAGAAAAAGCTTCTATTAAAGTTCTATATAGCAGAATGAAATCATTCTTTAGTCCTTATCAAGTGATGTCATTTTACAGTTCTTTCATTGGATGGAAATGACGTAAAGTCAATGTACGTCATTTATACGTATTTTAGTCTCTTACTTCCTTGTTCAGTTCACGAGTCTGTAAAAACCTCTTCATATTTCATTTCCTCTTTGAAATTGGATAAACACTATTTATAATGATGAGTTTTTAAGTGAACTGTCATAAAAATCAATTTGCGGAGATTATTATCATGATGTATTATCAAAACTATTAAATCCAATCATACGTGATTAATTGAATGATATCCCACGATAGGTAATGATTCTAGGTTGCCATGGTGATTACGTGATGCTTAAGATGGAGTTATATTATTTCCGTATTACTGAATTTAAAAACCGAATTTCTATACTAAAATTGATTATTTATAGCAATCCTATAACCTACCGACAGTTTTTTGGATAGATGTTTAAAGAACTAGATATTTAATAGAAAAAGAGTCTAAATATGGATTTCAAGTTCTGAAATTTTCTAAGCTAGGCTTATTTCTAAGCTAGGCTTCAAGTTTCCCATTGAAATTTTCAGTAAATGTCAACAAAAGAAAAAATTTACTTATTTTACTAAGGAAATTAATCATATCGTAATAACAGACGATATAATTCATTTCACTGAAATAACAAGTTGGAAATTGTACGTCAAACGTGACAAACGAGGTGCGTTCGTACTATAGCTAGTTATATAAATATTCAGATCTTGATGATTTTTAATTCTGTGAAATGAATTATATCGTCTGTAGATTAATTTCTGTCATAAAATAAGTATCTCGGTCGCTTGACCATTAAACTTCGGAAGCTCCTATAACAAAAAAGACCCGATTTAAAAAAAAAAAAAATCAAATTTCTTAATAAATATTTTTATTAATATCTCCTAAAGTTTTGATTCGATTTTTATAAAATTTGATATGTCTCGACAAAATTCTGCAATGATAATATATCTTAAATTTAAAAACATTCGGTTGGGTAGTTTTTGCGTTGTTATATGCGGACGGACGGACCAAGCGACAACAATAGGTGCTACGTATTTATATAATTACGAACGCACCTAATAACAGTACGAGCCCACCTCTTTTGTCACGTTTCACGTACAATTTCTAACATATTATTTTTAAATATGATGTAATTAAATAAAATATTCGTCTTTTAAATAAAAAATGTATTTCAGTGCAAATTTTAGAAAATTTGTTGGTATTTTAAAAGAAAATAAAATTAGAAAATATCTACCACATACATACTATTCTATAAGAAGAAATTAGTGTTTTTCCATACCCTTTCCTACTATAAATACTATACCCTTCTTTTTCATAAAATAAAAAAAAACGTAATATTATCCACTGGTGCATATCCGAACTTCAAAAACATCCATAATCCCGTAGGTTAAAATATGTTACCTGTACGTCAAAGTGAAACAACTAAAGTAGGACAAGTTCTGAACCCTCCTCTCTAACCCCTCTGAAATTGAAGAGCTCATCTTTCTCTATCGATAAATCAATATTCAATTTTTTTTTTTTTTTTTTTTTTTTTTTTTTTTTTTTTTTTTTTTTTAGTTTAGTCTAAGTTGATACTAAAATTCCCGTAAATGTATTTAGAGATTTAGCTTGAATTTAATTTTTATTCTTTGCATATGTTATAAAATAGCTTAGGAACTCGGATTAATTCATTATTATCGTACTAACTCATTACTGTAGCAGTAGAAAGCCATCAATGTTATCAAGTTTATCGTTACTATCGTACCAACTTATCATTGTTATGAAATTTATCATTATTACTGTACGAAATGACATTTGCAATTTTTCTAAATATTGAAGAAAAATAACACAAATTTTGGTATGTATTTCCATATTTACGAAATCTCTTCGTATATACTTACTTCTAACTTTGCAATATACTATCTTTATTTTTTATAAAATAACATGAGCCACTGGTGCATATCCGAACTCCAAAAACATCCATAATCCTGTAGGTTAAAATATATTACCTGTACGTCATACTGAAACAAATTAAAGTAGAACAAGTTCTGAACCCCCACTCTAACCTCTTTGAAATTGAAGAGCTCATCTTTCTGTATCAATAAATCAATATTCGGGGAAAAAAATTATCTTTTTTTTTTTTTTTTTTTTCTGTTCATATTAAAATTCCCGTAAACATATGTAAAGATCTAGCTTGAATTGAATTTTTATTTTTTGCATATGTTATAAAATAGCTTAGAAAATCGGATTAATTCGATATTATCGTACCAAATCACTATTGTAGTAGAAAGTGATCACTGTTATCAAGTTTATCGTTATTGTCGCACTGACTCATCATTGTTATAAAATTTATCATTATTATTGTGCAAAAAGCAATATTGTTGTAATAAATCTTTATTATTATTAGAGACTTAGAGATTCTGTGTCTTTTTTAAGCATACACGTAGTATTGTCTGTTTTTAAAACAGAAATTTTATTTTCTTCTATGTTTTTATGTGTAAAGAACGGGGAAGACTTTTGTGCATTCAATGACTGAAAGCAAAGGAAAAATGTCGGAAAGAATTTTTCGTAAATATGGAAATGCGTACCACAATTTGTTTATACAGAGTCATTCATAATTCCATCCGGGGTTTCGAAACGTTATAGTAAAAAAACGAAGACGAATATGAAAAAAAGAAACATATGAAATTATTCCGAAACTATTCAAGTTTTACTTACATATATTACAGGTGTTCTATGTGTGAACCCTTGGTCACACGGCATACATCCATGCGATAGTCCAGTTCCGGCCATACTCCGTTTCTTTAAATTTCCGGTACCTCACATGAATTGTTTTGTCAGTTGGTCCCTGTTTTCGATATTTATTACGAAAGGCCCGTTGAACTGACACCACTGATTCAGATTTAAAGAAACGGAGTATGGCAGGAACTGGACTATCGCATGGATGTATGCCATGTGACCAAGGGTTCACACAGGTGTTCATAGAACACCTGTAATGTATGTAAGTAAAACTTGAATAGTTTCGGAATAATTTCATATGTTTCTTTTTTTCATATTCGTCTTCGTTTTTTTACTATAACGTTTCGAAACCCCGGAGGGAATTATGAATGACTCTGTACTTTGAACCCAAATATTAAACTCTTCTTAATAGTTACAAAGATTACAAATGATTTTGTACAATAATAATGATGATATATTTCATTACAATGGTAAGTTATCAAGTTTATCGTTACTGTCGTACCAACTTACCATTGTTATGAAATTTATCATTATTATTGTACCAAATGTCATTCGTAATTTTTGTAACTATTGAGGAAAGTTAACACAAATTATGGTATGCACTTCCATCTAGGTTAAAATATCATCCCCCAGGTTAAAATATGTTACTTGTACGTCAAAGTGAAACAAATTAAAGTAGAACAAGTTCTGAACTCCCTCTAACCTCTTTAAAATTGAAGAGCCCCTCTTTCTTTATCGATAAATCGATACTCGAAAATAATATATATATATATATATATATAGTTTATGCTAATACTAAAATTCCCGTAAACATATGTAGGGATCTAGCTTGAATTGAATTTTTATTTTTTGCATATATTATAAAATAGCTTAGAAAATCGGATTAATTCGATATTATCGTACCAAATCACTATAGTAGTAGAAAGTGATAATTGATATCAAGTTTATCGTTATTGTCGCACTGACTCATCATTGTTATAAAATTTATCATTATTATTGTGCAAAAAGCAATATTGTTGTAATAAATCTTTATTATTATTAGAGACTTAGAGATTTCGTGTCTTTTTTAAGCATACTTGTAATATTGTCTGTTTTTAAAACATAAATTTTATTTTCTTGTATGTTTTTATGTGTAAAGAACGGGGAAGACTTTTTTACATTCAATAACTGAAAGCAAAAGAAAAATATTGGGAAGCATTTTTCGTAAATATGGAAATACATACCACAATTTGTTCATACTTTGAACCCAAATATTAAACTCTTTTTAACAGTTACAAAGATTACAAATGATTTTGTACAATAATAATGATGATATATTTCATTACAATGGAAAGTTATCAAGTTTATCGTTACTGTCGTACCAACTTACCATTGTTATGAAATTTATCATTATTATTGTACCAAATGTCATTCGTAATTTTTGTAACTATTGAGGAAAGTTAACACAAATTATGGTATGCACTTCCATCTAGGTTAAAATATCATCCCCCAGGTTAAAATATGTTACCTGTACGTCAAAGTGAAACAAATTAAAGTAGAACAAGTTCTGAACTCCCTCTAACCTCTTTAAAATTGAAGAGCCCCTCTTTCTTTATCGATAAATCGATACTCGAAAATAATATATATATATACACACATATATATATATATATAGTTTATGCTAATACTAAAATTCCCGTAAACATATGTAGGGATCTAGCTTGAATTGAACTTTTATTTTTTGCATATATTATAAAATAGCTTAGAAAATCGGATTAATTCGATATTATCGTACCAAATCACTATAGTAGTAGAAAGTGATAATTGATATCAAGTTTATCGTTATTGTCGCACTGACTCATCATTGTTATAAAATTTATCATTATTATTGTGCAAAAAGCAATCTTGTTGTTAGAAATCATTATTGTTGTCAAGGTTATCGTTACTGTCGTATACCAACTTATCATTGTTACAAAATTTATCATTATTATTGTGCAAAATGTCATTCGTAATTTTTGTAACTATATTGAGGAAAGTTAACACAAATTATGGTGTGCATTTCCATATTTATGAAAACTCTTCGTACATACTTACTTTTAACTTTGCAATATATTATCTTTATTTTTTATAAAATAACATTATCCACTGGTGCGTATCCAAACTCCAAAAACATCCATAATCCCGTACGTTAAAATATCTTACCTGTACGTCAAAGTGAAACAAATTAAAGTAGAACAAGTTCTGATATCCCCCCCCCCTAACCCCTTTGAAATTGAAGAGCTCACCTTTCTTTATCGATAAATCGATATTCGAAAAAATATATATATGTATATATACATATATATTTTTTAGTTTATGCAGATACTAAAATTCCCGTTGACATATGTAGAGATCTAGCTTGAATTTAATTCTTATTTTTTTGCATATGTTATAAAATAGTTTAGAAACTCGGATTAATTCGAAATTATCGAACCAAATCATTATTGTAGTAGAAAGTCATGATTGTAATCAAGTTTATCTTTATTGTCGTACCAACTCATCATTGTTATCAAATTTATCATTATTATTGTGCAAAAAGGAATATTACATTGTTGTAAGAAATCATTATTTTTATCAAGTTTATCGTTACTGTCGTACCAACTTCTCATTGTCATGAAATTTATCCTTATTATTGTACGAAATGTCATTTGTAATTTTTATAACTGAGGAACGTTAACGCAAATTTTGCTTTGCATTTCCATATTTACGAAAATTCTTCGTACGTAATTACTTATAACTTTGCAATGTACTATCTTTATTTTTTATACAATAAAAAAATTGATAACATTATCCACTGGTGGATATCCGAACTCGAAAAACATCCATAATCCCGTAAGTTAAAATACGTTACCTGTACGTCAAAGTGAAACAACTAAAGTAGGACAAGTTCTGAGCCCTCCTCTAACCTCTCTGAAATTGAAGAGCTCTTCTTTCTCTATCGATAAATCAATGTTCGGAGAGACAAAAAAAAAATCGTTTTTTGTTACTTTAAGCTAATACTAAATCTCCCGAAAACATATGTAGGGGAGCTAGCTTGAATTTAATTTTTTATACTTTGTTTTGCATACTTTATAAAATAGCTTAGGAAATGGGATTGTATCAATATGTCTTGAATTGAAACTGATGTAATGCCAAAGACTTAGAGATTTTGTGTTTTCTTTACGCATAGTCGTAATATTGTCTGTTTTTTAAATAGATATATTATTTTCATGAATGTTTTTATATTTAAAGAACGGAGAAGACTTTTTTACATTCAATGACTGAAAGAAAAGAGAAAATGTCAGGAAGAATTTTTCGTAAATTTGGAAATGCATACCACTATTTGTTTATAGATTGAACCCAAATATTAAACTCTTCTTAATAGTTACAAAAATTACAAATGAAATTTTGTACAATAATAATGATGATATATTTCATTACAATGATACGTTATCAAGTTTATCGTTACTGTCGTACCAACTTACCGTTGATGTGAAATTTATCGTTATTGTTGTACCAAATGTCATTCGTAATTTTTGTAACTATATTGAGGAAAGTTAACACAAATTATGATATGCATTTCCATCTAGGTTAAAATATCATCCCCTAGGTTAAAATATGTTACCTGTACGTCAAAGTGAAACAAATTAAAGTAATACAAGTTTTGAACCCCCTCTAACCTCTTTGAAATTGAAGAGCCCCTCTTTTTTTATCGATAAATCGATATTCGAAAATAATATATATATATATATATATATATATATATATATTATATGCTGATACTCAAATTCCCGTAAACATATGTAGGTATCCAGCTTGAATTGAATTTTTATTTTCTGCATATGTTATAAAATTCCCGTAAACATATGTAGGGATCCAGCTTGAATTGAATTTTTATTTTCTGCATATGTTATATAATAGCTTAGAAACTCGGATTAATTCGAAATTATCGTACCAAATCATTATTGTAGTATAAAGTCAAAATCATGATTGTAATCAAGTTTATCGTTATTGTCGTACCGACTCATCATTGTTATCAAAATTATCATTATCATAGTGCAAAAAGCAATATTATATTGTTGTAAGAAATCATTATTTTTATCAAGTTTATCGTTACTGCCGTTCCAACTTCTCATTGTCATGAAATTTATCCTTATTATTGTACGAAATGTCATTTGTAATTTTTGTAACTATATTGTGGAAAGTTAACACAAATTCTGGTATGCATTTCCATATTTACGAAAATACTATCTTTAATTTTTATAAAATAACATTATCCACTACTGCATATCCGAAGTCCGAAAACATCCATAATCCCCATCCAGTAAGTTAAAATATGTTACCTGTACGTCAAAGTGAAAAAACTAAAGTAGGACAAGTTCTGAAACCTCCTCTAACCTCTCTGAAATTGAAGGGATCTTCTTTCTCTATGATAAATCGATGTTCGAAAAGTAAAAAAAAAAAAAAAAAAAATCGTTTTTTGTTACTTTAAGCTAATACTAAATCTCCCGAAAACACATGTAGGGGAGCTTGCTTGAATTTAATTTTTTGTACATTGCATACGTTATAAAATAGCTTAGGAAATGGGATAGAATCAATATGTCTTGGATTGAAACTGATGTAATGCCAAACACTTAGAGATTTTCTGTATTCTGTAAGCATACTTCTAATATTGTCTGTTTTTTAAACAGATATGTTATTTTCATGAATGTTTTTATGTTTAAAGAACGGAGAAGACTTTTTTACATTCAATGACTGAAAGCAAAGGAAAAATGTCAGGAAGAATTTATTGTAAATATGGAAATGCATACCGCAATTTGTTTATACTTTGATCCTAAATATTAAACTCTTCTTAATAGTTACAAAAATTACAAATGAAACTTTGTACAATAACAATGATACATTTCATTACAATGATAAGCTGGTACGACAATAACGATAAACTTGAAGAAAATAATGAATTTTTACAACAATAATATTTTTGTACAATAATAATGATGATTTTTTTGTAAATATGGAAATGTATACCACAATTTGTTTATACTTTGATCCCAAATATTAAACTCTTCTTAATAGTTACAAAAATTACAAATGAAATTTGGTACAAATAATAATGATATATTTCATTACAATGATAAGTTGGTACGACAACGATACACTTGATAAAAATAATGACTTTTTACAACAACAATATTTTTGGACAATAATAATGATAAATTTTATAACAATTATAAGTTGGTACGACAATTACTATACACTTGATAACAATGATGACTTTTTACATTAATAATATTTTTATGCAATAATAATGATAAATTTGATAACAATGTGTTTGTACGACAATAATGATAAACTTGATAACAATGATGACTTTCTGCTACAATAATGATTTGGTACGACAGTAACGATACACTTGATAAAATTAATGACTTTTTGCAACAACAATATTTTTGTAAAATAGTAATGATAAATTTTATAACAATTATAAGTTGGTACGACAATAACTATACACTTAATAACAATGATGGCTTTTTACAATAATAATATTTTTGTGCAATAATAATGATAAATTTGATAACAATGAGTTGGTACGACAGTAATTATAAACTTGATAACAATGGTGACTTTCTACTGCAATAATGATTTGGTAGGATAATAACAATGTTAAACCTTAAAAACATTTGATAAAAATATTTTTTTTTAAGACAATTAAAAAAACTATATATTTGAATATTAACGAGTGTATATGTGTTCCTTTTTTACAAAAAATATAAAATTGATATTAGAGAATTACAATTATAGACTACTTTTCCACATTTGTATTAAAATATGAATTAATTTTCTTTCACTTTGGGTTGGGGTTTGAATATTTCGGGTTCGGGTAGAAGTATATCGTGCGGGATTCTAATCGATATTCCAAGAAGTGTGGAACGATTTCTTGTATATTGTGGAGCATTCTAAAAATCAAATGGAAAAAAAAAAACTAGGAAATATGACATACAGGGATTGTGATGTACAGTTTATCATCTGCAACTCCCTCTTGGTAGGGAGATATGGATCTATTGCTATGATGTGACATTTATGCCAACATGAAATGTACCGCTAGATTGAGGAGTGTTGAAGTTATTTTCTGTTTAAATTTATATTCTAAACATTTTTTTAGATACTTTAAAGGGTAGTTTTCCAGTACAGGAGCCTTAGCGAGTTCGAGAAAATAGTTTTGACGAGAGAAGGACATTTGGTAACCTAGTCTCTGGAAAGTTATTCAATGTTTCATATACACAAGCAAGTTTTTTATGGCTCCGTACTTAAACTAGTCGTTGGGGGCCACCGTAATACTTACCCATCATGGATATGCATAATGTAAAATATTAAAATAAAAATGTGTAAACTACTTATAAAATGCATTGCAATTCAAATAAAATCGTGGCTTGATGACGTCACAAACTTTAAAGGCTCGATTACTGAATTGCTTGAAAGAGGTTTTTCCTTATAACTCCAAAAATAATAATCCTATTAACTAGCGGTTTATTGCATCTGATTAAGCATCAAATTTCGAATTAAAATATATCTTTGAAGTGAAATTTGGATGAAATACAGGGTCATGAAAAATCGAAGAGTGTGGAAAATAGGATTCCAAATATCTCGGCAACTCATTATCCGATCGACTTCATGCTTTATTCAAAATTTATGTTTTTTTATTGTCTTTTATATTCATTTCTTAAAATAAACAATTTCGAAAATTTTTATATACCTTTCATCAGAACGAATATTTCGAGAGTCCGAAAAAAATTGTTCCGGTTAATCGAGGTTATTGAAATGAAATAGGCTTCTTCCCATTATTACATACTAAGTACATACCAAATTGCAAGTCTCTATCTCAATTTTTTCGGGAGATAGAGCGTTTACAGACACACACACAGACACACAGACGGACGGCAAATTTTTTTTTCTAAAAATATGTTTTTCGGAATCTCCAGTGTCTGAAACGTGTAAATCCGTCAAAAAAAAATTTTCGATTTTCAAAACGATTACAAGACTTACCCTATGATGGGTAAGTAAAAGTAACAAGTTGGAAATTGTATACGTCAAACGTTACAAACGAGGTGTGTTCGTACGCACGTTTTAGAATTAAATTCATGATATCCCGTGCGTAGAACGGGTTAAACAGCTAGTTAAGTATATATTTTATGACACTGTTCATACAAATATCTTAACTAGTTATATAAATATTCAGATATATATGTATCAGCTAGTTATATAAATATTCAGATCTTGATGATTTTTAATTCTGTGAAATGAATTATATCGTCTGCAGATTAATTTCTGTCATAAAATAAGTATCTCGGTCGCTTGACGATTAAACTTCGGAAGCTCCTATAACAAAAAAGCACCGATTTTAAAAAAAAAATTCAAATTTCTTAATAAATATTTTTATTAATATCTCCTAAAGTTTTGATTCGATTTTAATAAAATTTGAAATGTCTCGACAAAATTCTGCAAAGATAATATATTTTAAATTGCAAACCATTTGGTTGGGTAGTTTTTGCGTTGTTATATGCGGACAGACAGACAGACGGACAGACAGACAGACGGACGGACAGACGGACGGACCAAACGACGACTATAGGTGCTACGTATTTATATAATTACGAACGCACCTAAAAACGGAACTATTATTAGATCACTCCTGTGGCTCTCTGAGCCATTTTTCTCATAAACTATGCGACGTGGAAAGTTCAAACTTGGGAAAACTATAAAGCCTTTTTACCCACCTATTTTACAGATTATTATCCATTCACAAATATGTTTAGGAAAAATTTAGGGGACTAATTAAGTTACTTGAAAAAAAAAAGTTTTATTGTTGTATATCATGTGGGATATCGTGTGAAGTATCTCGTAATATCGAACTCAAAAATATATTTGTTTTAATCTTAGGTATTATATTTTCAGAGATATCGTCCAAAATGCACCGTAAAAAAATCCCCCCCCCCCCTTCTATTTTTGAATCGACTGAAACTAAAATTATGAAAAAATTAGGGGTAGTAATAGTTTATTTAAAGCTTGGAGAAAAATTATACCGATTATCCTCGGTAACATAGTTTTTGAGAAAAATGCATTTTTCAGTTAAAGACAAACTACTTTTCGGGAGGTCAGCGGGTGAGTTAACGGGCGCTCGAGGTATCTATCGACGCAGAATCATCCAAGGATATTTGATAATGATTTTCGAAAAACATTGCTATTAATTAGCCGAGATATTAAGTAAGTTACTTGAAAAAAAAAACTTTATTTTTATATATCGTGTAGGGTACTATTCGAAAGATCTGGTAACATCGAACTCAAAAATATATTTGTTTTAATTTTAGGTATTATATTTTCAGAGATATCGTCGAAAGTATAATGGAAAAATATGTCCCCCCCCCCCAACCTCTCCTATTTCCGAAAAATTAGGAAACAATTAGGGGTAGTAGGACTTTATTAACTAATAAAGAGTAATTAATAAATGTAATTTACGGAACCCTTTAAGCTCGAGTTATGCTCGTACTTGACCGATTTATTTTCTTTACCCGATTCCTACACGAAACAGTCAAAACCAAACCGCTGAAAATATAATACCTAAAATTAAAATAAATATATTTTCGAGTTCGATTCTCTCACACGATACCCCACACAATAAACAACAAGAACGAAAAATCATGCGTCAAGCATAGATTATGTAACACTTTCCAACGCTTCGAAAATAATTTTACAAATCATTACCGTTTAATAAGCTGAAAGATAACATCGAAGAAAACAATTTGGAAAACGCATAACATATTTAAAAACGTAATTTCAGGAATTTCCAACATATACAATATTCGGTAAAATATCCGATTACTTTTATTCAGCCCTGTATAGGATCTATAGATTTGTATATATACTACATAGGATGCTAAATTTTAGTTTAGTTAGGAAACGCGTAGCACAGTTTAAAATTCTCCTTCTGGAATTTCTGTCAATAAACGGAAATGTGTTCGCGAACTTTTGTGCTTCCCTGTATAGGATCTACAGAATTTATACACACCACGTAATAGACAAAAAGTGAGTTAAATTTAAAATCACGTTCAGCAACTTAAAACGCACTTCCAGGAATTATTGTTAACAGACAGTAGAGAATTATTTTGTGTGTCCCTGTAAAGGAATGATGACTGCTATACACACAATATTCTGTAGTAAGCCTCTTGTAATGAACCTTAGTGATATATAAAAATTTCAATGCGTTTAAAATAGTGAAACATTATTTAAATAAACCGCAGACGATTTTTCTCCATAGACGTAATGAAACGGAATTCTTTTGACTGTCCCTGTAAAGTAACTATAAGTGCTATGCACACCCTATTCCATATTAAGTTTCTTGTAATGCACCTTAGTGATATATATCAGTTACAATGTATTTGAAATTGTGTAACATCATTAAAATAAACCGTAAATGATTTTTCCCCATAGACCGTAATGTAACGGAATTCTTTTGAGTGTCCCTGTAAAAAAACTATAAGTGCTACACACTTCATTTGAATGGATGACTACAATAACATATAAAAATTGCAGGGCAATCCGAGCATATTTACGGGAGTTAGAGCACGGACAGACGGCAGACGGCAGACGGCCATACGGCAGACAAACCGAAGTCATAAACACTTTTCAACCAGGTTGGAAAGTGTTAAAAAGAAAACCCTTTTTTTTTTTTCAAGTAACTTAATTCCCCCTAAATTTTTCATAAACATATTTATGAATGACTAATAGTTTGAAAATATGTGGGTAAAAAAGGCTTTATAACTTTCCGTCTCATAGTTTACGAGAAAAAAGGGCTAGGACAGACGGAAGAACAGACACAGGAGTGATCTTTATAATAGTTCCGTTTTTACTTTTTAAGTCGGAACCCGACATATTAATTAAGTTACTTGAAAAAAAAACTTTCTTTTTATATATTGTGTTGGGTACTATTCGAAAGATCTGGTAACATCGAACTCAAAAATATATTTGTTTTTATTTTAGGTATTATATTTTCTTATCAATATAATATAATATATTTTCTATTACCTATAATAACAGTGAATTGTGTTACAGATTTTTTTTGTACACCAAGTTTCTGGATTTTTTACGCATTATACTAGATACATTTTTTTTTTTTTTTCGTTTATCCCCTGTCAAAATTTAGATGCGTATTTATTTTGCGAGAAATCTATAATAATAAACATAGATGTTTGTCTGTGTGTGCTTGTGTTTGCGTGCTGTTTTCTGATGAGACCGCATCACTTAGAGCTACGAGATTTGGCAGGAAGACACCTGTATGTCTGAAGTTATGCATCTTGAAGCCAGTTTTTGGATATTTTTTAATTAGATTTTTTTTAATTTGTCGCGTTTTTGGGCAACACTTTCCAAATTAGTGAAGGAATCCGGTTTCAATCTTTATAGTAATGTTGTCCTCTTTTCAATAAAGTTTATTTGGAATTCATACATAGATTTTTGAATTTTTCGTAAATTTTTTATGCGTTTTTTAGCGTTTTTTTCTAGTTTTGCGCCGATTTCGTGCCATTCATAAAAGGAACCAGGTTTTAATCTTTTACCACAATATAAACTTCAGTCCATTGCAATTTTGGAATGTTTCGCGATTTTATTATGCAATTTTTAGTGTTTTCTCGCTTTCTGCAGCGATTTTTTGACATTCGTAAAAGAAATTCGGATTTTAGTCCATTATAGTAAATTTTGTTTTTGCTATTTTTGAATATTTTGCTAATTTTTTATGCGATTTTTAGCTTTCTTTTTTCGTGTTTCGCAGTCTTTTATTGACATTCGTAAAAGGTTTCAGTTGTTTAACCCAATATTGTAAGTTTTTGTCCACTGCGATTTCTGAATATTTCACGAAATTTTTGCATGCTATTTAGCGGTTTTTTTTTTTTTTTTTTTTTTACCTTTCCCTGCGATTTGTTTATATTCATAAAAAGAGTAAGCTCAATCTTTTAGCCTAAAATTGTAAATTTTATTTTCTCCAATTTTTGAATTTTTCTCGAATACTTTTTTTGACGACATTCATAAAAGGAATCACGTTTCAATCTTTTAACCCAATACAGTGAATTTCGTTTCCTCCGATTTTTGAATTTTTCTCGAAATATTTATGCGATTTTCAGCGTTTTCTTGCGATTCACGACGATTTTTTTCTTAAACGGAGATAATTCTCCTGTAAATTTTACTACTGCTGTGATAAAATTCCAGTTGGTTCTTATAGCAACGTGAACGACGATGCTGAAAAATTGAATTGCATCCGGGTCGAAATAAAGAATGACAATAATTCAAGGTTCGTTTAATTCAAGACCGGAGCGGGCGTAGCGCGCACTAGCACACTCTGGCGAACGCAGTGGGGTTCCCAACCCCAGGTTTGTAATATTATGAGATGTGTTTTGAGAGTTCGGGGATAGAAGTTTGAGTATGATGAGCGAGTGCGGATCGGTTAGTTTTTAGTAAAAATATAGTGGTTAGTGGAGAAAAATTCGGACTTTGCTAATAGAGTCTTAAGAGCCTAGTACCTGGAATGATGACTTCGCTACTTTTCATAGGATTAACAGGTAACATTTCATTATTTACATCATATTGTGATGTCTTTTGATTTTAGTTTAAAAATAACCAAATTATTAATGTTAGGCATACAGATAGGCATCCTTTAAATTAATTTTATATAATTATAACAGAGTTGTACTGCTTTATATTGTAATTATACCATTTACTCATGTTTAATCCCTTAATAAATACTTATAACTTTGACATTTATATCTCTGTTTTTATTTGTATATAATTTAATTTGCTACAGAAGGCGGGCTATGCATGAACTCACGGGTTTTTACTTCGCAAACTATACGGCCTTATAATACTTCATAAATAACTATAAATTAATAATAATAATATTTAACTCTTGTCAATAAAGATAACTTTCAATTATCCAACTAAATGAAGTAGTTAAATAAATATGTACAATTGTAGCCCAGCAGTACTTCACAAAATCCAAAAAAATTATTGATAAAATTGATTAATGTATTTATCACACACACAGTCAACATTTCTTAATTTTTCAAAAATCCTTCTAAAATTTAAAAAAAAAAAAAAAGAAAAAGAAAAGAAACACATGCAGTAGAAGTTTTCGCACCTTACTTTTACCTTAGAATCAAACGATTGGAAAGTTTTGTTCTCTATGTGTACCATATGCTTCTCAAGAGATGACAATAAACTGGTATATTTCTCACCTAAGTTCACAATGGTTTTTTTTTACAAAATCAAAATATT
This sequence comes from Maratus michaelseni, assembly GCA_963931845.1. Classification (NCBI taxonomy): domain Eukaryota; kingdom Metazoa; phylum Arthropoda; class Arachnida; order Araneae; family Salticidae; genus Maratus; species Maratus michaelseni. The sequence goes on from OZ007600.1 coordinate 14,192,239, forward strand.
CCACGTTAATAAAATTTATTAAAGTGTGAATTTTAATAGCTTATAATCTAACCTTTTTATCGCGTTATAGTATCAACATTTTTTAATTTATCTCTTGTGCCTTTGTGATGTAAAATAAGAAAAAATCGGTCAAGAGTGAATATAACTCGCGCTCAAAGGAAAACATTGAATTTATTAATTGCTATTTATTGATTAATAAATTCTTACTAACCTTAATTTTACCTCATAATTTTAGTTTCAGTAGATTCGGAAATAGGAGAGGGGGGGGGGGGGAGGACATATTTTTTCAGTACTCTCGACGATATCTCTGAAAATATAATACCTAAAATTAAAACAAATATATTTTTGAATTCGAAGTTACGAGATCTTTCGAATGATACTCTACACGATATATTAAAAGATTTTTTTTTTTAAGTAACTTAATTATCCCCCTCCCCCTTAATTTTTTCCTAAACATATTTGTATATGGCTAATACTCTGAAAATATGTGGGTCTAAAGCCTTTATAACTTTCCACGTTCCATAATTTACGAGAAAAACGACTGTGACAGACGGATGGACAGACACACGATTGATCTTATAATGGTTCCGTTTTTAATTTTTCAGTACGGAACCCTAAAAATGGCAAAATCTGAGCACATAGCAGTTCTTGTAATGAAATTTGTAAACACCATACTCTTTTTCTTTATTTGTTTCTAATCTCAAACAGATGAAATGTGTGCTTTTTCCCTACTGTTTATTCATCACAAACTAAGTTATTATTTTTTTTTTAAGATGTTATTCTCTATAATTCATATAATTTCTTGAAATTATATCTTAACACACCCCCCAATTCTCCTTACTTCCAAAATATTCGATTTTCAGCTTATTAATTGTCTAGAAATATATATTTATCCCCTGCCTGAAACTTTTTTTTTTGGGGGGGGGATGGGGAAGGGGGAGACAATGCAGAGTTACAAATAATTAACATAATATTGTAAAGTATTAAGTGTGAAAAAAATATTTATAATCTTTACTACATCACAATTCGAAAATTATGATCTCTGTGTGTGTACTCTTCTTCTTAAAAGTGACAACAACCAGGTATTTTCGGATAAGATCACAATGTCTTATTATTCTTTAAATGCAATTAATAAACTATATCATCTTGTTGTCTAGCACCAACATTCTTCCTTATTATGCGCACTTCATCTGACGTAAAACAATTAAGAAAATGGCAAAAAAAAAGGAAAGAAAGAAAAGAAAAAAAGAAAGGAAAGAAAAGCAAAAAAAAGGAAAGAAAAGGAAAGGAAAGAAAGAAAAAAAGAAAGGAAAGAAAAAAGAAAAGAAAAAAGAAGAAGAAAAAAGAAAGGAAAGAAAAAAGAAAGGAAAGAAAAAAGAAAGGAAAGAAAGAAAAAAAGAAGAAAAAGAAAAAAGAAAGGAAAGAAAAAAGAAAAGAAAAAAGAAGAAGCAAAAAGAAAGGAAAGAAAAGGAAAGGAAAGAAAGAAAAAAGAAGAAAAAGAAAAAGAAAAAAGAAAAAAGAAAGGAAAGAAAAAAGAAAAGAAAAATAAGAAGAAAAAAAGAAAGGAAAGAAAAAAGAAAAGAAAAAAGAAGAAGCAAAAAGAAAGGAAAAGAAAGAAAGAAGAAAATGAAGAAAAAGAAAAAAGAAAGGAAAGAAAAAAGAAAAGAAAAAAGAAGAAGAAAAAAGAAAGGAAAGAAAAAGAAAAGAAAAAAGAAGAAGAAGATAAGAGAAAAAGAAAGAAAAACAATCCACTTTCCGTTACCTTAACTCTAAACGATGTGTACGTACACTTGATGATGTTCTATGATGTGTTTCTATGTGTGCACTTTACTTTCAAACAGATGACAATAACCTGACATCTTCACATAAGTTCAGAATGTTTTACAAAATCCAAAAATCACAAGCTAAGTAAAAAATATTAATATTACTAATTATATTATTATTATTATTATTATTATTATTATTATTATTATTAAAACATTTATTAACTTTTTTCTCCAGTCTCTCTGAAGTAAACTCTAGAAAAAAAATATCATGGGAAAAAAATTCCGCCTTCCCCTACCTTACAATTCGAAAGTTATGTTCTGTATGTGTACGTTTTCCAACAGGTGACAACAACCCAGCATCTCTCTCACATCGAGAAGGGGCTATTGTGCTCTCCGATGCAACCACCTGTGACTCCGTAGTCTTCCCTTCGCGTAGTAGCTTGGGAGTCAACCAAGCGTAGTGATCCAGTTCGGCTTGGCTTGTATTGAAGGTCGAGGCGCGATTTTCTCCCGATTTGTTTTTTCGTCTGCCGCTCGCTCTCTCTCATTTGGCTGTCAGAGTGTGCGTTGGCAACAGCTCGTGATCGAACGCTGGAATGATTCAGTGTTTAGACAGATTTCGGGCTCGGATAAGATCTCGTTCTCCAAAATCGTCTGCACTGTGTGTGTGAATTAAAGTGTTTTTATACATTTCTGTGGATTTGTGAAAATTGATTTGTTTTGTTTTGTTTCTGTATTTTGTGGATTATAACCATCTGGAATTTAAATTTGGATTTGGATTTGGATTGCTGTTTTTGAGGTTTTATTTCTACCCCTTCGAACACTGGATAACGCTATAAAGGTGAGAAAATTATACTTTTTATTTGTTTTTTTCTTTTAAAAATGAAGCAACAAAATCTTGTTAAACGGAAAAATTGAAGTTCATTTATTTTTGTAATTAATGCAACTCGCACCGGGTATGTGCGCAAAAATTGGGATGCCTGAAGCAAATATGAGATCCCCCCCCCAATCCCCCACCTGCATGTCTTGTATGAATACATTAATACGAAATTGGCCCCCCACGGAGCCCTTTATAGTTTAGGGCCCAATACAACTGTACCCTTTGCACCCCCCCCCCTTTCTTCCCTCTGCACGCCCCTGAGGAGAGGACCGCAAGAAATTTTTAAAGGGGTTGTCAATATCAACTCGTAATCGGACGCAGAATGATTCAGTGTTTAGACAGATTTGGGACACGTATAAGATTTCGTTCTCCAGAATCGTCTGTTCTGTGAGTGGACTATTGTGATTTTATACATACTATCTGTGGATTTGTGAAAATTTACTTGTTTTGTATTGTTTCTGTATTTTATGGATTATAACCATCTAGGATTTGAATTTGGATTGCTGTTTTCAGGTTTTTTTTCTTACCCTTTCAAGCACTGGGATAATACTGTGAATGTGAGTGAAATGTATATTTTTTGCAAAAAGGAAAATTTACATTTAATTGACAAATCTTGATAAACTGAAAATTTTAAGGTTCTTCATGTCGTAATTAAGTAAAATTAACATTTGCTGAGTATGCAGTATCTTCTTAAAGGGGTCCAGGCCAGTGTTGAATTAAGACACTTTTCTCCGGGAGGGATTTCTGTGGCTTCGGGGGGGGGGGGGGAAATTCCACTTTTTGGCGCAAGAAAAAATTTTAATTTTTAATTTTTTTTTTTTTTTTTTTTAAGTAAACGAAAAATTTTTTAACCCTCATTGGGGTCCCTATAAGTGCAAAAGTTGGGTGCGAGCCTGAGTGGGAAATTTTAAGGGGCCCGTTTTATTTTTTTAAACAGCTCTAAAAAAAGTGTATTTTTGTCGCGTTGGGAGGTCCTAGGGGCGTGTACAAGGGGGACAAAGGGTATAGATGTATCGGGGCTTCGGGTTGAATAAGGTCCCTTCAGGAACCAATTTTGTATAAAATATATGCACGTAGGGGCCCCATAAGCTTACCGATCTGTACCGGATCTCGCAATTTCTGTGCGCTCGCCTCTACAGCATGGGACTCGGGGGATTCTACACATAGTATCTTCTTTATGGCCGACCTTTGAGTGTGTAAGTTAGTCGATTTATAATCTGTACCTATGACGAAAATTTTCTTAAATGGGGCTTTTACAAAATTTGAACATTGTGCTCAAATCCTGATAGAAAAATAAAATAATAAATAATAAAATGAAAGCGTGAAAGAAAAAGAAAGCTATAATGTAAACTTTTGAGAGATTTTGAAAGTTTCTGGCAACATTATCTGATCTATTACAGAACATTCAGAGCTTTATTTTTCATTAGGCAAAGTAGGCCCGGGCCTAAGGCTTCCAAATTTTCAAGTGGCAAAAAAATAATTTTCTGTTTACAAATTCTGGATAATTTTTTTAAGATATCATATCAGTCAATGGACGGGTTATATACGACAAACTGTGTTTAATTATAAACGTGATTCAATTTTTAATTGACGATTATAATTTCTCATTTTTTACAACTTTTTTTTACAAAGCTATAAGCATTTACATGATGAATGTAAAAAAAAAAAAAAAAAAAAAAAAAAAAAAAAATTGTTGGAGAAAAAAAAACCTATTAAACTTAGAAAAAAAACAAATACATATATATATTTCTCTTATTTAAGGAGAGGTAAACCTTTAAATAATAAAAGTTTGATTATAATCTTCATTCGCTTTTTTAGTGAAATGTGAGATTATAAAAAAGAAAAATACTTACTGGAGATCACCCCAAGTTATATCACCAAAATCGCCAAATCATCACCAAAATTATTTTACTGTTTTTGTTTAAAGAGATAGTAAACTTTCAAATATAGAAGTTTGATTATTTCTTTAATGTAAAATTGCAAAAACGAATTTCTCATTTTTTACCCTTTTTTTTTCCTTTAAGAAAAAGGAGCATTTGTAAAATGATATGACAAAAAAAAAAAAAAAAAAAAAAAAAAAAATTAGTGTTTTTTCTATAATTAGCGTTTAAGGCCAATTACAGTCCGGATTAAAGTATAATTGGATGCTAATCTAAGTTTAAAATACTATTTCATTTTAAATTGCATATAGTATAATAATACTTCTTGTTTCATTTGGAAATTGAATAAAATATACCATAATAATACTATTTCACTCAGAACTGAATAACTAATAATATATCTTAAAATTATTCTTCCATTTAATAAAAAAAGGAAAAAAAAACTATTTTAAAAGAAACTCCGAAAATACGAAGGAATCTATTATCATTGCAGTACTGAAAAAATAAACATAAACGACTATGTCTTGCATCGTAGAAAAGTATTCAAATAATTGATAACGAAAATCTAAAATTAATGGGAAACAAAAATCATTACCGCAAATAGGTAGTAATTTGAGAAATCAGAACTCTTTCCAACTTAAAAATGTAATCATAAACTTGATTTTTTTTTTCTTCTATCTGTATAAGGGGAAAGTATTGGAATCGGTGAAAAATTTCGACTTCCGGGTTTTAACGGATTTATATATTTTAGAAAGACTTGAACAAATATTTGACTGTTTATAGAAAATGACTGCCTGTCTATGTGTCTGTCTGTGACACAAATTTTGTGGGTACATTGTTTCAAGAACACGAACATGCACTGAATTTAATGAAACTTCAGATTCAGTTAGATCTTGACATAAATTGGTGCTGATTAGGATTTGATGTAAATCGCCCCACAGGTGGCGCTGCTATTGCGGATTTTTCACGATTTCTTCTATAGCTCCTTAAGAACAAATGCACGGGATTTCATCAAACTTAATATTCTGTTAAGCCTTGACTTCAGTAGACGCTGAATAGATTGGTTGATTTATGACGACCGATTATCTACTCGAGTGATATAGGCTCTAGGGGGGCGTGTTCTCGAGGTTTTTCTAAGGGATCCTAACCCGTATTTACGGCAAAGTTCGAAGAAAACCACGGAAAGCTCCGAACGGTTAGGTCGACGAGCGCGACAGGGGTTTGAACACAGCACCTCCCGTCTACCAGCTTTGAGAGCAGAACCTCTCAGCCACTGGTGGGGCAGACGCTGATTAGGATTTGGTGTAAAAAGCTCAACAGGTGGCATTGCTGCTGCATTTTTCAAGATTTCTGCGATATCTATATCTCAAGAACTAATGCCCGGACTTTCACCCAACTTCATATTCTGTTAGATCTTGACATGAATAAATCTTATTAAGTTTGTGTGTATATCGCCCAACAGATGCCGCTGGTGTGCTCTGTTTTTACGATTTCCGCGATAGCTATTTATATCTCAAAAACGAATAGATTGTCATTTAATTTTTATTGCAGACGATTTGATTTACATAAAAGAAAGTATTGTGATAGCCATAATGTATTAGTTTTTAACTGGAACTAACTTTTTTACGAAGATATGAGCATTTACGGTATCATATTAAAATTTTATAGAAAGAAAAAAGAAAACCCTGTCATCAGCATATAATGATTTTCTGCTAGATTACAACATTTCAAAGGAGGGGGGAGGTGATCTAAAATTAATGTAAAAGGGTATTGCTTACTAAAGATTGACCCTTAAAAAAATTATTGCCATAATTTAAAGAGGTTTTTTTTTTTTTTTTTTTTTTTTTTTTTTATAGAAGTGTGATTATTAAACTTCATTCAATTCTTTTAGTTAATTTTTTTCCCATAAATATCGGAGTTTGAAGTTATAAACTTTATTCGTTCCTTTTGATAAAATATAAAACTACATAAGAATTTTGCATTTTTGTGCATTTTCTTTCACAAAAATGTAAGCATTTACATAATGATATTAAAAATTATTCGTTCCTTTTGATAAAATATAAAACTACATAACAATTTTGCATTCTTTGCATTTTCTTTCACAAAAATGTAAGCATATACATAACGATATTAAAAATTTTAAATTATTCGTTTATTTTAGTGAAATATAAAATAAAGTAAAGAACATACCATTTTTTACCCTTTCTTTCACAAAGATGCGTATTATATAGCTATGCATAAACGACCGCCACCAATTCGGGGAAACGGCAGCGCACAGCGGAATCGGAGTCCTTCCCTTCCGTTACTGACAGGGACGGTAGCAAACCCGATCACGGAAGATCCCACCGGAAATTTTTAAAAGCCAAATTCGATAAGTTCAAGACAAAAAAAAAAAAAAAAAAAAAAAAATCTGCTTTCTCTACGTTGAATCTCTGCGTTCTCTACGTCGTTGTCCTATGCAATTTTCTATCTGAAAATAATTATTTAATTATATACATATTTAAATTTCAGAATTTTTGTTTTTAATTTTTCATATTATATACGGTTTTCTAAAATAATTAAACTCATTTCAGCAGTAATTTACAATTTAAAATGCATCTAGTTGAAAATTAATCATTTTGAAAATAAAAAGAATATTTTAATTAATGGGCGTTTTCTCATTATATAACGAATGAATTTTTAAAACTTAAACTAAGTTCATTCCAGGGTATTAAAAAAAAGATTTCACAAATAATTATTCTGAAGCTACTGCGTTTAAAAGAAATGTACTTAAAGCCTTTGTAATTTCTTTAATGAATTCGAATTTAAAATTTTATAATTGAAGCGGCACATTCTGTTTTAAATCGTAATTTAGAAGAATTTTCTTACTGAAATTAACTAAAACTGTATAGTTATTTAAAATTTCGAATTTATTAAAATAGTTATTAAATTTAAAATTATTTATTTATTTAAATCTAATAATAATTAATTTAATATTTTTATTAAAATGAATTTATATGAAACAAGAATAGAATATTTTAAGCGAGTTAAAATCTTATATTTTTTCAAATTTTCTTGTTAAAATTATGTTTATAAAATGCTAAAATTTAAGCAAATGTCTTTCAAGTACTTTGTTTAATTTATAATCAATTGCCATTATTAATTGTATCGGAAAAAAAATTGCAGTGTTCGAATAAAGACTTGATTTGCAGTGTCAGAGTTGCAGTGTCAGAATTGCAGTGTCAGAGTAAAAGATAGATTTTACTCTGATTTTTAAGAAATTTCCTTTTCAATAGATGCAATTTCAGGTTTTTTTTTTCTCCTTTTTTTATGAAGATCGTAACAAGAATTTATAAAAGGTTATTAAAGGTTACTAAAGAATATAAATTCGTTAAATTAATATTAAAACTATTTTCCTTAAAATGAATATTTAATGCAATTACATTGAATATTCATTATATTCCATATTGCAATATTTATATTAATGTTATATGTTTCTCAGTGTCAGAGAAGTTTTTAATATTACACCACATACAATATTCCATAATAATTATGTCCATTTCAGAAATTGCCCCACCAGTGGCTGAGAGGTTGTGCTCTCGAAGCTGGTAGACGGGAGGTGCTGGGTTCGATCCCAATCGCGCCCGTCGGCCTAATCGCTCGGAGTTTTCGTGGTTTTCTTTCGAGCCGTGGATTTTCTCCATGCGTAAATACGGATTAGGTTCCCTTAGAAAGACCCCCACGAAGGGCACTCCCCCTGGGCCTATATCCCTAGTGTCGATAATTGGCCGTCAATAATCAACCCAACCCAACCCAACCCATTTCAGAAATTATTTACAATTTAAAATACATTTAGCTGAAAAATTAATCATTTTGAAAATAAAAAGAATATTTTAATTAACGGTCGTTTTCTCATTACATAACGAAAATAATTTTTAAAACTTAAACTAAGTTCATTCCAGAGTATTAAAAAAAAAAGAAAAAAAAAAGATTTACAAATAATTATTCTGAAGCTACTGCGTTTAAAAGAAATGTACTAAGGACATTTGTACTTTCTTTAATGAATTGGAATTTAATAATTGAAAGGGCATTTCCTGTTTTAAATCCTAGTTTAAACGATCACTTTTCTTGCTGAAATTAACTAAAATTATATAGTTATTGAAAACTTCGAATTTATTAAAATATATATATATATATTATAACCCAATAATAATTAATTTAATATTTTTATTAAAATTTATATATATATATATATATATATAACCATAAATGAAACATTATCATAACACCAACTTAAACAATGAAATAATAATTAAGTATGAAATAATTAGTTGACAATGAAAGATTCCCCAACACACTTAAATATGATATTGTCCACCATGGTATTAATCCAAATCATTATATCAAATACATTCTTAATGCAAGAACAGAATATATAATTAATACTAGAGATTAATAAGACAATATCATACAAATGCAATATAAAAGGAAATGTTTCATGTGATGTAAATAATGAATCAAATATTGGAAGTTCCTATAACGAGGTATCAGATATCTACAAGTAGAAATCAAATATAAAATACACAGTGATAATGCGCAATTGCAGCAGAGATCAAGGCGTATAATATTTAAAAGATTGCTAATATCAATTAGCACCATTATTTATATATTTAAAAAATATATATACGATACCATAATGTATAAGAAAAAAGATCAATATGAATTGTTAAAATTCAAAATGAAAAGATATCATAATATAAGACATCATAAATGACTTACATTCATAATTATATGCGCATGTGCAGCATAATAATTAGAATGCTAATATATAACCATAAATGAAACATTATCATAACACCAACTTAAACAATGAAATAATAATTAAGTATGAAATAATTAGTTGACAATGAAAGATTCCCCAACACACTTAAATATGATATTGTCCACCATGGTATTAATCCAAATCATTATATATATATATATGTATATATATATATATATATATATATATATATATATATATATATATATATATATATATAAGAATGGAATATTTTAGGCGACTTAAAATCTTAAAATTTGCAGTCAAAATTCTAAAAAAAATTGCATTATATATATATATATTTTTGTTAATAAAATATACTACAAAGAATAAATTAAATAAAGCAACCGTGTATAATGATTTCTACAATGATTACACCAGCAGATATAACAATTTCTCTGTTGTACTATCAGTCCTGCCCCGTCCGGAACTAAAACTTTGTCCAGTTATCTCCGGATGGATTTTTTTCACAATTTGTCATGTTTGAAAGGACATATCTAAACTTTCTTCTAAGATATGTTATGAAATTTTGTACTGAGTTTTTATGTTATGTTTGTAATAAATTGTCTTCGAAATTTTTAATTTCATGTGAAAATTTTGAAAATATATTCCTCGAAGTAAAACTGACTCTCAAAAAATTTCTTTTTTTACTTTTAAATTTATTACAAATATTGTAAGTAATATTTTTATACATCCTAAAGGCAAATTCACAAGAAACCTTTTCTGCACACCATAGTGAAAAAAGTAATGAAATAAGGCAAGTCGTTCAAGAGTTATATCAAAATTTCAATAGATATAAAATTTGTATATTTTAAATATTCAAAAGTTTTTTTAAAAAATGCCTATAAAAAAGAAAAGAAAATTTGTCCCCCGGACCTCTTTAATTTATAATCAACTGCAATTATTAGTTGTAGATGAAATAAATTTTGCAGTGCATTAAAAACAAAATTTGTCAAAAATGAAAAATTTAAAGATTGGTTTTATTCTGAGTTTTTAACAAATTTCATTTTCAGCACTATGCAATTTCCGTTTCTTTCCATTTTTAGCGAAGATTATAATAAGAATTTATATTAAGGATAATCAAATTAAAAATAAAACTATTTTCCTTATAATGAATATTCAATGCAATTACATTCAACATTCGTTACATTCTATTAGGAAATAGTTATATTATTGTATACATTTCGCAATGTTAGATGTTTTTAATTCTACATATCACATACGATATTCCATAATAATTACGCCCATTTCAGAAATAATTTACAATTTAAAGTACATTTAACTAAATTTTAATCATTCTAAAAATAAAAAGAATATTTTAATTAACGAGAGTAAGGAATTTTTAAAACTTAAACTGTTTCATTCCAGTATATTAAAAAAGTATTTTAAAAATAATTATTTTGAAACTGCTGTGTTTAAAAGAAATGAATTTAGAAGAATTTTCCATTTCGTTAATTAATTAAAATTTAAAATTTAACAAATGAAAGTGCATTTTGTGTTTTGAAGTCCAATTTAAAATGTAACTTTTCTCATTAAAATTAAATAATATTATATAGTTATTAAAAACTTCGAATTCATTAAATATATATATATAACTCTTAACAATTAATTTTATATAACGAATTTAGCAAAAAGCTTTTACAATTGCATTTTTAAAATGAGTTAAAATTATACAATTCTTCAAAATTTAATAATTTTAATATGATTTTGAAAATTAAAACGATATTTCTAAAGTGCTAAGAAGATATTTTCTAACTTATAATAGTAATTAATAATTATATTACTATCATTTAATGCATGTTACGAATGGATTCGAATTGAAAAGAAAATTCGTTGAAAGTGAAAATGTAAAATAATCCTAATTCTTATTCTAAGATTTTAGCAAATTTTATTTACAGTATGTTATTTAAAATCCAGTCCTAATTCTATAAGAAGTCGTATGTATATATATATTTTTAATCAGTTTATTTGGAAAATAATCCTTGAAGTATTACGCGTAAACAAGTACACTAAAATTGTCTATTCTATTATTATTATTGTTGTCATTGCAAATTTTAAACTTGCTACTTGCTTCCAAATGCTATTTTGCTTGTTAAGTTCACTTTATGAAATATTTATTTATGTATTGTTTCTATATTTTAATATAAATTCAAAGTTTTCAATATTAAGTTAATTTAAAAAACAACCTGCCATAAATGTCTTTGTCATTGAAATATTTATTTATTGTTTGTTTTAACATAAATTCAAAGTTTTCAATAAGTTCATTTAAAGTAAAAACTGCCCTTTAAACGCATTGAATTGTCATTGAATTATTTATTTATTGTTTGTTTGTTTTAATATAAATTCGAAGTTTCCAATGTCAAGTTTATTTAAAGAAAAATCTGCCCCTTAAATTCCTTTGACAATGAAATTTATTTAGTGTTTGTTTGTTTTAATACAAATTCAAAGTTTCCAATATCAAGTTCCTTTAAATGAATAATCTGCCCTTTAAATGCCTTTGTCACAGCAATATTTATTTCTTGTTTGTTTGTTTGTTTTAACATTAATTCAAAGTTTTCAATATACAGTTCATTTAAAGAAAGAACCTGCCCTTTGAATGCCTTTGTCATTGAAATGTTTATTTATTTATTTCTTGTTTCTTTGTTTTAATATAAATTCAAAGTTTCCAATATCAAGTTAATTTAAAGAAGCATTCTGCCCTTCAAATGCTTTTGTCATTGCAATATTAATAATTTGTAAAAAAGAAAAATTAAAAACTTTCAATGACAAGGTCACGTAAAGGGACCCATTTAAAAAAGTTTAAACGAGTTAACTTCGTTTATTCAATTTCCGTTTACTTTACAGTAGCAAGGTCATCTAACGGAACCCTTACCTTGAAAATAGCTTTGTCATTGAAAACTTTGGGAAATTATTAACTCTTAATATTTTATAAAAACGACTTTTTAAAAATAGCCCTGTTTCAGATATAAAGCTAAAAATTAATATTTATACATAATATATTTTTTAAATAGGCAATTTAAAATATGTGTGTGTATTTGGAAAATATTGCCTTTTAACATGCTAAAGCGTCAACAAATATTTACAAAATGATTTTATTCTTATTTAGAATGGGCAACGGATTTTATTATTATTATTATTTTTTTTTTTTAGTTGGAGAGTTTTCAATATATTTTTAAAAATAAAGAAAAATAAATGTAAGTAATACATACACAGGTACATAACTCGGTTTTAAGATTCTTTTTAAAGTTTATTTTTTATAATAATTTCTCTCTTAAATATTTTCATGCAATAATTCTACTAAAAATTGTATGGTGTCGATTCAAAACATCTTTCATTTAATGAATATTCGTTGACGCTATAAAAAAAAAAAAAAAAAAAAAAAAAAAAAAAAAATGCTTTAAAAGCAGTGTTTTACCAAAAAGCAAATGCATTCAACTTTTAGCTTTATATCTTAGTATGCCGTTTTTCTTATTAAACTCTTTTTTTTTTTTTTTTTTTTTACAAAATATTTTGGTTTTGTATGATGACTATGCATTTATTTTATTTTACGATAATTAGATTGAGAATTTAAACTTTGAACTTTCTACTTAAAAATACACCACCTTTGTAATGAAATAATAAATTTAAATTATTGTATTTAAAAATGAAAGTTTCATCCCAACATCGGGTAAAGGATTTTGAGTTCTTTAACAACAGTGTGAATTCAAATGTTATTATATTTCAAATAAAGTGGAGAGTCAAAATACGTTAATTAGAATTAACTTTTAAATATACACTAAAAACACTTTTTATTTTGCTTAAAGATTTGGGTTGAGTGGTTGAATAATAGTGGGATGCGGTCTTTAGATGAATCTAAGAGCTGTGTTAAAATTAAAAGTATAGAGGGCGTTGTTCCTTCTTTCACATAGTGACTGTTCAGACTATCTTGGTTTTTAATTAATTTAATCTCTCGTTTTTTATGTACATTGTATTTGTGGTTTGTATATATTCTGATGACGATTTGATGAACAAATCGAAACATGTAAATTTTAAATTTTAACATCTTTAAGGTTTATGTTGACGTCTTTAAAGCAAAATAAAAAGTGTTTTTAGTGTATATTTAAAAGGAATGTCAATGACAATAAAAAATAAAAAAATAAAAAATAAATTCGAAAATTGTTCAAAATTTTTAATATTTATATTTAAATAGACTATTTACACTAGTACAGCCTTGAATGCGATTCTTTAATGTGTATGTAACACATATTAGGCTGCTAGGGATATATTTTTGGACAATTTATGTTATTGAGTGGGTGTTCGAGTACTCATGGCTTAATGTATGTGTAAAAAGAAAATCCTAACTATATCATGTTTTATGTGGTTTATTCAGACCACGGAACCCTTATGTATTACAATTAGTAGATGTATATTGAATTTTGAACATTCAGTATACATACAGTATACATCTACTAATTATAAAATTTCACTTCAATCATGAAGATTTTATGTTTATATATTAAAACTTAATACCAAATAAATTCTTTAGAAAATAGTTTCTATATTTTAAGGTGGGAAAAATATTTATTCCCACTTTACTTTCTGATACATTTTCTGACTCCTTTTTGAAGAAAAAAAAACATGATACTTGCAGGCATGATTATTGAAGTAATTTGTAATCGAACAGTTTTTTTTTTTTTTTTTTTTTTTCATATTGAGATAATTGAGCTTTAAGAGAGAATAATTTGAGATAATTGAGCTTTTTTTTTTATCTTGTGCTTTAAGAGATTGTTGTCTGAAGACAACATTTTTTTTTCTTTACGGTGCTGTAGCGTCCGAAAATTCGGTTCAAAACGCCAATTTTAACAGCATTTTCTGAAAAATCTCCTGCCTTTAGGGAAAAACTGGAAAAAATAGTTGGATTATGTAGTTCTCTAATTAGAAAATCTGCCAGTTTCATACGTTTACGAACAAAACTAAATTAAAAAAAATGTCTCAAAAAGTAGCCAGAACAGCCTTAACAAATCTGTATTTTAGCATTTTGGAAAATTTTCGTCATGTTTGAAAAATATTCAGTTAAAAGGTTTTATCAAATTCCTCCTGGTTTTTGAACTGTTACAATTTCCAACAAGAACGAAAAATCATGCGCCAAGCATCGATTATGTAGCACTTTCCAACGCTTCCAAAATAATTTTACAAAACATACCGTTTAATAAGCTAAAAGATAACATCTGAGTAAACAATTTGGAAAACGCATAACATATTTAAAAACATAATTTCAGGAATTTCCAACAGATATAATATTTGGGAAAATATCCGAATACTTTTATTCAGCACTGTATATGATCTATAGATTTGTATATATACTATATAGGATGCTAAATTTTAGTTTAGTTAGGAAACGCGTAGCACAGTTTAAAATTATCCTTCTGGAGTTTCTGTCAATAAACGGAAATGTGTTCGCGAACTTTTGTACTGCCCTGTATAGGATCTACAGAATTTATACACACCACGTAATAGACAAAAAGCGAGTTATAATTAAAATCGCGTTCAGTAACTTAAAACGCATTTCCAGGAATTATTGTTAACAGACGGTAGAGAATTCTTTTGTGTGTCCCTGTAAATGAACGATGACTGCTATAAACACACTATTCTGTAGTAAGCCTCTTGTAATGCACCTTAGTAATATATATAAATTTCAATGCATTTAAAATAGTGAAACATTATTTAAATAAACGGCAGACGATTTTTCTCCATAGACGTAATGTAACGGAATTCGTTTGACTGTCCTTGTAAAGTAACTATAAGTGCTATGCACAACGTATTCCATATTAAGCTTCTTCTAATGCACCTTAGTGATATATATAAATTTCAATGCGTTTAAAATAGTGAAACATTATTAAAATAAACCGCAAATGATTTTTCCCCATAGACCGCAATGTAACGGAATTCTTTTAAGTGTCCCTGTAAAAAAACTATAAGTGCTACATACTTCCGTTGAAATAGGGAACATGCTATAGATAACGACAATAACATATAAAAATTACAGAGCAATCCGAGCATATTTACGGGAGTTAGAGCACGGCCAGACGGCCAGACGGCAGACGGCCATACGGCCAGACAAACCGAAGAACAGCACTTTTCAACTAGGTTGGAAAGTGCTAAAAACCACTATTGTAACTTCTTAAACGTAGCTAAAAAAAATTGCTTGGAGGAAAAGCTAAAATTTTGATGAACACGATATAAAAAACATTTGTGAATAGAAAGACAATAATTTTTTTCTTAGATTAATAAGATTTTTTTTAATACCTAATATTAAATACTGTAAAAATAATAAAAAATTATAATGGCGGCGTGTTTATATTTCAATTTTTTGAACATATAAAAATACAAAAAATCAGCATAAAAATATTATATCATTTCAACAAATATATAAATAAATATATGTAAAGGCAGTTTAACGTTTAATCTAAATTTTTTGGAATATCCGTAATTTGAAATTTTACACTTATAACTAATGAATATTTGTAAAAGAAAAATTCATTTTCCCCCATTTAGGTTTCACTTAAGGGTATTAAATCAAAAAGTATTAAATATATGTTTAGTCGTATTTTTCATTAATTTAAATACACAGCAAATGTTCAATAAGCAAAAATATACTCTATTATTATAAACTATTTATGATCTATGATTTATAAACTATTTATGATCTGTAATTTATAAGCTATTCATGAAATGCTGTGAAAATAACAATGCAATGCACGCGTGGACTCAAAATAATTCTCTACAGACAAGGAAATTGAAACCACAATCGCTTATGTTGGTATTTATTATATTATTACAGAATTAATTCTCATATGGAGTCATTGACACGTAATATTTCAAACTATTTTAAAACATTTTGAAAGTGATAGTTTTTGTCAAACTTCAAACTTAAACAAAAAACAAGAACGAAAACTCATGCACCAGGAATAGATTATGAAACCCTTTCCAACATTAACAGAATATTATTAAGAAATTTTACCTTTTTAACACTTTCCAACCTAGTTGAAAAGTGTTTATGACTTCGGTTTGTCTGGCCGTCTGTCCGTGCTCTAACTCCCGTAAATATGCTCGGATTGCCTTGCAATTTTTATATGTTATTGTTGTTATCTATAGCACGTTCCCTATTTCAACTGAAGTATGTAGCATTTATAGTTTTTTTACAGGGACACTCAAAAGAATTCCGTTACATTACGGTCTACGGGGAAAAATCATTTGCGGTTTATTTTAATGATATTACACAATTGCAAACACATTGTAATTGATATATATCACTAAGGTGTATTACAAGAAGCTTAATATGGAATAGGGTGTGCATAGCACTTATAGTTAATTTACAGGGACAGTCAAAAGAATTCCGTTACATGACGTCTATGGAGAAAAATCGTCTGCCGTTTATTTAAATAATGTTTCACTATTTTAAACGCGTTGAAATTTATATATATATATCACTAAGGTGCATTACAAGAGGCTTACTGTAGAATATTGTGTGTATAGCAGTCATCGTTCATTTACAGGGACACACAAAAGAATTCTCTACTGTCTGTTAACAATAATTCCTGGAAGTGCGTTTTAAGTTATTGAACGCGATTTTAAATTTAACACACTTTTAGTTTATTACGTGGTGTGTATAAATTCTGTAGATCATATACAGGGAAGCACAAAAGTTCGCGAACACATTTCCGTTTATTGACAGAAACTCCAGAAGGAGAATTTTAAACTGTGCTACGCGTTTCTTAACTGAACTAAAATTTAGCATCCTATGTAGTATATATACAAATCTATAGATCATATACAGGGCTGAATAAAAGTATTCGGATATTTTTCTGAATATTGTATACGTTGGAAATTCTTGAAATTATGTTTTTAAATATGTTATGCGTTTTCCAAATTGTTTACTTAGATGTTATATTTCAGCTTTTTAAACGGTATGATTTGAAAAATTATTTTGTAAGCGTTGGAAAGTGTTACATAATCTATGCTTGATGCATGATTTTTCGTTCTTGTTTTATATAATAAAATGAGATAGCTCAATAAGCAAATTAAATAAAAATTACCGCAAACGATTTTTACCCGTAAACCATAATGTAAAGAATTCCTTTGTGCGTCCTTATAAATGTTCTAAAAAATGTTTGGATTCTTCTAGAATGTACTAGAATGTTCTTGAATGTACTAGAATTTTCTAGAATGTACTAAAATGTTATTTATATTTTATACATACATATATATATTTTTTTACATATATATATATATACATACATATACATTTTTTTAAAAATTAGGTTTACATATAGACCGGAAGGATCAAGAACGTTCTGGAATGTTCGAGGACCTTTCTGGAGGGGTGTGGGAGATATGGTGGTTGAAAGTGATCGACCTAGTGCATTTTCATATTTTGACCAAGCTCTTCTAAAAAATAAATGAAAAAACAAAAAAAGAAATGTATTTTAATTCACGTCTTCTATATTATATATAGAAAAAAAAAAAAAAAAAAAAAGAAACAGCGAAGCATGTTGTCCCTCAGCTAGTGACATATAAAAATTTCATGTTATTCCGTGAATATGTACGCGGTCAAACCGAATTTTCATAAACACTTTTCAACTATGTTGGTACAAATAAACAATGAAAACAGATAATAAGTTTGAAACACGTATCTAAGAATTATTCTTAAATATTAGACATACAAATAGAACTAATACTTCACCCCGTCCTTCCCCCCCCCCCTTTTTTTTTTTTCATTTTTAGAATTGGATTAAAAAGTATTTTTTAAAACAATCATAAACTAAAAGGATCGGAATTTTATTATGGCTTAAATATTATACATGTATTAAAAAAAAAAGAGATTCTATTTTTGTATCTCTACAATACGAAATTACGTTTATTCTAAATTCGGAAGTAAGATTCCATATTTTCTCATAAAGGCAGGAATAAAGTATTATTTCGTGAAAATCCTTAATAAATAGAATGTTTAAATGATAAATTACGGTCTACCGTAAGCCCTCTTGTATGTAAATCCTCGAGGGTTCGTTTTCCGTTGTGGCCAGTCTTGCATATACATTACAGATAAGAATTGATCGGTTGGCATGGCAACCTCTTAAACGAAAATTTTCGTTTACAGAAAGGAAATCTTCATTGTAGTTTAAAGATATCTTTATTTTTATTCGAATATTTGATAAACTTATTGTAATTAATAATTAATTTTCTATAAAAATTTAATATCTGTTTTTTTAAGGATGTTAAAAAATCCAATTGTATATTAGAACATATATCTATATACATAAAAGATTTAACCCTTTTTAACACATTACAACATAGTTAAAAAGTGTACATGAATTCGGTTTGTCTCTTATCTGTCGTCTGTCTGTCTAACTCCCGTAAATATAGTCGGATATCCATGAAATGGATATATGTCATTGAGGTTTACTATAGAATGTTCAGTATTGAAAATGAAGTGTGTAGTATTAATAGTCCGTTTACAGTGACAATCAAAATAATTCCATTACATTATAGTCTATGAGGGAAAACATTTTCGATGTATTTTAAAGATGTTACACTATTTCAAACATATTGAAACTGGTATATGTATCTGAGGTGCACTACACTATGCTTACTATAGAATATGGTGTTCATAACATTTGTCTGTTATCTACAGGGACACTCAAAGTAATTTCGTCACATTCAGTCTATTTCGAAAAATCGTTTGCCGTGTATTTTAATGATATTTCACTATTGCAAACATATTGAAATTGATATATATCACTGAGGTAAAGCGCAAAATCCTTACTATACATAATACAGTGTGCATAACATTCATCGTTGATTTACAGGGACGCACAAAATAATTCGGCTACAGTACTGTCTATGGACAATCATTGCTGAAAGTGTGTTTTAGGTTGTGGCAATCATTTTAAAATTTAACAAAAAATTTTTTTGCATATTACTTGGTATGTATAAACTCTATAGATTGCACAAAATATCTCCAACACATTTCCGTTTATTGGAAATTGCTGAAATTTTGGAAAGTTTTAACTGTGCTATGCATTTCCTAATTAAACTAAATTTTAGCATGCTGTGTAGTATATATATAAATCTATAGATCATATACAAGGCTGCACAAAATAACTCGCATAGTTTTCCGATTATTGATGTTAATTGCTGAAATTAAGTTTTGAAATGTGTTATGCGTTTCCCAAATTGTTTACTTTGACAACGGCATGGGTAATTTTCTTTATTTCTTATATTAAGTTAGCATCTTCTCCAATTTGTTTTAACTTTGTTCATGTATTAATATTAAACGTCTTTTAAGCCTTAAGGCTGGTCCCAGCTGGATTGAATTTTCTTGTACATTTTAATTTGCTTACATTTTATGTTTGTTTACTCTAGCATTATTATTCATTGATTATTGTTCATTTAGTACTTACTTCTATCCAATATTATTATCTACTTCACCATCATACGGTGTTATTACATGGTAGTACTATTGCTCAGTATCACTTAGTATTATTTAGTACTGCTCAGTGTAATTGGTAAATTGTATTTTCGGAATTTTGTAATTTCAGAATTCGTATTTCAGTATTACATAGTATAATTATTGCTTAGTATCACAAAGTATTATTTAGTATAACTCAGTATAATTAGTAAATTGTTTTCTCAGTTATTATATAATCAAAATTTGAATTTTTGGAATTTATGTTTCAGTACTACTTCTCTAATCTCATGGTGGTATTTGATTTTATTCTGTGATTATTTCATTTGTCAATATCATGTTTATTATTGTTTATCGTTCAATAAGTGAGCTATTAGCATTGTTTTGTATTTATTGTCTTCTCTCAACTTTAATAATTATCTTGTAAGGCTTTGCCGCATAGTAAACAAAGTTGCTGGGCGGGGCTAGTTGAGCTTAAGCCGAAAGGTAGGCCTCCCCCCGCCCCCCCCCCCAGTTTGACCTTGACCTTGTTTACTTTGACATCATTTTTTCACCTTGTAAACAGTGAAGGTTTTTCTTTTTTAACAGTATTCTGTATGTGTTGGAAAGTGCTTTGCTTGACGCATTATTTTTTTTCCTTGTTAGGTGCGTTCGTAATTATATAAATACGTAGCACCTATTGTCGTTGTCTGGTCCGTCCGTTCGTCTGTTTGTCTGTCCGTCCGTTTGTCTATCCGTCCGTCCGCATATAACAACGCAAAAACTACCCAACCGAATGGTTTGAAATTTAAGCTATATTATCTTTGCAGAATTTTGTCGAGACATTTCAAATTTTATAAAAATCAGATCAAAATTTTAGAAAATATTAATAAAAATATTTATTAAGAAATTTGAATTAAAAAAAAAAAAAAAAAAAAAAAAGGTGCTTTTTTCGTTATAGGAGCTTCCGAGGTTTGAACGTCAAGCGACCGAGATACTTATTTTATGACAGAAATTAATCTGCAGACGATATAATTCATTTCACAGAATTAAAAATTATCAAGATATGAATATTTATATAATTAGCTATAGTACGAACGCACCTCATTTGTCATGTTTGATGTACAATTTTTAACTTGTTTAAATATCAATGTGTATTTTTAATTTTCCTACAACGACGATGTACGATTCCATACAATTTTATGGAATTGTTCTCCATACTATGAAGGAATGGAGGTTGGAGGAAATCTCGCCTCCCCATGGTCCCATCCGCCATCTGCCCATGTCTGGGGGTGTATTACTATGTGCAGCAATGCATGTCCATGGCTACTTCACAAGTGCGATTTGCAAATACGAGGAAGATATACGAAATATAATTTTGTTTGCCCTCGTTTCGATCGAGTATCCTTCAGTGATTTTCAAAGAGCCTTTCCACGCTGTAATATCCCGGTCCATTTCCGGTCCATCTCGCTTCATTACTGTTCACTCAAGTGTTATTTTGCAGACCGGACTTACGGTGATCACGTGATAAAGTTTTCTTTCTTTTAATTTTAACGGATCATTCTTCGTTCCAGTCCTAAACACGGTATGCATATTTCATAGAATCACTGTATAGTATGTTTTTTTTATATTTTTTTTAAAGTAATACGCGACGCATGAAGTGCTAGAATTTTTTTATTATTCCTACCAGTAATTTTTAAGTCTAGTATTTAATCCATATTTGCGATTAAATAGGCAAAAATGTCTGATTTGAAAAACTGGTGATAAAAGAATAAAAATTCTGTAAAGGGCGCCCGTCGCGAAGAGGTACCACGAGAGTTACTAACATAGCCGCATCAAATTTGGTGTGGGTGGGAAGAGGCGTTAAAAGAAATTGTCCCCAATGTAAGTCACGGTATAAGATTACATTAAAAAAAAACTTTTATGCCCCGTAATGCATGTACTTTATATAAAATTGGCCCCTGACGGGGACCTCTTCAACGTGGGGCCTAGTACAACTGTCCAGTAGTTTTAAAAGAGTCTTTCTACGCTGTATAGTCCGATCCCGGTCTATCTCGCTTCATTACAGTTCACTCAAGTGTTATTTTGCAGACAGGACTTACGGTGATCATGTGATAAAGTTTTTTCGTCTTTCTTTTAACTTTAACGGATCACTCTTCATTCCAGTCCTAAACACGGTATGCATATTTCACAGAATCATTGTATAGTATGTTTCTTTTTATTATTTTTTAACCACAAGAATAACTAACATAGCCGCATCAAAATTGGCGTAAACGAGTTCTGGTATAGATTACATTTATAAGTACTTTTAGCTCGTATATGTTTGTACTTTATACAAAATTGGTCCCCGGCGGGGCCCCTTTCAATTTGTGGCCTGGTCCAGTGGTTTATAGAGAGTCTTTCCACGTTATATATCCTGGTACATCTCTATTCATTGCAGCTCACTCAAGTGTGTTATTTTGCAAGTACAAGGCCGGACTTATAGTGGTCATGCGAAGTTTTTTTTTTCTTCTTTTGTTTTTAACTTTAGCGGATCAATCTTTGTTCCAGTACTAAAGACAGTATAAATATTTCACAGAACCACTGTATGATATGTTTTATTATTATTATTATTCATTTTTAACTACGAGAATAACTAATGCATAATAGCATCAAATTTGGCTGCGGGAAGAGGCATTAGCAGAAATTACGAGTCCCGGTGTAGACTACTTTTATAAATCCTTCTATGTCCTGTATATGAATATACTTTATACAAAATTGTTCCTCCCCCCTTCAATTTGTGGCCTTGTCCAGTGGTTTTCAGAATGTATTCCCACGCTGTATATCCCACTATATTACAGATCACTCAAGTATTATTTTGCCAGTACATGGCCGGATCATGCGAGAACTTTTTTCTTTTTTCTTTTAATTTTAACAGATCAGTCTTCGTTCGAGTCCTAAACACGGTATGCATATTTCATAGAACCGCTGTATAATATATTATTTATTATTTTTTTTTAACCACAAGAACAACTAACATAGCCGCATAAAATTTGGCGGCGTAAAGAGGCATTAGTAGAAATTAGGAGGCTCGGTACAGATTGATTTTATAAATCCTTTTATACCTTGTATATGCCTGTACTTTATACAAAATTGGCACCCGACAGGTCCCCTTCAACTTGAGGCCTGGTACAACAGTCTAAAGGTTTTCAAAGAATGTTATCCTGATTCATCTCACTTCATTACAGTTCACTCAAATATTATTTTTCTAGAACAAGGTCGTACTTACGGTAGTCAAGTGAGAAAGGTTATTATTATATTTTCTTTATCGGATCATAAATCGTTACGGTCCTAAATAAAGTGCTCATCGTCCATAGAATCACTGTATGCTTTGTTTCGTTTTGTTCTTTTTTAACAACGAGTGAAATAACAGAGTCGCAGCAAGATTAGTACGAGTAGTCAGGGATGTTAACAGAAATTATGAAGCTCAGTACCAACAGTGGTATAGTGTAAGAGAGCCAGGGAAGCCGCCAAGCCCATCATGTACAATTTTAAAAAAAAATAATTTTTTAAAAACACGTTGTGAGGTATTTTGTACAGGCGAGAAGGATTTCTATTAACATATACCTAGGCACTTGACTTACATAAGGTAATTTAGTTAATGGAAAATGTTAAATAAGTACCATAATATAAACTTTGAAATTTTATATCGCACTATTTTTTAACCACAACTTTCACATTTTTTTTTTTTTTTTTTTTTTTTTTTTTTTTTAACTTTTGAAAAAGTCGTTTTTTGTATATATATAATATATATAACAGAAAGAAAGAGAAACAAAGCGGTCGAGGAATTTGACATGTTAAGCCAGATCTTACATATTGTTTTCCCAAAAAATAAATTAATTCTAATAAAAAGGAGGTCCCATAGTGGTAATTTAAATGTCAGCACGATCTATTCTTCTTCCTCTCTTACTTCTACAACAAACGATTTAGACCAATATGTCTGAAGTTTTGTAGTTTGTTAAAATGCCATAGATTAATAAGAAATTATATTCTGCTAAATAATAGCTTCCTCTTCTCAAAAATAATTTAAAAAAAAGTCATTATGTATTTGTAGAAGCTTAAATATTTGCGAATAATAATGTTTCAAAAATGTTAGAGTGCTTTATTTTTTTCTTTTATTTATTTATCTTTTACTATTTAATTATTATTTTTTTCTTTAAAATTTGCACGATTACGCTTTGAAATAACATTAATATTGTCTGATAAATGTATCTGTTACTCCCATAAAAACATCATTAAAATATTTTTATTAATTTTTTCTTTCATTTATTTATCTATTATTATTTAATTATTTGATTTTTTTTAATTATAACTTGCACTCAAAAGATACGCTTTAAAATAATATTAATATCGTCTGCTAAATGCATTTGTTACGTCCATAAAAACATCATTAAAATTTTTTTCGTTAATTTTTCTTTTGTTTTTTTTATCTATTATTGTTTAATTATTTGATATTTTACATTAAAACTTGCACTCAAACGATACGCTTTGAAATAATATTAATATCGTCTGCTAAATACATTTGTTACTCCCACAAAAACGTCAATAAAATTTGTTTGTTAATTTTTTCTTTCATTTCTTTATCTACTATTATTTACTATTTGCTTTTAAAAAAATAATAAAATTTGCACTCAAAAGATACGCTTTGAAATAATATTAATATCATCTGCTAAATGCATTTGTTAAAAACACCATTAAAATGTAACGAATTAAAAATTATTTATAAAACTTTTGTATGACAAATATAGCATTTTCATTTTGTACTAAAGTATGCTATTTCTAGAGCTTTTATTGTATTTCACATTAATACCATGTTAAAATTTATCCCTATTTAATACCCTGTGGTAATAACAAATATACAGAATAACCGAGCTTTTTATTTCCACCAAGTAGTGTTCTGCGCAAGCCGAAATTTCCCGGCCCAGGCCAGGCCCATTATGAAATCTAAAAATTTGTCCCGAGTCCGGCGCAGCCTGGTAAAAAAGCTAAAAATCCCATCCGGACCCGGCTAGACTCAATTTCTACAGAACATGCTGATATTTTTGAAGCAACATTATTCTACAATTAAAATTATTCAAAAAGCACATTTACCTATGCATATAATTTATTTATCTATCAGCTCGGGTTTCGGGCCTGGATTTCAGACCTATACCACAAAGTCATGTTTCAGATGCAAAAATAATGTTATAAAATCATACTCAGATCATCACATCATGAATTTAACATTTTTTATTTGTACTCGATCCCCAAACTTGTCTTTATTTTTTGTATTCTTTATATCAATACCGTATTAAACTTATATACTGTTTTATTCTATTTTTACTAAAATACAGAGACATATAATCTGGGGTTATAAACATTTTTAAAATATGGTCGAAGTTTTCAGAAAGACTTTTTCAAAGTATTATACAAAGTTCTTTACTTGTCTATCCTCCTCTTTATTTACATGATAATGTCGTTTAAATGCAGAAAGAACCCAATAAGGCATAAAATCCCACCCAAATTTTCGATTTTTCAATTTTGTGCTTAAAATTAAAGCAAACAATTTCAAAAATATACAGAGTGTTTCCGTTCCATCGTTACAAACTTTAAGAGGAGGTAGAGTACAAGAAAACAAACAATTTTTGTCTAGGAAATCAGAGTCGCAATCTACTCATTTAGTCACAATTACAGGTTTCTTCATTTCAACCTGAGTCCAGATTTTTGGTTAATAAAAAATAAAATAATCAAATAAATAAATAAAAAATCGTAACTCTAGAAATTCAGAAAATTATAGGAAAAAAATTATATAACTCTGTAGATTTTAGGTAGATTTCGTAAGAAATACTACCTATTCTCCCCTAAGTTGGAATTTTTGAATTTTTTTTCAGATCTACACCGATCATGACTTCTAGAACCCAAAACCACCCCCATTCAAAACTTTATCTATCTATATCACTTTTTTATAGACACGATAACTCCCATAATTCTGTACAAATATCTTCCAAACTGATACATAAAATCTCGGTCAAGTTCGTTAATGGGCAAAATCGAACCAAGGAGGGGAGGAGAAATAGAGATATTTTCGATGTCATTAAAAATGACCCCAACGGGGGGGGGGGGGAAATAGGGGTTTCAGAAGAAAAAAAATCATAACTTCGTCAATTCACAAGATATCAAATCCGCTTAAATTTATTATAAATATTCTTAATATTATCTACAACTTTTATATTGACAAGGTTTTTATAGGACCAACTCTTACACACAAAAAAATAAAAAATAAATAAAAAAAAAATCTTTTATGGCTCCGTTTACAGGCAGAGGTATATTTCGAAGTGGGCGGTCGCAACTGCTGCATCATAGCAAACACGTCTTTCTTCTGCAATTCCCAATAAATTAGCGCCCCACGGTCTGCGTCTTCGACATCTACCTGTGCCTGTAGGCCGAGCCGTCGGGGATTTTTTGTAATATTACAGTTAGATTAATCATCTTAGATAGTTCTAAAGAAACAAATTACATTTACATGTAAAATTTCTACTTCCCTACTTAAAATAGATTTTATTTAAAGTGTACCTAAATATTTATAAAATGCATTATGGTTAAAAAAAATTACATTCATTATGTGTGGCATAATTTGTTTACGTAGTTAAAGACTCTGTTTTAGGGTTTATATGTTACGAAGTTAGATCAATTATACAGGGTGTTCCAGTAGCGAATTTTCAAAATTTAAGAGGTGGTATAAAGTACACTAAAACAATCAATTTTTATATAGGAATCAGGGTCGTATATGTACTCCTTTAGTCAAAATTACAGGGGCTTCACTTTAAACTGAGCTCTGGTTTTCGGTCATAACTTTAACAACTAGTCGTTGGGGGCCACCGTAATACATACCCATCATGGATATGCATAATATAAAATATGAAAATAAAACATGTGTAAACTATTTATAGACGAAAATTTTTATATACGCTTCATCAGAACGAATATTTCGAAAGTCCGAAAAAATAGTTCCGGATAACTCAGATTATTGAAATTTAGTTGGCTAAGTTTAGTTGGCATTCTAAGTACATACCAAATTTCAAGCCTCCATCTCAATTTGTTCGGTGGATAGAGTGTTTAAAATCGTGGCTTGATGACGTCATAAACTTTAATTGTTCTATTACTGAAGTTCCATGGGGCAGACAGACAAACCTAATTCATAAACACTTTTCAAGTATGTTGGAAAGGGTTAAAAAATACCGTCGGCCCGACCCGATCCAACCCGAGTTCGGGTGAATGTACCGGAGCCGATGCAGAACTCTACTCCAGCATCAGCTGTTTTCTATTGAATTTCACAATTGTTCTTGCCCCCTTAAATGCACAGAATACATACATATATAAAAGAGAATGTATCACAAACTTAAACGTTTTGTATTTTGTACCCGACCCCCCAACATGTCCTGTTTCTAGTGCTTTATTATTGACAAGACAGGAAATAGCACAACCTTGAAAGATTCAAGACAAAACTAAATTTCACTTGCAACCATGCATTTATCTCTGTGCTTATGAGAAAATATTTCTCCCATTTCGTAATCCAGTATTCCACTTTCATGTTTTTCCCTTTAGGGATTATTTATTTAGATTAGCAGTTGTAATCTCCGCATTTGTATGTAATTTAAAGATCACAAACAGGGAAAAAGAGAAAGTATTATTAAATGTAAAACAAGAAAATAACCATAATGCATTATATATTATGTTATTATACATGACTTAAATTGTCTTATATGGTAAGGTAGATGTATAACTGTAATTACGTTTTAGAAAGTAAGGGGTTTTTTAAATGTGAGGGAGGTTTAGAATATTTTTAACGTAGTGGGTGTGTTGAAATCCTTTGCTATTGAATATTTGAATTCCATTATGAGGTATTTGACCTTGTTAATGTGTTTTGTACCTTTTTTCTTTTTCTTTTTTGATTTACTCTACTTTTTTTGGTTAATTTGCGAGCTTTAGTTACGCTTCGTAATGTTAAAGGGAAAAAAAAAAATCATACATTAAGTTATGATGCCCTTTTCAACATAATAAAAAAGTAATAATTTATTAAAAGTACCTACATTCAATTAATTAAAATTTATGCGAAAACTAACATGCTTAATTAAGTGATATGTAATATGCTCATAGACTATAATATGTTTCAATAAAAATAAACAAGTTGGAAATTGTACGTCAAACGTTACAAACGAGGTGCGTTCGTACGCACGTTTTAGAATTAAATTCATGATATCCCGTGCGTAGAACGGGTTAAACAGCTAGTTAAGTATATATTTTATGACACTGTTCATACAAATATCTTAACTAGTTATATAAATATTCAGATAGCTAGTTATATAAATATTCAGATCTTGATGATTTTTAATTCTGTGAAATGAATTATATCGTCTGCAGATTAATTTCTGTAATAAAATAAGGATCTCGGTCGCTTGACGATTTAACATCCATTGGAAGCTCATATAACAAAAAAGCACCGATTTAAAAAAAAAATCAAATTTCTTAATAAATATTTTTATTAATATCTCCTAAAGTTTTGATTCGATTTTGATAAAATTTGAAATGTCTCGACAAATTTATGCAAAGATAATATATTTCAAATTGCAAACCATTTGGTTGGGTAGTTTTTGCGTTGTTATATGCGGACGGACAGACAGACGGACGGACAGACAGACAGACGGACGGACAGACGGACGGACCAAACGACGACTATAGGTGCTACGTATTTATATAATTACGAACGCACCTAAAAATCGTTGTCCTGAAATCCGACCCGAACCCGATTACATTTTTTCGTCGACTCGAACCAGCCCTGAAACCCGTAATCAAAGACAATATCTGTAATTTAATACAATTATGAAAATTTAGTCTACAATCATATTTCTAATATCAGTTTTTGTATTTTATGTAGAAAACTAAACATGAAAAGATTAATCCACATTCAAATGTATAGTTTTCATCTGAAACAACATTATATTAGATTACCTTTCGACAATTCGTGTTAACCCGACCCCGGACCGTATAATATTAACGTATTGTAATATTAAAAGTTACGTGAAAAATAAACCCGAAGCCTAAATAATTAGAGTCAACCCAACCTGAACTCGACCCGTAACGAAATAAATTATCTGCAATCTAACCATTGGTTTGGGTCAGGTTCTGGTAAAATTGGGTTACCCTATACTCGATGCAGGACTCTACTAGAAGGCAAGCAAATGTTTAGGTAATCGTTAAAATAAAATATCCCTAGTTAATTAAACGATTTCCTGAAAATTATAGCAAGAGAGAGGAGATTGGAAAGAAATGACACGTTAAAGTTTAATCTGACACTTCCGTCCGTTTATTATTTTCCTCGATTTTTGTTGATTATTAGGTGCGTTCTGCGTTCGTAATTATATAAATACGTAGCACCTATAGTCGTCGTCTGGTCCGTCCGTCCGCATATAACAGCGCAAAAACTACCGAACCGAATGGTTTTAAATTTAATAATCGTTGCAGAATTTTGTCGAGTCATTTCAAATTTTATGAGAATCGAATCAAAACTTAAAAAGATATTAATAAAAGTTTTCTTCATTCTATTAAATTCTATCGTACGTAATTAATTCAATGGTATCCCATGATAGGTAATGATTCTAGGTTGTCATGGTGATTACGTCCTATATAAGATGGAGTCCTATTATTTCCGTATTACTGAAATTAAAAACCGAATTTTTATGCTAAAACTGTTTAATTATAACATTCCTATAATCTACCGATAGTTTTTTGGATAGATGTTTCCGGAGAAATAGATATTAAATGGAAAAAAAGTCTAAATATGGTTTTCAAGTTCTGAAAATTTAAAAGCTTGGCTTAAGTTTCCCTTTGGAATTTTCTGTAAATGTCGACAAAAGATAAAATGTTGCCAAATGTACTTATTTGATTACGGAAATTAATCATATGATGAGAACGTGAGTTTCAAAACTCGTCTTATCCACAATAATAAAATTTGAGGAAATCGCAAAAAACCTCTGACTGCTTTCATTGGTTTTCATTGTAAATCACGATTTAGAACGCCAGAAATACACGCTAAAACTAGTTTTTCTGCGGATTGTAGAGTTTTATCAGTAAAGATTTACCAATAGAATAGATTGATAGAGAAAAAACGATGATTTTTTTTAAATTTTGGATAAAGCGAGTTTTGAAACTCACGTTCTCATATCATAATAACAAATGACATAATTCATTTTATCAGTGAAATAAAATAACGATGATTTTTTTTTTTACATTGTCTTGTATTGAATATTTGCGTGTAGTATAATTTTAATGTAATAGAATTGTAAATAATTATTTGTAAAAGTGTAATTGAAACTTAATTTCTTAAAATAAAATTAATATCTATAACATGAAAATCTGCACATAATAAATTTCGTATTCATGCATTTTTGTATAAGAGTGCAACAGCTATTGCTCCAAGATCTGAATATTTATAAAACTAGTTATAGCACGAGTTATTTGTCACGTTTGACGTACAATTTCCAACTTTTTTTTTTTTTTCTTGTAAGCAAATAAAAGGTTGTTAAAAAAGTCTGGTCTTGTTGGGCGTTTCTATAAGTGGTGCACTGTGCCTCGTCAGTGTATAGCTCACCATGCATAAAGTAAAGTTTTCCCTGCGTTATCACAAAATGCATAAAATTAAAAAAATGCATAAAAAAATCACCCATAATCTACAATGTAAGCTAATTTTCAAGGGATCATTCAAAGTAACTTTATAATTTATTTAAAAAATTATTGATTCGATTTAGCGATATCGCTGTATATTCAAAAAGCAGCACATGGTTAATATTTTATACCATCATATACACATCTGCGCAATATAATATCTATTTACTGCAGACCTCCCAATATGACTCAGTCTTAAAAATCGTAAATTTACTAACACCCCTCTTTTGTATATGAAAGTAAAGTCATATATTTGAGTTTACGCCATACAGTAAAAGTCTCCCTGCTCTTGCCTTATCACAAAACACATAAAACTGAGTCCGAGATTATAAGAAGCGGATTTCCTGCGTTTTTCTTGGTAGCTAACGGAAACTTATTTCGCTCTCAGACCTTATTAAGTACTGTAACCACCCAAAATGAAGTTAACGTTATCGTCTGCCCTAATAACGGTTCTTATCGCATCGTATTCCGACGTTACGTACCCCAAGCAAAAGTCACGTGAAGTTTATCAGGGCGCCTGCGTAATGTGTGTGTGTTCCTTGTATTTTGACAGATTGACAGCTGTTAACATTAAAAGCGACATGGTGTTTTGTAATGTTAAAGGTTGTTCATAATGTTAAATAATATGAGGTTAAGGGGCAAGGACGGATCCAAAAGGATCATGAGCTCCCCCCCCCCTCCCCTTTAATCAGGATTTTTTTTTTTTTTTTTTTAAATAAAATATTTCGCCTGTACATAAATATCATACATAAATATTGGGGAAATGTTTGATTAAGAGCTGTGGCTCTGAGCTCTGTATTCATCTAGGATGTCGGGGAAAGGGGGGGGGGGGGTATTATGAAAAATCGTTTATTCAAATTAAAGTTTTTGCCCTACGTGAGCGCAACGGAAACGTATTTTACTGTCAGATCTTATTAGGCATTGTAACCACTCAAAATGAAGTTACATTATCGTCTGCTCAAATAACGTTTCTTACCGCATCGCATTTTGACGTTACACACCTCAGCAAGTCACGTGCACTTTATTTGAGCGTATATAAAAGTATAAAAGTATATTGATTATTGAAAATTGGAATGTTTCACTACTTTGTTGTGAAACTTAACAGCAAAAAGCCGTGGCATCTTAATGCCACCACTTTCTTCCGAAAATTTTTTTACAGTGCGGGGGTAGGATCGGGTTCGCGTAAAATCGGATCACCCGACCCGATGCAGGACTCTAAACTGAACTTACATTAAAGCAAACATTGATTTTGAACGATCTAGAATGCAGATTCCACATTCTGAAATATAACCCTATTATACATTTTTAAAGAGCCTTTTTTTGCCCATTAATTTATTTTCCGCTGCTTTAAAACATATTACATTCACATAAAAATGTTAATTTTCTGCCCCATCACAGTTTATTGAGCTATAAAATGAAAAACGAAACGTTTTAAAAAGGACATCCCTCATTTCATTGAGTCACTTTCGCTGCTGATATTACGACCCTCAACCCCTTCGGCTTTTCTATATATATATTTATGCAACAATAGGCTTTAAGCCTAATAAAACAGAAGATGTTCTATCATTTAACTTTTGGAAATCGGCCTAACAAGATTAAAGGTAATATTGATGACCGCAAAGTTTGTTTCTTGTCTCTTCGCTCCTGTTTGTTTTAGTCATCGAAACTGGCAATTTGTTTGTCGCCCAGCTAGTGATTACAACTCGTACCATTACACGGACAGTCAGTTACACGGAGAAAGAACCTGGAGGGGAAACTAGAATAGGCGAGGATATCGAAAATGCAAGTAAAGTTTTTTAAACGAAAGAGGGCGCTGTAAAATTTGGCGGCTGCCTTTAAACAGAATGTCATTAGATTACATGTTAAATTCCGAAAGTATTTTATTCGATTATTTTTAATTATAGCAAATATATGTCATAAATTTAAGATGGGATATAAATGTTTTATTCCGGGATGTAGATCGGGCTATGATGATGAGATAAACAAAAGAAAAATCGAAGAATTTTTAGTATGTTTAGAGCTCCAAAGGTGAGTGCTTTTAGGTAGATTTCGTAAGAAATACTACCTATTACATTCTCACCTAAGTTGGAAATTTTGAAAAAATTTTGCAGATCTACGCCGATCATGACTCCCAGAAACCAAAACCACCCCCAGTTCAAAACTTTATCTATCTATCTATCTATCTATCTGTCTATGTCACTTTTTTATGGACACGATAACTGGAAAAATTCTGCATAAATCTCTTCCAAATTGATACATAAAATCAAGGGACATAAAATCTCGGTCAAGTTCGTTAATGGGCAAAATCGAACCAAGGAGGGGGGGGGAAATGGCGGGGGGCTTTTTGTGAAAACAGAGAAACCCCCATAATTTCTTAATGCGCTTAAGTATCGAATCCGTTTAAAGTTATTATTACTTCTAGGAAAAGGGCCGAAAATTTATGTATGACAGATTTTTGATATAATTAAAAATGGCCCCAAGGGGGGGGGGGGAGGGGGTTTTAGAAGAAAAAAAAATCATAGTGTAACAACGGCTGCAGGGTGCAGTATTTCTCCAAAAGAACGCTTGTTTCCTTCTGAACGTTAGAAGATGCTCGCAGAAGTGGGGAGGGGGTTGGTCATTTTGGAGCAATGACCGAGAACTTCCGCCCTTACCCCCAGTGGACAGTGTACACGTAGACGTAGAGAAGGAGGGAGTCTGTTGTTGGAAAGCGAGCGATGAGGTTCGCTTGTAAACAGCTCCGGTTTGAGTGAGATGTTTTTTTTAGTGCTTTCCGCTGTGTTCTGCGGTGATTATGAAGATCACGATTAAATTGTAAATCACAAAGAACTTGTACAGAATAATTTTTTAATTAAATAATTTTTAATTGAATCCAGTGGATTCTTTATTAGTTTAGCTGTGCGTGAATGTTTATGTTTGAAATTAACACTCGCTACACCACAGCTTATGATTAATGGTGGCAGTGCTCGGTGGGATGTTGGAACTAGATTAATTAGTTCCACGAATTCTTAGCCACCTTCTGCAAAAAAATTATATTTGTTAAAGTCGTGCAGTTATCGTATAAGCACGCATTTTGTGGGAGAACTTTGTCGACGATTTCCACGAGTTTTGGAACGGCCAAGTATCCAGAGTTTTATTTTCTGACATTTGGAGTCTCTGTAAAGAAGAATCAGTGTTCTGTCCGGAAGGTCAAGGATTCATTCTTGTGAAGGGGAGCGAGTGGATACCATCGATAAAGATCCGGTGTGAAGCTTCATTTCTGTTGGACTGTTTATCTGCCGACCCTGGAATTTGCCTGGAATTTGCTATGTGTCCCCCAGCGTAAACATCAAATATGGAATGGTAAGCCCCTATATTTCTCGTGCATGCTGAATTTTGGGAGGTCCCATTGTTATATATACATGTACATAAATTTAGTAGAAATAATGTTGGGCTAAGTAATTTGAAGTAGGGTTTATTATTATTATTATTACTTCAAGGTTCATGCGTACGGGATAGCTATAAGTTATTTTATATTCTCTGGTTATTGTACTAATGTTCTCAGGTAAATATTTATTGCAGAAGTGGCGGGTTATTTATTTTATGTGTGTTTTTGTTCTTTTGTGATAAGTATAAAGATTAAATTATTTTTTATGCACATGTAGAGTGCTAATGCAGCTAAACAATATGTGTTACAGTGTGAAAGCATTTGTTTAGAGGTAGGAGATTGAATTAATGAAAATTATCACTGTGAATTCATTTTTAAAATAAATTCATATTCCTAGTAGAAAGGAATTTTGTTTAAATTAATCTGCTAAGTCTTTTCTTTACTGTGTAGTATTTTTATGAGTGTTTTTTGGGTTTATCTTATCATTTATGGTGTTTTATTTAGGGAGTTACTCAGTTTTGAAAAGAAAAGTAGATCCTTGATTTTCTTTGCTTTTTTATTGCTAATTGTGTTCGGGAAAATTATTGTGCTTTTTTGTATTTTGTGTTGAGATATTTTCTGTGTTTAATTATGGCCAGTTTCTTGAATAAACAAAATAAAAGCGTTCTGCTATTGCTCGCGGCCGATTTTGATACAGAATTACCTGCGGACAGTAAAAAGGTAGCGATAATTCAGGCAATTTTGCGTGCCTCTGATTATGAGGAGCAAATGGCTAAAGATATGTTGGAAGGGATATTAATAGAGAGGGAAAAAATGGCAGAGCAAGAAAGATCAGACAAATTAGCGGAGCAAGAAAGGTTAGATAAATTGGCAGAAAGAGAGAAGATAGACAGTTGGAGTTAGAGAAGGCGAAGTTACAATACAATGTAGACACTACCTCTGTAGCTTCCACTGTTTCTGTAGTGGCAGAAAGTAAAGATAAAAAAGTAAGTTTAAAAGATTTAGTCCCAAAATTTGACCCTAAATCTATTGACATTACTTTATTTTTTATGATTTTTGAGAGTCAGGCGTTAAAAGAAAGTTTAGATGAATCTAATTATGTATCACAGCTTATACCCTTGTTGCCTGTAGATGTTGCGGAAATTATTGTAAAGGAACCGCTAGAGAAAAGGGATGACTATCAGCACATCAAAAGCGTTTTGTTAAAAAGGTTTAGATTAGGAGCTGGTGCCCTTAAAACTAAATTTGAAAACCATCAAAGGAAGTCAGGTGCACTGTGGTCTGAACTTGTGTATGAGCTGAGAGGGTATTTGGATAACTGGTTGGAAACGGTTGAAGTGAATGATTTCGAATCCCTCAAAGAACTTATACTCACAGAGCAGGTGAAACGTAGAGTCCGTTTTGAAATTAAAGAGAAATTCTTAGACGAATGGGATGAGATGAAGACAGCGTCCTATTTAGCAGAAAAATGCGATAAATATGAGAGTGTGAGAGGGAATTTTAAGAAAATGGAAAATAAATTTTGGAATAATAAGTCATTTGGTAGGGACAGGAACGGTCAGGATAACTTCAAGAGTAAGGGGGAACAGGCAGTAAAGTCGGGAGGGGCTGATAAAAAGGATCACGCAAGTAGAAATTCTTGGAATAAAGATAAGTTTGATAGAAGGAAACCTATTGTCTGTTTCCAGTGTAACCGTGCAGGGCATATCAGACCGGATTGCCCAGATTTAAAACGTAAAGACTCTGGAGATGTAGTTAGTCACCTGGGTGTAGATGTTAGTTTAGGAGAGTGTTTTGCACCGTATTTCAAAAAGGCAGAAATTAATGGAATAGAACGGGATTACTTACGGGATACTGGGGCTGGCATTGATCTTTGTGACCGTAGCTGGATTGATAATGAGGATTTGATTGGTGAAGTCACTTGGATTAAACAACCCCTGGATAATGAATGTAAATGTTTGCCATTG
Source organism: Maratus michaelseni (assembly GCA_963931845.1). Lineage (NCBI taxonomy): Eukaryota > Metazoa > Arthropoda > Arachnida > Araneae > Salticidae > Maratus > Maratus michaelseni. Next base: position 14,228,063 of record OZ007600.1, read on the forward strand.
GCTAGAGTTACAATTAAAGGAGATTTTGGAACGGTGGTCACTAAGGCAGCTGTGAAACCTATCGAGTTAGAACAAGGTTATTATTTGTTAGGAAACAAAACGGCTGAGCTTATTGAGGAGTCGAGGCGTAATCCTGTACCGGTAAATGCTGTAGTGACGCGCAGTCAGAGGCGTGAACATGAGAGAGAAATGTCCGCTGTGCAAGTTGAGAGTGAATTTGGTTCGGAGGATGGAGAACCGGATGAAGAGGAGTCTAGTGGCGGTGAGGAAGAAGATGGGATAGTTATTCCGGAAAGGTTAGAGGCAGAGAAGGGGTTGGAGAAGGTATCCACAGAGAAATTTAAGGAAGAGCAGATAAATTGCGCTTCACTTAAGCAGTTGTGGGAGAAGGCCAGTAAACCTAACGAAAAAGAATTTTGTGTTAGAGATGGTAAGCTTGTGCGGGTATCGCAGTCACGGAGAGGTGATGATAAAGTGCATATGACGAATAGGTTGAAAAGGTGTCAGGATATAGCAACTAGGCGTATGGAGGAATGTCAGGACAAAAGGAAGACATGGTATGATAGGAATGCGGTAACTAGAAAATTCAAAGTTGGTGACCAGGTGTTGGTTTTGGCAACATCAAAGCCTCATAAGATGGCCGTAAATAGGGTCGGGCCGGGAACTGTCACTGGAGTGATTTCGGAAACAAATTACACAGTTGACTTGCCAGAGAGGCGCAATAAGGCGACTATCTACCATGTGAATCTTTTGAAACCTTATTACAAGCGGCCTGAATTTGTTAATCTGCTGATTGACATAGATGCGGAAGAGGTGGAAGAAGATGCTGAGATCCCTTATCCCTGCCAAACCCCACACAAATTGACTTCTGGGAAGTTGTGTATAACAGCGAGTTAGAGAAAAAAGTGACAGATAGCCAAATAAGTTTATTTAAGGAGGTTATAGAGAGAAATAGAAAAGTTTTTTCTTCAGACCCTGGACGTACCCATCTGGTAGAGATGGATATCGAGTTGACAGATGAATCGCCGGTGAGGTCGAAACCTTATAGAATGTCACCTAGGCAGACCGAAATTTTAAGAGAGGAAATCAGGAGACTATTGGAATTAGGAGTGATAGAAGTAGGGCAGTCTGATTTTACGTCCCCCATGATTTTGGTAGAGGTTCCGGGAAAGGATCCTCGTCCCTGTGTGGACTATCGCAGATTAAATGCGAAGACCCGAACGGAATTTTTTCCACTCCCCAATATAGAGGAGGTCGTAGAAAAAGTGAGTTCGGCGACTTTCATCACGGTAATGGATTTAACCAAAGGTTATTTCCAGATACCACTGACCAAAAGGGCCCAAAGGTACGCTGCGTTTGTGACACCTTTCGGAGTATTTTTACCCAAGGTCATGATGTTTGGTCTCCTGAACACACCTTTCTACTTTTGCAAATTAATCGCAAGTGTTTTGGGTGGGCTTGAATTGTTTGCCTTGCCATATATCGATGACATTGCGGTGTTCTCTCTTACATGGGAGAGTCACATGAAGGACATCGCTGAGGTTCTGAAGCGATTGTTAGAGGCCGGCCTAACAGTGAAACCCACAAAGTGTAAATTTGCACAGGATAGTGTGAGGTTTTTGGGTCACGAGGTAGGTTCGGGGAAGCGGTCTCCCAGTGACATAAAAGTGAAGGCTATCCAGGAATTTCCAACGCCTTCCACTAAGACGCAAGTGAGGTCATTTCTGGGAATGACGGGTTATTATTCACGGTATATAAAGGATTATGCAGTAATTGCAGTCCCCTTAACAAATGTTTTGAAAGGGAAGATAAAAAAAGAAAAGATAGAGTGGAGTGAGGAGTGCGAAAAGGCTTTCCAGGAATTAAAAGAGAAGTTAACCCAGAGTCCCGTATTGTACGCCCCAGATTATAGTCAGGAGTTTATTGTGCAGACCGACGCAAGTTTATATGGTGCTGGCATACTCCTGTCACAGGTACGAGATGGGGAGGAACATCCCATTCTGTACTTGAGTAAAAAATTTTCCAGGGTAGAGCAGAATTACAGCACTGTTGAACGGGAATTGGCAGCAATTGTGTACGGTCTGAAAAAACTGAATCACTACCTGGACGGGCAGCGGTTTGTGGTCCAAACAGATCACAATCCTCTGACGTACTTAAAAACAATGATGGGGAACAATGCGAGATTGACTAGGTGGGCATTGTATTTGCAGTCATTCAACTTCAAAATCGAACACAAACCTGGGAAACTTCACGGGAATGCAGATGGGTTAAGTAGGACCGAATAGTGTAATTTCTTTACTTGTTTCCCGAATTAGTATTTGTTTATAATTTTTATTTACGAGTTATTGTTTTTTTTTTTTGTTATTTATCACTTGTATATATTTTGTGTGTAATTTAGTATTTTTTTTAGAATTTTCTTTAATGTCAAGGAATCGCACTGTGTCAGTTATTGAACTCAGATAAATATCTCATCTGTTATATTAGATTTGATTACGAAAATGTTTTTATTATTTGAATTGTTATGGAAATTCATAAGTGAAATCTAGGATTATCATGAGTCTTTCAAAACTGAGTACGCGTGCGTCTGTATGAACCTTGTATAGAGAAAAAATAAAGTGTATAAAGTTATTAAGGTATTAGCAAAAGGTAAAAGTATTAAGGTAAAGTTATTAAGGTATTTCCTTAGCACTTCCAACTGGAGTTTAGGTGTTGGGACCTCTCAGATTTAGTGTGTTAAGAATGAGGGGCTCGGTACCTGATTCAAATTTACATTTTCATAGGTGTATGCACCGTATGAAAATTCTTTAGGGGGAAGGAGCTGTAACAACGGCTGCAGGGTGCAGTATTTCTCCAAAAGAACGCTTGTTTCCTTCTGAACGTTAGAAGATGCTCGCAGAAGTGGGGAGGGGGTTGGTCATTTTGGAGCAATGACCGAGAACTTCCGCCCTTACCCCCAGTGGACAGTGTACAGGTAGACGTAGAGAAGGAGGGAGTCTGTTGTTGGAAAGCGAGCGATGAGGTTCGCTTGTAAACAGCTCCGGTTTGAGTGAGATGTTTTTTTTAGTGCTTTCCGCTGTGTTCTGCGGTGATTATGAAGATCACGATTAAATTGTAAATCACAAAGAACTTGTACAGAATAATTTTTTAATTAAATAATTTTTAATTGAATCCAGTGGATTCTTTATTAGTTTAGCTGTGCGTGAATGTTTATGTTTGAAATTAACACTCGCTACACCACAATAGCTTCGTCAATTCACAAGATATCAAATCCGCGTAAATTTATTATTAATCCTCTTAATATTATCTAAAACTTTTATATTGACAAGTTTTTTATAGGACCAACCGTTATAGCAAAAAAAAATTAAAAACAAAAAAAATCCCTGCCGGCTCCGCCTGCAAACAAGTTATTTTTCGAAGTAGGCGGTTCCAACTCCCGCATCTTTTCGAAACTGATACATAAAATCAAGGGGCATAAAATCTCGGTCATGTTCGTAAATAATGGGCAAAATCGAACCAAGGTGGGATGGGGATGGGGGGGGGGGCTTTTTGTGAAAATAAAAAAATCTCATAATTTCTTAATTATGATACGTATCGAATCCGTTTGAAGTTATTATTACTTCTAGGAAAAGGGCCGAAATTTTATGTATGACAGATTTTTGATATCATTAAAAATGACCCCAAGAGGGGGTGGGGAAGGGGGCTTTTAGAAGAAAAAAATTCATAACTTCGTCAATTCAGAAGATATCAAATCCGTTTAATTTATTATAAATCCTCTTAATATTATCTAAAACTTTTATATTGACAAGTTTTTTATAGGACTAACCCTTATAGAAAAAAACCCCTGCCGGCTCCACCTGCAAACAAGTTAGGTTTCGAAGTAGGCGGTTCCAACTGCCGCATCATGGCAAAAAGGTCATTTTTTCCGCAATTCCCAACAAACAGGCGCCCAACGGTCTGCGTCTTCGAAATCTACCTGTGCCTGTAGGCCGAGCCGTCAGGGATTTTTTTTATTATACTTTAATTTAAAGTTATATGCATGTAATCATTTTTAAACTAAGAAATTTTTATTCTAGTATATCGATCTTAGTGTATATGTTTTTAAAATGTTATACTTAATGAATGCTAATGTCTGTGGCTAATTGCCATGGCCATTTAAATTGTCTTATAGAGTGCTATTTGTTTGGCTGTAATCTGAAGCTGTTTTTATTTGAATAATACTTTTAATCTCTAAAAATTATACATCCATACATTACGGAGGATGTATAAATCAGCAGTACAATACGGATATTGTACTGCGAAGTATTTCTTTGCAGCACAATATCCGTAATATTTATTTTTAAATGACTATTCAGATGCTTTTGTCAGGGTGAACTCTTATTTAAAGAGTTATAAAAAGCAATCGAAACGCCAAATATCTATTAAAATATATGCATGGTGCGAAGAAAACTTTATTTAATGAAATTTTTACTTGTTTGACTTTTTTAAAGTTCAAATTTTCAATCAAAAACATTTAAAAAATGAATGCTTTTCGCATTGAAAAGCATTGCAGAAGCAGGTTAGGACAGCCTTCAGTTTACCGTGGCGCCATCTATAAGGAGAAAAACTGTATTGTAAAATTTCAACGTTACTTTCCCCTCCATCTATCTTCCTCCGTGGTCAGTTATATGAAAAAACGCGCAAGCGAATGTTAAGTCTATGGGAAGGTTCTTGGCAGATTTCTCGCTCGCATTTTAATATTTTTAAATGATTTTTTTTTTTTTTTTTTTTTTGCGTAGGATAACTGAGGTCCATCTCTAACGTTGTTAGTTTTTAATTTTTCGATTTTGGTTCCAGTTTTTTTTATATAAAGTTACTTTTACTTTCAGAACCGGTTCCAACCGGTTCCAAAATTTAAAATGTCCGCTTATAAAAAAACTGTAACCAAAATGAAAAAAGTAAAAACTAACAACGTTAGAGATCGACCTGAGCTACCCTACTCAAAAAAGAATCATTTAAAAATATTAAAATGCGAGCGAGAAATCTGCCAAGAATCTTCCCATAAGACTTAACATTAGCTTGAGCGTTTCTTCGCGTGACTAGCGTAGGCTCTTAAAATAAGAAATGACAATTTTTAAAACCAATACCCCTATCCCTCATTTCCTTGAGTCACACAATCACAACTCCCCCCCCCCCCCCCCCCTCTCCGACCTTCGATTTTGATTTCTATATCTATTTATACAACTAAGCCTAATGAAACAGATCATCTTTTATCATTTAATTTTTGGAAAATTACCCCAAAATTTCGTTCTTCTCCCTTTGCATCTGTTTGTTTTAGACATCGAAACAGGCAATTTGTTTGTTGCCCAGCTAGTAATTGCAACTCGTACAATTACACTGACAGTCAGTGAAACACTTTATTAAACTTAATATAACAAACAACAGTTTTTAAAATCAACACCCTGATCCCTCGTTTCCGAGAGTCCGTTTCGTCTCTCAACTCTCCCACCTTCGACTTCGACTTCCATTTATATTTATTCAACTAAGCCTGATTAAACAGGTGATCTTTTATCCTTTAACTTTTGAAAATTTGACTAAAACGATTAAAGATAACAACTGGTGATCTCAACATTAGATTCTTATTCCTTTGCATCTTTTTCTTTTGATCCTCCAAACAGCCTAGCTAGTTACCGTAACATCATACCTGACAGTTAATGAAATATTTCATCACGTAGATAACTAAAAACGAAATGTTTTAAAACGAGTATTTCTCGTTTCATTTTGTCACTTTCGTTACTAATTTCATTACTACTTCACCCTCTAATTCTATCTCTATTTACACAACAATGAACTTTAAACTTAATAAAACACGCGATCTTTTACGAGTTAACTTTTGGAATTTGGCCTAACAAGATTAAAGATAACAATTAATGATGCTAACATTTGATTCTTCTTCCTTTGTACCTTTTTGTTTTCTTCATCCAATTACATGACTTGTTGCCAAAGTAGTGATTGTAACATTGGAGTGACATGTTAGTAAAACCTTTCATCACTTATAAAATGAGAATCAAATTATTTTAGCATGAACGTCCCTTGTTTTGCTGAGGCACTGTCATTGATAATTTTACACACACTCCCCAACTCCTCTATTGGCATTACAAGATGAAAGATAACTAGTCGTTGGGGGCCACCGTAACACTTACCCATCATGGATATGCATAATATAAAATATGAAAATAAAACATAGGTAAACTATTTATAAAATGCATTGCAATTCGGATAAAATCGTGGCTTGATGACATCATAGACTTTAAATGCTCTATTACTGAATTGCGTAAAAGAAACACCTTTATAACTCCAAAATTGATAATCCTGTTAACTAACGGTTTACTGCTTGGATTAAGCGTCTCATTTCCAATTAAAGTAGATCTTTGAATTGAAATGTGAATGAAATAGAGTCAGGAAAAATCGAAGAGTGTGGAAAATAGGATTACAAATATCTCGGCAACTCATTATCCAATCGACTTCATTTTTTATGCAATTTTTTTTTTTTTTTTTTTCTTTTTTTGTGCTTTTTTATATTCACTTCTTAAAATAAACAATTTCGAAAATTTTTATATACCTTTTATCAGAACGAATATTTCGAGAGTCTGAAAAAAAATAGGGAGATAGAGCGTTAACACACACACAGACAGACGGACGGCAAATTTTTTTTTCTAAAAATATGTTTTTCGGAATCTCCAGTGTCCGAAACGTGTAAATTCGTCTAAAAAAAAAAATTTCGATTTTCTAAACGATTACAAGATTTACTCTATACTCCGTATGATGGGTAAGTAAAAATGATTCCAACGTTCGATTCTTGTCTTCGCGTCTGTTTGTTTTGGTCATCGAAACAAACAACTTGTTGCTTAGCTAGTAATTATAGCATTACACTATGGGATGTTTTATCACGCATAAAATAAAAACGAAATGTTTTAAAATGTACACCCCTCGTATAATTCATTTAATTTCGTTGCTAATTTTATAACCCCCCACTCCTCGACTTCTTCTCTTTATTTATACAGCAATAGACTTATATTACTATAATAGAAACAATCGTTTTACCATTTAACTTTCTCAAATTGGCATTACAAGATTAAAGATAACAAATGAGGTTTGGTTCTTCTTCCTTTGTGCCTATTTGTTTTGTTCAAACAAAGAGACTGTTTGTCTGTTGCCAACTATAGTAATTGTAAAATTACACTGTCATATCAGTGAAACATTTTATCATACATAAAATTGAAAATGAAATACTTTAAAACAGACACCAGTTTATACTTCAATCACTTTCGTGCACCATTTTACCTCCCTTCTACCTCTATTTATACATCAATGGACTTTAAACCTAATAAAACAGACAATCTTTTACCATTTAACTTTTACGAATTGTTATAACTGTCGCAAATACATACATAGCGACTTTCGATAGCTTAAAACTACCCGTTTTAATACTTTCGTCATTTTTAAAACAATAGAAAATAATACTTTAATACGTGAAAAACATTCCTTTTAAAAAACATAACGAATATCTTTTTATTATCTCACTTCCGTGCCGACAAAACATTCTACAAAACCATTTCTACAACAACAACATTTTTTCACACAGCTTGGAAAAATACAGTTACAAAAACAAAAAACATCTTGCTCACACAGCTTAGAAATTTACATCTACAAAAACAAAAACATATTTCTCACATAGCTTAGAAAGATACATTTATGCAAACATCGCCTGTTAGTAGGAGCCAAGAATACGTTTAATTCAATTGGATTCGCGACAATCTCCCACCTTGAGTTTTCAACAGGAAAACTCAACAATATGCACAACAAAATTCAAAATAAAACAAAATATGTGTAACATTATACTTACATTACATGGCCAAAGTATAGATATTCTTAATCCTAATTTTCAAAGACAAATTATACAAATTTCTGCAAAAATTCAAACAAAAATTAAACATATTATTACAAATTCAAATTAACACTAGGAAATGAGATCTACTAAAAAATAAGGAAAAAAGTTTGAAAAGTTCAGTGTTCAAAAAAAATAGTCTTATGACTGAAAACGTTTTGGAACAGTCACTGTTCTACCACTTCTTGTTCGTAATATTGGTTCTAAAGAGTTTTCTTTTGGAATCTCTAGATTATACAGTTTTTGTATTGGTCTTAAAAGTTCACCATTTTCAGTTTTTACCCGAGCAACTCTCGGGTGACCATCTTTTCCAGAAATTAGTTCTTGCACACGAGCTAAAGTCCAATACGTACGTTTCTTATCAGACTCTACGAGAACGACATCACCAACGGTCAGTTGCTTGGCATTCTTTTGCAGGGAATTTTGTTGGCGTAACTGCCCTAAATACTCAATACGGAATCGTCTTCTAAGATGTTCTCGAACTTGTTGTCTATACTTTGCTCTTCTGTTTAATTCTTGTGCGTCAATTGCATCAAAATCTATCACATCTGACGATCTTATTTCTTGAAGAAACATTGATGGTGTTAAAGGTGCTAGATCATCCACATCTTCTGAGACATACGTGAGTGGTCTAGCATTTACAACTTGTTCGCAGTCACAAAGAATTGTGATAAGCTCTTCATAGGATAATGAGGCTCTACCTAGTACTTTCCTCAAGATGCGTTTCACCATTTGTATCAACCTCTCCCACCAACCACCCCACCAGGCAGCAGTAGGCGGATTGAATTTCCAACGAATCTTTTGTACAGCTGCTGCAGCTGAGATCTGTTCCCAATCGATGTCTGAAAAAGCTCTATCTGCACCAACAAAATTTTTACCATTATCAGAATAAACGGTCGTCGGTCTTCCTCTTCTCGCTATAAAGCGCCTAAAAGATTGGAGGAAGGTATCTGTTGCTAATGACGTCACTAATTCTAAATGTACGGCCCTGTACACTGCACAAGTGTACAACACAATCCATACCTTTTTTCTATTTTTCAAATATAAGGGCCCAGCTAAATCTACTCCAGTTATTTGGAATACTGCCGCATCTTGAACTCTTTCTGCTGGCAATGCAATAGGTTCTGACTCTGTCTTCTGTGCACTAAATATTTTACAACGCACGCATTTCTGAACTACTGCTCGAATGGTTTTCCTGGCTTTCAGGATCCAGTAGTCTTCTCGTATAGATGTCATCAAAAGAGCCACTCCTGCATGTAATAGCTCTTGGTGTTTCCAGGAGATCAATCGATGGACTACAGGATGGTCAGACGGCAAAAGAATTGGGTACTTAAAATTGACAGTATCTTCTCGATAGATGACTTGTGTTTTTACTCTGATGATACCATCTTCATCACGGATTGGTCTTAGGCTACGAATTTTCTCATTATTCTTTTCATCAAAGCTGTCTTTCTGGATCAAAATCATTAATTTTCTTTCAGCTTGTTCTATTTCTAAACATGTAAGATCAGATACTTCTTTTAAATTCGGTTTTCTTGAATTACTTATGAATCTTAGAATCCATGCAATCAATCTTATTATTTTCTTGTATGATGAAAATCGTCGATAATACCAATCATTAGGTTTCGTGTTCTTGTTTAATGCTGAAATGACACTTTTCCGTTTCTCAGTATTAATAACTTCTTCATCTGGTGATTCGACACTTTGAGGCCAAGTAAATTCTGGCTCAGCCAGCCAGGCTGGTCCCTCCCACCATTTTAGCTGCAAGAACTGTTCAATGGAACAACCTCTGGAAGGAAGATCAGCCGGATTAAATTTTCCTGAAATATGTCGCCACTGATCTTTCTGTGACAAAGATCTGATTTCTTCTACACGATTCCAGACAAATGTTCCCCATCTATCATCTCGCTTTATCCAGCTTAAAGCTGTGGTTGAATCACACCAATAACAGATCTTCAAATTTGGAATTCTTAAATCAGCAATGACACGACTACCCAACCTGGCTCCAATGCAGCATGATAAAAGCTCTAACCGCGGTATAGTTAGGTTCTTAAGAGGAGCTACTCTTGCGCGTGCTTGTATAAAACTCACCAAAATTTCATTTTTCTTCTTTACTCTCAGAAAAATACAAGTAGCATATGCGTGTTTACTTCCGTCACAAAATATGTGAAGGCTTACATCATTTTCAAAATTATCTAGATTCATCCAGCGCTCAAGTTCGATGTCAGAAATTAATTTTATTCCCTGCACCCACTTCAAAAATTGTTTAGCTAAATTCTCTGGAATTAATTCATCCCACTTTAATTTCAACTTCCAGCATTCTTGTAGAATAAGTTTAGGGAGCAAAGTCACGGGTGATGCAAATCCCAAAGGATCAAAAACCTTCTGAGCCAATGAAAGTAGAGCTCGTTTTGTAGGAATAATTTGCTCTTCCTCAATAGGGCCGATTTTGCAAGATAGGGTATCGTTTTCTAGATCCCAGTTTAAGCCTTGTACTGGTATTATGTTAACTGTTGAAGTTTCAGACATAATTTGAATTGGATAATTTGACAGCCATCCCCTTAAATTGAATTTCGCGGAGGACAGTAACATTCTCGATTCCATTATGAACTTGTTTAACTCTTCAGTTGTGTTGAAACTACAAACACAATTATCTACATACAAAGATTCATTCAAAGTTTCTGCTGTAGAAACAAAATTGTCAGGTGTACTTTCCAGATGGTGTTTCAGAGTAGCCGCTAGTAAAAAAGGGCTGCAATTGATTCCGAAAACCACACGTTTATGTCTGTAAATTATATTATCCTTCCATAAAAACCGTAGATAGTCTCTATCACTTTCTGTAATACCTATCTGTAAGAATGCCTTTTCTATATCAGATACTGCACCAACAGGAAATTTCCGAAAACGATGCAATATTGTCGGAATCATTTCAATCATATTTAATCCTTTATCTAGACAATCATTTAATGAAGGAAAACCTTTCACATGAGCCGAAGCATCAAAAACCGGCCTTACTTTAGTAGTTTCACTCGATTCTTTAAATACAGGCCTGTGTGGCAAATAATGTATTTTGGATTTTTTATTATCGACCACCCTTTCAATTATTCCTGCGCATTTAACCATGTATCAAATACTTCATTATAAACTTCAGTTTTATTCAAAGTTGATAACCTTTTCTTCGTTGCAGCAAGCCGTTTTTCGGCCAATTCTCTATTACTAGGTAAGCGGGCATTATCCAGTACCCAAGGCAATGCTACTTCATACCTCCCATCTGAATCTATTCTTATGTTTCTTTTAAAATGTTGCATAGTTTCTTCATGAATTTCATTTTTAGTTTTAGATTCCACCGGATCAGTTATACCAAGAATATCTAGCTTCCATAAGTCAGCAACGGAACTTTCGTTCCAAAGAGACGAAATAACCATAAGAGAATCATTTGTTTCAGATTTAATGCCTGGAATTTTCCCCATGAGAGTCCACCCCCAATGGGTCTTTACAGCAACCGGACCACTTTTTAAAACTTTAATATTTCCGGTGAGTAATTTTCCCGCCACATCGGAACCAATTAACAATTTAATTTCGTTTTCGGTTTTATATACATTGTTTTCAACATCCGAAATCTTAATACCATATTTATTTAATTCTTTTAACCAAGGTCCATTTGGCACCTTTTTTATATTAGAACAAATAACAGGAACATCTAAAACATGCATATCACATTTATAACTATTATCAATACTACTTAAATGAATTCTATATTTGTTGTGGTTTGTCTCATTTGTTTCAACACCACCAAATAATTTATGAATTAATTTAACTTCATCAATACTTTTATAATTCAAATACTTAATTACATCTTCTGATAAATATGAACGCTCTGAGCCCGTATCTATGACTCCCCGTACAATTTTTTCTTTGCCATCGTGCTTTACACGTACATGCAAAGTTTGTAATAACACTGATGGGTCGGAACCTTGAGTAGTCAAAACAGTATCACTACTCCCTGACTCATGTTTACGACTTTCTAATGCCGTATTACTCTCTTCATTACAAACATTTTGACACATTACAGCAAAATGCCTTTTACCACAATTTAAACATTTAATCTTCGATTTACAGTGACGTGAAATATGATTTTTCTTAAGACAGACAAAACAAGCCCCCTTTTTCAAAATTATACTTCGTTTATCTTCAAAAGAAAGCGAATTAGCTTTAAAACATTTTTCTGATAAGTGACACTTGTCACAAAATATACATGTTTCCTCATATTTCTTAATTAAATGTTTATCCTTAGATTTATCACTTACAAATAAATCAGTAGCAGTTGGCACAGAATTATATTCAACATTTTTAAATCTAGTAAAATTCTTAGATTTATCAAAACCAAAACTAGTACGCGCCAATAAAATACGTTCTTCAGACAACACTTCATTTTTTAAGAAATTAAGTATAGAATTTAATTCACTCTTACCTTGATCAGACTTCTCACGATCCCGTTCCCAAATTCGGAGAACATCATGAGGTAAACACGATTCCACCAACGGGAATAAAATGCTAGCGTATTTATCCTCTGTGACCCCAAGAGATTCCAACGATCTAAGTTTGGTTTCTAGGTTGTCATATAACGACGACAAATTACACTCTCTTTTCGATGTATTATTATTACACAATACCAGCTGCAGCAGATCGCGAACATAAATTTGTATCAGAGTGTCTTCTCTTCCGAATCTTTCTTTAAGATGTTGAATTACTTTAGCATAATTTTCAGCCGATATAGGATAACTTTTCACAATTTGAGACGCTTTCGATTTCGGAGTAATTGCTTGCATCAGATATACGAACTTCGAGTGATCGTCTAACACAGTGTCTTCGTGAATTTTCTTGAAGGTATTCCAAAATGTTAGCCACGATCTTGAGTCCCCATCAAACGGCTGCAAACTAATTTCAGGTAATCTAAGGGTGCGGGATCCCATTCTTTCGTTTTCTATCGAATTAGATAAAAGAGGCTGATGTTCGACGGTAGGCTTAACAAAAAAATGTCTTACACTTTGCTTCACTGTTATTAATTTTTCATGGTATTCCTCGCATGCCTCGAACTCTTTTACATAATCTTTTTCTGGAGACCCATTCGCCAACATAAAATTTAATATTTCGTCATCTGTGGAACGTAATCTTGATGCTTTGTCTACTAATTGATCTAAAAGCTCTTCTATTAGATTAACATCTGGGCTTGACTGGTTAATAGCTTCGTTTAAAGCATTTTAAGTAAATGCGCTTCTAAGGGGTGTTCTTTTTATTTTTAACGCATCCATACTTGAACAGTTTTCCACTTAAAAAATATTACTTCCTATGTCCTTCTGTTCGGGCGCCAAATTATCGCAAATACATACATAGCGACTTTCGATAGCTTAAAACTACCCGTTTTAATACTTTCGTCATTTTTAAAACAATAGAAAATAATACTTTAATACGTGAAAAACATTCCTTTTAAAAAACATAACGAATATCTTTTTATTATCTCACTTCCGTGCCGACAAAACATTCTACAAAACCATTTCTACAACAACAACATTTTTTCACACAGCTTGGAAAAATACAGTTACAAAAACAAAAAACATCTTGCTCACACAGCTTAGAAATTTACATCTACAAAAACAAAAACATATTTCTCACATAGCTTAGAAAGATACATTTATGCAAACATCGCCTGTTAGTAGGAGCCAAGAATACGTTTAATTCAATTGGATTCGCGACAATAACAAAATTAAAGACAGTAATTAATGATTGCAGAATTTTGGTTCTTCTTCTTTCGCACCTGTTTGTGCTTCCACGCAGACGATTTGTTGTCCAGATACTGGCAGTCAGTGAAACCTTTCAATACCCATTAAAAAAAGTTTTAAAATCGGCACCCCTTTTTTCCTTAAGTCACTTTCGTTCCTAATCTTACAGCCCCCCCCCCCTTCTTCTCTATTTTTATGTATACAACAATAGACTTTCAACAGACGATCTTTTATCATTTAACGTTTGCAAATTGGCTTAACAAAATTAAAGATAGTAATTAATGATTACAACGTTTGATTCTGCTATTTTCGCGCATGTTTATTCTTCACGCAGACGATTTATTGCTCAGGTACTGACAGTCAGTGAAATCTTTCAATACCCATTAAAAAAAGGAGTTTTAAAATCGGCACCCCCTGTTTCCTTGAGACATTTTCGTTCTTAATCTTACAACTCTTCTCTCCCCCCCCCCCCCCATCCTCTATTTTTATGTATACAACAATAGACTTTCAGCAGGCGATCTTTTATTATTTAACGTTTGCAAATTGGCTTAACAAAATTAAAGATAGTAATTAATGATTACAACGTTTGATTCTTCTACTTCCGCGCATGTTTGTTCTTCACGCAGACGATTTATTGCTCAGGTACTGATTGTCAGTGAAACCTTTCAGCACTCATTAAGAAAAAATAAGTAAATAAATAAAGTTTTAAAATCGACACCCCTTGTTTCATTGAGTCAATTTCGTCTCTAATCTTACAGCCCCCCCCCCCCTTTCATCTGCGACTTCTATTTTTATGTATACAACAATGGATTTTAAACTTTATAAAACAGGCGATCTTTTATCGTCTAACTATTGCAAATTGGCTTAACAAGATAAACGATAACAATTAATGCTTCCAACATTCGATTCTTCTTTCCTTAGCGTCTGTTTGTTTTGGTCATCGGAACAGACGACTTATTGCTCAACTGGTGATTGTAACATTACGCTGACACTCCAGTGTAACCTTTTATCACGTCAATCTTAGATGTACTAACAGATTATCAGCTCCCTTTGGCCGCACTCCGCGCACGGTAGAAGCTTCAGTAGCCCCAACAATGGCCTTTTTTGTTTTTTCTAATTGATCAACCAATTTATCTTTTTCGCAAAACATCTCCGCTCATGAATACATGAGGCTGTCACGCATATTCGGTATTTATTGCTCCGGGCCATTTCCTTGTTTTGCATTTCACGCATGTTTGTTTTTTGCTCAATTCCGAATTAGTTTCTTATGGTTATTCATAGATGCGAAGGCTTTGTGCATGCAATATCGATTGTTTTATAATATTGCGCGTCAAAAACAGATAAGACTAGACGCAGCACGATAAATATACAGCGGATAATAATCAATTCGAATTCTGATGGGACTTAGAACATGTTCGAATTATCCAAAATTATTCATATTAATCGAAAATTGCATATTACAGAATAAAGGAAGCATATCATGTCAATAAATAATATCGAAGAACAATAATAATAATTTTATTCTAAATTTGTTTATCATATTCCTCTTCTATATTTACTTTTTGGCATATATTTTGTCTTGGATCTTTAGATGAAAAATATATTTTTTTAAAGTTATTACCCACTGTATACAATTTACAGCACACATAATAGTTTTTATTAGCTCACAGGCTATCAAAGCCTGAGAGGTAATGTGCCCGTCCGTTCTGTATGTTACATACGTATGTATGTACGTATGTATGTATGTACGTATGTATGTACGTAACGCGATAACTCTTGATAGAATTATCCGATTTACTTCAAATTTTGTATATAGGCTCATTGTGATAAGGCGCTTCCCTGATTAGTTTTGGGGGTTCATTGGTTAAGAATAAAGGGGAAAGGGGGGCTAATCCCTCCCTTAATTTAGATAAATGGGTTTTTTATGCAGAATTATCAGATTTTCTTCAAATTTTGTATATAGGTTCATTGTGGTACGGCGTTTTCCTGAGTAGTTTTGGGGGGTGTCATTGGTTAATTATAAAAAGGGGAAGGGGGCTAATCCCTCCTCCTCAATTTAGATAAATGGGTTTTTCATCCAGAATTATCCAATTTTCTTCAAATTTTGTATGTAGGTCCATTGTTGTAAGGCTCTTCCCTGATTAGTTTTGGGGGTTCATTGGTTAAGTATAAAGAGGGATACGGGGGTCTAATCCCCCCTTAATTTAGATAAATGGGTTTTTCATGCAGAATTATCCGATTAGCTTCAAATTTTGTATATATGTTCATTGTAATAAGGCCCTTCCCTGATTAGTTTTGGGTGTTCATTGGTTAATTATAAGGGGGGATGATCCCCCCTTAATATGCGATTTCTTTATTTTTCGTCGGGCATTATTCTTTGAAATAAGAGTATAATATACAATTAGTGTGAAGCCTGTGAGCTCAATGCCCTCAGTTTAACTGGGCAGTTTTCTTTTTTATTGTATTCATCTGATGTGAATTTTTATTTTAACATGTATTTAGTCTTTTCTTATTTAATATAAAAGAAAATGAATAATAATTTTATTTCCAAACATATTTATCATATTCTTCTTCTAAATTTACTCTTTGGCATATATATATATATTTTTGTCTTGGATCTTTAGATGAAAATTATTATTTTTTTAAAGTTGTTACCCACTGTATACAATTTACAGTAATGCGTAATAGTTTTCATTGTATTCATCTGCTATACATTTTTATTTTAACATGTATTTTGTCTTTTCTTGCTTAATATAAAAGAAAAGGAATAATAATTTTATTTCAAAACATATTTGTTTATCATATTCATCTTTTATATTTGCTTTTTCGCTGAAATTTTGTCTTTGATTTTTAGATGAAAATTATTTTTTTAAAGTTATTACCTGCTGTATACAATTTACAGCACATATATAGTTTTTATTGTATTCTTCTTCTATACATTTTTATTTTCACATGTATTTAGTCTTTTCCTATTTATTATCAAAGAAAAGGAATAATAATTTTATTTCCAAACACATTTATTTTTGTTCATTATATTCATCTTCTATATATTTACTTCACATATATTTTGTCTTTGATCTTTAGATGAAAATTATTTTGAATGTTACTACTGCACTATAGACCTTTTTATATAATTCCATCAATTATAAATCCAGCGCATGTTCTTTTCATTTTAAACTTCTCCTGCACTTTTTATTTTGACATATATTTAGCTTTCTAACACAACATAGTCGAAAAATGTTTCTAAATTTGGTTTGTCTCGCCATCTGCCCGTGCTCTAACTCGTGTAAATATACTGGGATTGCCATGTAATTCGTATATGTCATTTCAGTTTACCATAGCAAGTTCGGTATTGAAAATGAAGTGTGTAGCATTTATAGTTCGCTTACACGGACACTCAAGACAATTCCGTTACATTATGGTCTATGCAAAAAAACCGTTTGCAGTGTATTTTAATGATGTTACACTATTTCAAATATATTGAAATTGACATACCTAAATGAGGTGCACTACATGACGGTTATTATACAATAGAGTGTGCATAGCATTTATCATTCGTTTACAGGGACACAAAATAATTCGGTTACAGTTACTGTCTGTGAGTGATAATTGCTAGATATGCGTTTCAATTGTGGTGTGCGTTTTTAAATTTAACTAACTTTTTACATATTCCTTGGTGTGTATAAATTCCATGGATCGTATACAGGGCTGCACAAAATAATTCCAGTAAATTTATTTTAATAAAAGAAATTGCTGAAAGGAAATTCTCAACTGTGCTGTGCGTTTCTAGACTGAACTAAATTTTTTATACTATATAGTATATATACAAATCTATAGATCATATACAGGACTGCACAAAATAATTCGGCTATTTTTCCGATTCTAGATGGTAATTGCCGAAATTGAGTTTTCAAATGCGTTAAGACTTTTCAAAATTGTTTATTTAGGCATTTTTTACCTTGTTAAACGGTGATGTTTCTTTACAGTGTTCTGAAAGTATTGGAAAATGTTTCATAATCTATTGCTTTACGCATAATTTTTATTTCTTGTTTATTTAACTTTTCAGGAAAAAAAAGTAATATTCTAAAGTTATTGTACATAAAAATTTTAATGTTAAATTCCAGTATACATGTGCTTTTCTATTCTTTACTCTCCTCCTATATTTTACTTTTCTTTTCATTTTTTGCTACTCTCAAATTTTAGAACTTATTAGCCTTTCCTTTTAAAATATATTCCTATTAAATTAATATACATAAATATACTTCTATAATAAATTCTTCTTCTTTTCTTCTACTAATTTCTTTATCGTTTTTTGTAGCACTTAATATAATTTGCTAATCTTTCTTATTAAAATATATTCCTATTATACATATTCCAGTGTACATAAAGTTTTTGCGTATTCTTCATATATTTCTTGTCCTTTCATTTTTTGTTCTTCTTAATTATTATTAAACATATCAATCTTTTGTATTAAGTTCTATCATATATATATACACTTTGACGTATTCTATTTCTTTTTCTTTCTTTCTTCTTTTCATTTTTTATTGCGTTTAATTACTACAACTTATTGATATTTGCTATCAAAATCATATTTGCTCTTCATTCGCCAGCTAACCATAAAAAGCTACTGCACATCTAACAAGCGCTTAACTGTTGAGTTTAATAACCCAAAATTAACATCAGCTCATCACACTAAAGCAGATGAAAAAAAAGGAAGTCCTTCACCTCCGGAAATCTGACAATTACTTTCACTCTTTTAATTTTAACAGGAAACATACGGCGTAGGCTATAATCACGAATATTTTCCTGTTCGGATGTTTTTAACACTTTCTAACATATAAAAACTAGTCGTTGGGGACCACCGTAATACTTACCCGTCATGGATATGCATAATATAAAATAGGAAAATAAAACATGTGTAAAACTATTTATAAAATGCATTGCAATTCGAATAAAATCGTGGCTTGATGACGTCCTAAACTTTAAATGCTCGATTACTGAATTGCGTAAAAGAAACATCCCTATAACTCCAAAATTGATAATCCTATTAATTAACAGTTTACTGCGTCGGATGAAGCGTCTCTTTTCCAATTGAAATATATCTTTGAATTGAAATTTGAACGAAATACAGGGTCATGAAAAATCGAAGAGTGTGGAAATAGGATTACAAATATATCGGCAACTCATTATCCGATCGACTTCATTCTTTATGCAAATTTTATGTTTTTTTATTGTCTTTTATATTCACTCCTTAAAAAAAGAATTTCGAAAATCTTTATGTTACCTTTTATCAGAACGAATATTTCGAGAGTCCGAAAAAAATAGTTCCGGATCATCGAGGTGACTGAAATTCTATAATCTCATTATTACATACTAAGTACATATAAAATTTCAAGTCTCTATCTCACTTTGTTCGGGAGATAGTTCGTTTACAGACACACACACACAGACAGACGGACGGCAAATTGTTTTTTTTTTTCTAAAAATATGTTTTTCGGAATATCCAATGTCTGAAACGTGTAAATCCGTCAAAAAAATTGTTTCGTTTTACAAAACGATTACAAGACATACCCTATACTACGTATGATGGGTAAGTAATAATAGCAAATAAAACCTTTGTGTAAGAATATTAAAAGGAAGAATACCACCGTAAAAATGCACATATAATACACAAAAAAAGCAGCAAACAGCTGTTTCGAATCCTTCGAGATTCTTCTTCAGAGCGACAAAGAACAAAGTATTATTTGTGCATGCTTAACGTTGGTATTCTTCCTTTGAACTTTCTAACATAGTTGAAAAATATTTCTGACTTCGATTGTCTGGACATTTGTACGACCGTCAGTGCTCTAACTCTCGTAAATATACTCAGATTGCTGTGTAATTTTAAGTACTATTTACGTTTACTATAGCACGATCGCTATTAAAAAATAAAGTGTGTATAGCATTTATAGTTCTTTTACAGGGACATTCAAAAGTATTCTGCTACATTGCGGTCAATAGAAAAATCCTTTCAAATGCATTTTAATGATATTACACCATTTCAAAAATAATGAAATTGATATGCATTTACGAAATGCACTAAAACATGCATTCTCTAGAATAATGAATGCGAAGAATTTATTATTCATTTACAGGGCAACACAAAAGAATACCATTACATATTGGTCTACGGCGAAAAACTATTTGCAGTATATTTTCATTATGTTAACTATTTCAAATATAATGAAAATGATATACATTACTGAGGTTTACTACAAGATACTTTCTGTGGAATATGTTGTACACAGCATTTATCCTTCACTGCAAGGACACACAAAAGATTTCGGATACAGTACTGTATGTTATGGCATACTTTTTATAGTTTTATTAAATTTTTGTATACTATGTGGTGTCTATAAATGATGTATATTATATACAGGGCTACACGAAAGAATTCGTAAGTATTATTGAGTATGAGCATGAATTGCTTAAAAGTGGTTTTTAATTGAGTTATGCAGTTTCAAGCTGAACTATAGTTAGTTTACTAAGAGATGTTTGTAGAATATAAATAAAATCATATACAGGGCCACGCAAAAACTGGATACATGACGGCTTATAGATGACAATTTGTGGAAAAAATATTTTAGTAGTTTTAAGCCTGTTTTAGCATGATTAAATTTTACCCTAATATTTGGCTTGTATAAAAATCCGTAGGCTGTAGGTAATATACAAAGCTGTACAAAAGAATTCAAGTATGTATTCGTCTATTAGTAGAAATTGCTGATGGAGAATTTTCAAACTACTAGGGAGCTCAGCCCCCTACTCGCTAACGCTCGCCAACCCCCCGTGAATTGCGAAGCAATTCACATTGAGACCGCTACGCGGTCCCAGCTCGCTTCGCTCGCTCGCTCCTTTTTATTTTTCTAGTAGTTCTAGCCGGAATAAGTACTACAATAAATCATTTGAACATATGAAATTGACATTTTTTTTAATGTAAAAAAGTAATTGAAAACTCCGTTGAAAACACAACTAAAAATGCATTTAGTTGATGCTACTAATGGGCATATAAATCATTTAAATACTATGAAAAAAGATCTTGGAAATATAATTAGTTTAAAACTTATTGCACCTATAATATTGTACAGCACGGCTTAAATTCATAAAAAAAAAAAAACACCACTACGTGGTAGGAAGATAATTTATCATCAATGATTGTTTAAATTTCGTTTGACATTTTACTATTCTAATTGATTATAGATTTCTGAAAAATAAATTATTTTTACTTCAATAAAACAGCAACAGATGGCAGCAGGGGCATTCTAGAAAGTTTATATTTTATTATCTCCGATTTTTTGTGCAAGTGAAATTCGTAAATAAATTCTAAATAAGAGTTGAGAATTAATTTGAAATTTATTACTCATAATTAAAATGAGGAATCATTTCAGACGCTTTGGATTACGTTCATATTATTTTATTTTTAATAATTGCTAACTTGAGTTTCACTGCCCTGACACTGACCGCCATATTGGAGGCTGAGCTAACACAATCTTGTCTGTTCATTGGTCTGAGCTCTGGAAACTACGGTTGTTGCCAACGATAAGGTAGAAATTCAGCCCTATTTTCGCGCCACGTAAGACAAATATATATATAGATTAGACGTTTTCTTACTAAACTAAATTTTAGCATAACCCTGTAGAATTTTTAGAAATCTATAGATCAAATACAAGGCTGCATAAAAAAAAATGGAGTATTTTTCCGCCTATGGACGATAATTGCTGAAATCTGATTTTCAAATATGTTATGCGGTTTCTAAAATGTTTACTTAGGTATCTTATTTACCTTATTAAGAGCCTACATCAGTCACGCGAAAAAACGCTCCAGCTAATGTTAAGTCTATGGGAAGGTTATCGCGCGATTTCTTGCTCGCATTTTAATATTTTTAAATGATTTTTTTGCATAGGATAGCTGAGGTCGATCTCTAACGTTGTTAGTTTTTACTTTTTCGATTTTGGTTCCAGTTTTTTTTTATATAAGGGTAATTTCACTTTCAGAACCGGTTCCAACCGGTTCCAAAATTGAAAATGTCCGCTTATAAAAAACCGGAACCAAAATCGAAAAAGTAAAAACTAACAACGTTAGAGATCGACTTCAGCTATCCTATGTAAAAAAAAATCATTTAAAAATATTAAAATGCGAGTGAGAAATTGCGCGATAACCTTCCCATAGACTTAACATTAGCTGGAGCGTTTTTTCGCGTGATTGATGTAGGCTCTTAACCAGCATAGTTTTGTTACAATATTCTGGAAGTTTTGAAAGTGTTTCATAATCTATGAATCTATGATTGACGCATGATTTTTCATTATTGTTAATGACTAGAAACAGTTTTTGATAGTTTTTAGGTGCGTTCTTAATTATATAAATATACGTAAGCACCTATAGTCGTCGTCTGGTCCGTCCGTCCGTATATAATAGAACAACGAAAAATCTACCCGACCGAATGGTTTGAAATTTAACGTATAGAATCGTTGCAGAATTTTGTCGAGTCATTTCAAATTTTATGAAAATCGAATCAAAACTTAAAAAGATATTATTAAAAGTTTTCTTTATTCTATTAAATCCTATCGTGCGTAATCTATATAATAAAAGCGCAAGTCATGTGACTGAGGAAAACAAATACGAGCAAACCACTTCTTTTTTCATATGCCAAACGGCCATTTCTATTCAAAATTATTTTTTCGAATAAAATTGCATAAAAGTTACATTTTTAGGAAGACCGTTGAGAAAAATTGTTTGTTTGAGAGATGAGTTACATTAAAAAATGTATAGATTCTGTGAGATAATTTCAGTGGAAATTAGGTTAATAGCGTAATAGAGTAAATAAACACAGGAGATTCGTTCATTATGAGTCATAAAAATATTAAGCCATGGTGGTAATCATGGTGATCTCCATGGTGAATTTTGCAGCGCTGTCTGGTGTGGAAGAAACAATTCGCATTTTTAAACGTGGCATACGTAATAAGAAAAAAAAAGGTCATGTTCATTTCGCTCATAGCAGACAATATAATTCATTTCACTGAAATAATAAGGATGATTTTTTTACATTGTGAAACTAAGCTAATAAAACGAACGAACCTCCTATGTCACGTTTAACCTTACAATTTCCAACTTGTTATATATGTTATGCAAGTTCTCATGTATATGGATTCTAGAATTTAATGTACATTTCCCATGAAATCCTCGCTGATATTATAAAATGATAATAATAATTTTTTGCATAAAATCTATTCATCATGAAAAATATTTTTTTAAAGTTACTTGTTTACTAACCAAAAGTTCCAGTATACACATCCTTTTCGTCACATTTTTCTTTTTCTTATCTTTTTTACAGCTCTTAATTAATATGACTTTTTAACATTTCTTATTAAAATTACTCCGTCCACTATCTAGTAATTAACTGCAATTTTCAACTAACAAGCACTTCACTACTGCGTTTAATAAACCAAAATTAACCTCGAAAGCTAGTCACAGTAAAAGAAAGGAAAAAAAAGTCCTTCATCACTTCAGACAATTTCAATTTTAACAGGAAATATTCGTGCACGCTATAATCGTGAACAATTTCCTATGCAGCAGTTCTTATTTCGATAGCAATTTTGATAACTTTATAATGTATTATGTGAGTTCTTATGTGGATGGGTCGTACGCTTTTAGATATACTTTTTAGGTGCTTTCGTAATTATATAAATACGTAGCACCTATAGCCGTCGTCTGGTCTGTCCGTCTGTCCGCATATAACAGCACAAAAACTACCCAACTGACTGGTTTGAAATTTAATATGTATAATCGTTGTAGAATTTTGTCGAGTCATTTCAAATTTTATGAAAATTGAATCAAAACTTAAAAAGATATTAATAAAAGTTTTCTTCATTCTATTAAATTCTATTATAAGTAATTAATTCAATGATATCCCATGATGGGTAATGATTTTAGGTTGACATGGTGATTACGTCCTATTTAAGATGGAGTCCTATTATTTCCGTATTACTGAATTCAAAAATCGAATTTGTATACTAAAATTGTTTAATTATACCAATCGTATAATCTACCAACAGTTTTTTTTTTTTTTTTTTTTTTTTTTTTTTTTTTTTGATAGATGTTTCCAGAGAAATAGATATTATATGGAAAAAGAGTCTAAATATGGATTTCAAGTTCTGAAATTTTCAAAGCTAGGCTTAAGTTTCCCATTGAAATTTTCAAAGCTAGGCTTAAGTTTCTCATTGGAATTTTAAGTAAATGTCAACAAATAATAAAATATTCCAACTTAAAATGTACTTATTTTGTTACGGAAATGAATCATATCATAACAGACGATATAATTCATTTTTCCCGTGAAATAATAACGATGATTTTTTAGGTGCGTTCGTAATTATATAAATACGTAGCACCTATAGTCGTCGCTTGGTCCGTCCGTCTGTCCGTCCGACTGTCTGTCTGACCGTCTGTCCGTCCGTCCGTCCGCATATAACAACGCAAAAACTACCCAACCGATAAGTTTGCAATTTAAAATATATTATCTTTGCAGAATTTTGTCGAGACATTTCAAATTTTATTAAAATCGAATCAAAACTTTAGGAGATATTAATAAAAATATTTATTAAGAAATTTGAATTTTTTTTTTTTTTTAAATCGGTGCTTTTTTGTTATAGGAGCTTCTGAAGTTTAATCGTCAAGCGACCGAGATACTTATTTTATTACAGAAATTAATCTGCAGACGACATAATTCATTTCACAGAATTAAAAATCCGAAAAGATCTGAATATTTATGTGACTAGCTATAGTACGAACGCACCTCATTTGTCACGTTTGACGTACAATTTCCAACTTGTTTTACATTGTCTTGTATTGGATATTTGCGCATAATATGATTTTAGTGTAACAGAATTGTAATTAATTGTTTGTAAAAGTGTATTGAAACTTAATTTCATAAAATAAAATGAATATCTATAATATGGAAATCTGCACATAAAATAAATTTTGTGTTCATGCATTTTTGCATAAGAGTGCATAACAACAATTGCACCTAGATCTGAATATTTATAAAACTATTTATAGTACGAACGCACCTCATTTGTCACGTTTGACATACAATTTCCAACTTGCTTATTATCTCCACAGATACTGTCATATAAAAATATTTTTTGGGATATATTTTGTATTTTTACTTTTTTCTACCTTTACAAGAAGAAAGTATTGGATTTGTGAAAACTTTAACTTTCGGTTTTCGACGAATTTATACGTTTTAGAAGGTTTGGACACGATTTGACTGCTTTTAGAATATGTCTGTCTGTGTGTCCGTCCGTCTGTATATGGCACAAATTTTGTAGCGCTCTATTGCAACAACTAATGAACAGAATTTAATCTAACTTCATATTCTTGTTTTGCATTTTGTAACTTATATTTTGCCCTTTTTTACTCAATCTCTTCATGAAAAACATTTTTCAAAGTCAATACTTTACTTACTTATACAAATTCCAGCATACGTGTACTTTTTACCTGTTCTTCTTAACCTTTACTGTTCAACTTTTCTTTTGTTTATTTACTAAAATATGTCAACCTTTCCATTCAAATCTATTCCTATTAAATTCCAATATGCACATACTTTTTGCCATATTCTTCTTCTTTTCCTTTTCTTTTGTTTCCTTTTTTGTTATTTTTAAGACTACCCGAAATAGTTGAAAACTGTTTTTGAATTCGGTTTGTCCGTCTGTCTTTTTGTACTGTTACTCATAAATATACTCAGATTGCTATGAAATGTTCGTATATGATTGATGTTGTAGAATGTTTGTTCTGTTTGAAAATGAATTGTGTAGTATTTATACCTCGTTTACGGAGCACACAAAAAATACCGTTACAGTATGGTCTATGTGTGAAAATCTTTTCCGATGCATTTTAATGGAATTCAAACATAATGAAACTGTTATGCATCACTGGGGTGAACCGAAACATGCTTTCTCGGAAGTATAAAATAAGAAAAAATTATTGTTCGTTTACAGGGACGCACAAAATAATTCCTTTATAATGATTCTTTGTACTATCCATTTTTAGAGACATTATTTTATTTTATAAACGCATAAACAAGCAGTGTACATGCCTCAAAGTCTTAAAAACACTTTTAAAACTACACAAAACTAGTCAATCTGTTAAAAATTGTTAAACAGTAAAAATATTTTCTCCTGTCGCTCTAAGGCATCTTCAGTCACTGATGTTATGCCTTCTGCTTCGTCAGTCAATCTGTTGAAAACCCCCATTTTTCTTTTTCCTAATAACATATGACGCCATCTATTATCTATTTTTGCGTGGGCCATATCGTTGTATATTAATTCAAATATGGTCTTTATTCCCCTTCCCTATAAAAAAAAATTAACTCAACTTCCATCTAACAAGCGTTTAACTGTTGAGTTTAATAACCCAAAATTAACATCGAAAGAGTTAATCACAATCAAAGGGGGGCGGGGGGTAAAAGGATGTCCTCCCACTTCCGGAAATCTGACAATTTCATCCACTCTTTTAATTTTAACAGGAAATATTCGGAATACGGCTATAATCACGAGTAGTTTCCTGTGCATTTACAGGGACGTGCACAAAAATTCGGTTAAAGGACGAACTATGATAGATTTCAATGTATGAAAAAATTATATTTCTTAATAATATTCCGATAGTGTTGGAAAGTGTTTCATGATCTATGCCGTGGCGCATGATTTTTCGTTCTTGTTTTGATTACTATAACTTGTTGACATTGCCTATCAAAATCAAATATGCTTTAAAAAAAAGTCCAACTTCCATCTAACAAGCGTTTAACTGCTGAGTTTAATAACCCGAAATTAACATCGAAAGTTAATCACAGACAAAAAGGGGAAAAAAGTAAAAGGAAGTCCTTCCACCTCCGGAAATCTGACAATTTCATCCACTCTTTTAATTTTAACAGGAAATTTTCGGCGTACGGCTATAATCACGAGCCACTTTCCTGTGCATTTACAGAGACGTACACAAAAATTCGGTTAAAGAACGAACTATGATAGATTTTATTGTATGGAAAAATAAATTTCTTATTTCCGATAGTGTTGGAAAGTGCTTTATGATCTATGCCTGATGCACCATTTTTCGTTCTTGTTTTAATTACTATAACTTGTTGACATTGCCTATCAAAATCAAATATGCTTGAAAAAAAAAAAAAAAAACTTAACTTCCCTCTAACAAGCCTTTAACAGTTGAGTTTAATAACCCGAAATTAACATCGAAAGTTAATCACAGTCAAAAAGGAGAAAAAAGTAAAAAGAAGTCCTTCCACCTCCGGAAATCTGACAATTTCATCCACACTTTTAATTTTAACAGGAAATATTCGGCGTAGGCGATAATCACGAGTACTTTCCTGTGCATTTACAGAGACGTACACAAAAATTCCATTAAAGGACAAACTATGATAGATTTTATTGTATGGAAAAATAAATTTCTTATTTCCGATAGTGTTGGAAAGTGCTTTATGATCTATGCCTGATGCACCATTTTTCGTTCTTGTTTTAATTACTATAACTTTTTGACATTGCCTATCAAAATCAAATTTGCTTGAAAAAAATAACTCAATTTCCCTCTAACAAGCGCTTAACTGTTGAGTTTAATAACCCAAAATTAACATCGAAAGTTAATCACAGTCAAAAAGGGAAAAAAAGTAAAAGGAAGTCCTTCCACCTCCGGAAATCTGACAATTTCATCCACACTTTTAATTTTAACAGGAAATATTCGGCGTAGGCTATAATCACGAGTACTTTCCTGTGCATTTACAGAGACGTACACAAAAATTCGGTTAAAGAACGAACTACGATAGTTTTTATTGCATGAAAAAATTGAATTTCTTAATAATATTCCGATAGTGTTGGAAAATGTTTCATGATCTATGCCTGATGCACCATTTTTCGTTCTTGTTTTAATTACTATAACTTGTTGACATTGCCTATCAAAATCAAATATGCTTGAAAAAAAAAACTCAACTCCCCTCTAACAAGCCTTTAACAGTTGAGTTTAATAACCCGAAATTAACATCGAAAGTTAATCACAGTCAAAAAGGGGAGAAAAAGTAAAAGGAAGTCCTTCCACCTCCGGAAATCTGACAATTTCATCCACTCTTTTAATTTTAACAGGAAATTTTCGGCGTACGGCTATAATCACGAGCCACTTTCATGTGCGGCAATTTTTAATTCCTACTCATCATCATCTCTTTGACGACGTTTTAAGAGCCAAGTCATTTTCCTTATAACGCTTGTTATCGTCCGTGAAATTCCCATCTGGTCGCCGAGGCGTAAGTCATGGCCGTTTTGATGTATCTCCCATCATAAATATCCGTCTGGGAATGTTGAGGCAGGGGTTTTTTAAAGCTTTTCTCGCGACAGGAGGACAGCATGTGTGTTGGCACACGCTCAAGTTGAGTTGCGTTCAGTTTTACGATCATAATTTTATATCGCTTTAATGTTAATAAGAAATTAAAAGACAAAAGTAAAATAAGTATAAAAGCTAAAAAAAAAAAAAAAAAAAAACAAGAACGAAAAATCATGTGTCAAGCATAAATTATGAAACACTTTCCAACACAGCCAGAAAACTGTAACGAAACTTCACCGTTAAATAAGGTGAAAGAAGATATGTAAGTAAACAGTTTTAGAAAACACATTCAAAAATACAGTTTTCGAAATTACCTTCCAGAGTCAAAAAAGTACTCGAATTATTTTGTGCAGTCCTGTATATGATCAATAGATGTGGATATATAGTATGATAAAATTTAGTTCAGTTAGAATATTCACATTTAGAAATTTTTACCAATCGATGGAAATACACTCGAAATCTTTTGTACAGCCCTGTATATTATCTGAAGACTTTTGTACACACCACCTATTAAGCTAAATGGCAACTTATAACTCACTCGCAGCAATTACCAAACGTAAACGACAATTTTTTTTTTCGTAGCCCTGTATATGAATTTATTTATATTCCACAAACTTCTATTAGTCTATTAAATATAGTTTAGCAGGAAAATGCGTAAATACAATTAACAACTACCCTTAAGCAATTCACTCCCATAGTCTGTAGTACTTACGAATTTCCTTGTGCAGCTCTGTATATGGTGAACCAAGATTATAAACACACACGTACTATGAAAAAAAAAAAGTTAAAAATGCAAACCAAAGTTGAAAACGCACTTATCACATATAGACTGTAAATATCGCACATGTACTGTAACCAATATATTTTGTGTGTCCCTGTAAATAAACACAATGCACACAAGAGAGCAATTTATAGTGCACCTCAGTAATGCATATAATTTTCATTATGTTTGAAATAGTGAAATATCACTAAATTACACTGCAGCCGATTTTTCCCCATAGAACGATGTGTAAAAGAATTCTTTTGTTTGCCCCTGTAAATGAAAAATAAATGCTTTGCACCCTATATTCTACAAAAAGCATGTTTTAATGCGCTTCATAATTATATATCAATTTCATGATGTTTTAAATGACGCAGCGTCGTGAAAATGCGCTTGAACCGATGATTCCCCATTGACTATGTAAAGGAATACTTTAGACTGTCCCCCCCCCCCCCCCAAAAAAAAAAAAAATAAATAAAAAAGAAATAAAAAAAAACTAAGTGCTACACACTTCTGTTGAAATAGGGAACATGCTATAGTAAACGAGAATAACATACAAAAATTTCAGGCTAATCGAAGCATATTTAGAGCACGGACAGACGGCAGACGGGCTGACGGCAGACAAACCGAAGTCATAAACACTTTTCAAGTAGGTTGGAAGGTGTTAAAAAACAATCTTTTATAAGCATTCAATGTTTATCTTAAAAAATCGCATATAATCTTAAAATTGCAATTCGTATTGTTCAAAAAAATTTCGTCACAATACATTAATTTGGTGGGGGTACCGAACTCGGGTATGGAAAATTCGACGCTTTTTTTTTACGCATAGTAGAAAGCGCGGAATAGCGAATTAATTTTCTTTAAAAAAAAAATGTAATTTTTGTTCTGCTACTTTTTTTAAGATATGGCAACAGGAAAGAAAAAAATAAAACATTATTTAAACATTGTTGAAAAATTAAACATTATTTCCTTTTTGGGATTTCTAAATTGCCAAGTGTAAATAAGTATAAAGTAAAAATATTTTTTGTAAAAACAACTGCTCTTTTACAAGAATTTAAAGTTTATCCTAAAAATCACATATAACTGCATGACTGCAATGCATTTTATTCCAAAAATTTTTCGTCAGAATACGTGAATTTGTCATAAGCCCCGATTATGGAAAAAAATTCCGCTTTGATTTATGTTTGTAAGAAAGCGCATACTAGTGAATTTATTTTTAAAAAAACTATAATTTCTTTTGCTGTGTTTCTTTTAAAAAACATGGCAACAGGGAAAAAAAAATCATTATTAAAGTTATGTAGGATTCCTAAATTGTTTTCTCTACGTATGATCATAATTTAATTAATATTAGACATGAGTTCTGTTTTACAGAAAATCTGAAAATTTATTTCAAATAGAAAGAGAGGATAGACCAAGGATATCCCACGGCTTCTTTGTGATACTAACGCTGACCATGCAAAGGCTTCAGAATCCTATAGAATATTTCTCCTCATAACACACCAATAACAATTCAATTCCGTGTATATATATATGTACTAGAGTTTTGCACGGGCCCGGCCTGGACCGAAACCCGAGCCTGGCCGCGCGGTCCTATTTTTTGTCCTGATTAGACTCGGACAAAGCCTGCAGCTCATTGTACCGGCCTTTTTTTGTTAAAATAATACTGATATTGTATATGTTTTAACGGAATCTTTAGAAAATTATTATGGTTTTTTAAATTACAAAAAAATATTTCTTAAAATCTGCCTTTTTCTCTTTATAGCGCTTTAAAATTCTGATTTTTTTCACTGACTTTCAAAATTTTTATTTTAACTTTCTTAACCTTTGGCAATATTTTGCTTATCTTTTTAAGGCTTTGATAACATAATATCTATGCAAATTATGGGTATGTAAATTGGTATTTTTAAAGCTTTCATATTCATTTATCTTATGAGGGCCAAACGCTAATTAGGTTTAAAACTGTTCTATTTTTTTTTTTTTACTGACTCTTCATTTGACCAATAATAACACTATAATGTTATTATTCCGCTTTTCACGGCTTGCTGATAAATGTACTTTTGAAATCTGAAAAATGTGCTTTTTCATATACTTAATGTAGGAAATATTCATTTAAAAAACTTAAGTTCAAGGTTACAATGGTTTTTCATAAATGTTTCTTTAGTGTATTTTAGTTGAGGAAGCCGGCAAATTCACAAACTCGCAAGAAATTGGAGTCTAAAATTTGTATTTGCTTATTTTATACAAATTATACAAGGACGATTGTCTCACCCTAATGACTGTTTGTTTCAGTTCTGGATAAACCGTTCCTTCTATAGGTGCAACAAACAATCAAAATAATAACAATTATTATTGTTATTATTATTATTATAAACTTTTATCATATAGATGTACCAGAATATTATTTCTTTAATAGTTCTAGGAATAATTTGCTAAAAAGTGCATCTGCAATTTCTATCACGATAATCACTGTAATCAAACGCCGACATATCATGAACTTAAAAACAGCAAGGACAGATAGATACCTTTTCCGGAATATTTTCATTTTTCTGAAAAACAGTACAATTTCCACAATTGACATTTAGAAAATAAAAATCCGTAAAAATGCAAGAATTTTTCCGTAAATTTGGTATATTTCCGCATTTCTTTCAAAACAGTGCAATTTCATTGTATTTGACGAAATCGGCAACTTCACAAACTCTAAATCATCGCAAGAAATTGGAATCTAAAATTTGTATTTGCTTATTTTATACAAATTATACAAGGACGATTGTCTCACCCTAATGACCGTTTGTCTCACTTTTGGATGTACACTTCCTTCTAGGTGCAATAAACAATCAAAATAATAGTAATTATTATTATTATTATAACAAACTTTTATTATATACATCTACCAGACTACTTTAATAGTTCTCGGAATACTTTGCTAAAAAGTGCATCTGCAATTTCTATCACGATAATCAGTGTAATCAAACGCCGACATATCATGAACTTACAAACAACAAGGACAGATACGTTTTCCGGATTATTTTCATTTTTCTGAAAAACAGTACAATTTCCACAATTGACATTTAGAAAATAAAAATCCGTAAAAATGCAAGAATTTTTCCGTAAATTTGGTATATTTCCGCATTGTTTTCAAAACAGTGCAATTTCAGTGTATTTGACGAAATCGGCAACTTCACAAACTCTAAATCATCGCAAGAAATTGGAGTCTAAAATTTGTATTTGCTTCTTTTATACAAATTATACAAGGACGATTGTCTCACCCTAATGACTGTTTGTTTCAGTTCTGGATAAACCCTTCCTTCTATAGGTGCAACAAACAATCAAAATAATAACAATTATTATTGTTATTATTATTATTATAAACTTTTATCATATAGATGTACCAGACTATTATTTCTTTAATAGTTCTAGGAATAATTTGCTAAAAAGTGCATCTGCAATTTCTATCACGATAATCACTGTAATCAAACGCCGACATATCATGAACTTAAAAACAGCAAGGACAGATAGATACCTTTTCCGGAATATTTTCATTTTTCTGAAAAACAGTACAATTTCCACAATTGACATTTAGAAAATAAAAATCCGTAAAAATGCAAGAATTTTTCCGTAAATTTGGTATATTTCCGCATTTCTTTCAAAACAGTGCAATTTCATTGTATTTGACGAAATCGGCAACTTCACAAACTCTAAATCATCGCAAGAAATTGGAATCTAAAATTTGTATTTGCTTATTTTATACAAATTATACAAGGACGATTGTCTCACCCTAATGACCGTTTGTCTCACTTTTGGATGTACACTTCCTTCTAGGTGCAATAAACAATCAAAATAATAATAATTATTATTATTATTATAACAAACTTTTATTATATACATCTACCAGACTACTTTAATAGTTCTCGGAATACTTTGCTAAAAAGTGCATCTGCAATTTCTATCACGATAATCAGTGTAATCAAACGCCGACATATCATGAACTTACAAACAACAAGGACAGATACGTTTTCCGGATTATTTTCATTTTTCTGAAAAACAGTACAATTTCCACAATTGACATTTAGAAAATAAAAATCCGTAAAAATGCAAGAATTTTTCCGTAAATTTGGTATATTTCCGCATTGTTTTCAAAACAGTGCAATTTCAGTGTATTTGACGAAATCGGCAACTTCACAAACTCTAAATCATCGCAAGAAATTGGAGTCTAAAATTTGTATTTGCTTATTTTATACAAATTATACAAGGACGATTGTCTCACCCTTATGACCGTTTGTCTCACTTTTGGATGCACACTTTCTTCTAAGAGCAATAAACAATCAAAATAATAATAATAATTATTATTATTATAACAAACTTTTATCATATACATCTACCAGATTACTCTAATAGTTCTCGGAATACTTTGCTAAAAAGTGCATCTGCAATTTCTATCACGATAATCAGTGTAATCAAACGCCGACATATCATGAACTTACAAACAACAAGGACAGATACGTTTTCCGGAATATTTTCATTTTTCTGAAAAACAGTACAATTTCCACAATTGACATTTAGAAAAAAAAATCCTTAAAAATGCAAGAATTTTTCCGTAAATTTAGTATATTTCCGCATTGATTTCAAAACAGTACAATTTCAGTGTATTTGAGGAAGTCGGCAACCTCACAAACTCTATTATCCCAAGAAACTGGAATCTAAAATTTGTATTTGCTTATTTTATACAAATTATACAAGGACGATTGTCTCACCCTAATGACCGTTTGTCTCACTTTTGGATGTACACTTCCTTCTAGGTGCAATAAACAATCAAAATAATAATAATTATTATTATTATTATAACAAACTTTTATTATATACATCTACCAGACTACTTTAATAGTTCTCGGAATACTTTGCTAAAAAGTGCATCTGCAATTTCTATCACGATAATCAGTGTAATCAAACGCCGACATATCATGAACTTACAAACAACAAGGACAGATACGTTTTCCGGATTATTTTCATTTTTCTGAAAAACAGTACAATTTCCACAATTGACATTTAGAAAATAAAAATCCGTAAAAATGCAAGAATTTTTCCGTAAATTTGGTATATTTCCGCATTGTTTTCAAAACAGTGCAATTTCAGTGTATTTGACGAAATCGGCAACTTCACAAACTCTAAATCATCGCAAGAAATTGGAGTCTAAAATTTGTATTTGCTTATTTTATACAAATTATACAAGGACGATTGTCTCACCCTTATGACCGTTTGTCTCACTTTTGGATGCACACTTTCTTCTAAGAGCAATAAACAATCAAAATAATAATAATAATTATTATTATTATAACAAACTTTTATCATATACATCTACCAGATTACTCTAATAGTTCTCGGAATACTTTGCTAAAAAGTGCATCTGCAATTTCTATCACGATAATCAGTGTAATCAAACGCCGACATATCATGAACTTACAAACAACAAGGACAGATACGTTTTCCGGAATATTTTCATTTTTCTGAAAAACAGTACAATTTCCACAATTGACATTTAGAAAAAAAAAATCCTTAAAAATGCAAGAATTTTTCCGTAAATTTAGTATATTTCCGCATTGATTTCAAAACAGTACAATTTCAGTGTATTTGAGGAAGTCGGCAACCTCACAAACTCTATTATCCCAAGAAACTGGAATCTAAAATTTGTATTTGCTTATTTTATACAAATTGTACAAGGACGATTGTCTCACCCTAAATGACCGTTTGTCTCACTTTTGGATACACCCTTCCTTCTAGGTGCAATAAACAATCAAAACAATAATAATAATAATTATTATTATTATAACAAACTTTTATCATATAGAATCTGCCAGACTTCTTCTCTAATAGTTCTCGGAATAATTTGCTAAAAAGTATATCTGTAATTTCTATCACGATAATCACTGTAATCAAACGCCGACATATCATGAACTTACAAACAACAAGGATTGATACGTTTTCCGGAATATTTTCATTTTTCTGAAAAACAATACAATTTCCACAATTGACATTTAGAAAATAAAAATCCGTAAAAATGCAAGAATTTTTCCGTAAATTTGGTGTATTTCCGCATTGTTTTCAAAACAGTTCAATTTCCAGTGTATTTGAGGAAGTCGGTAACCTCACAAACTCTAAATCATCCCAAAACTGGAATCTAAAATTTGTATTTGCTTATTTTATACAAATTATTAGAAGGACGATTGTCTCACCCTAATGACCGTTTGTCTCACTTTTGGATGTACCCTTCCTTCTAGGTGCAATAAACAATCAAAACAATAATAATAATAATTATTATTATTATAACAAACTTTTATCACATAGATCTACCAGATCTAAAAAATATCTATAAAAAGACTAGAAATTTTCCTTAAAGTTTTCCAAAATATTTTCATGTTTCTTTCAAAACAGTACAATTTCCATATTTGACATTGAGAAAATAAAAATCCGTAAAAATGCAAGAAGTTTTCCGTATATTTGGTATATTCCCGCATTGCTTTCAAAACAGTACAATTTCAGTGTATTTGAGGAAGTCGGCAACCTCACAAACTCTAAATCATCGCAAGACATTGGAGTCTAAAATTTGTATTTGCTTATTTTATACAAATTATACAAGGACGATTGTCTCACCCTAATGACCGTTTGTCTCACTTTTGGATGCACCCTTCCTTCTAGGTGCAATAAACAATCCAAACAATAATAATAATAATTATTATTATTATAACAAACTTTTATCACATAGATCTACCAGATCTAAAAAATATCTATAAAAAGACTAGAAATTTTCCTTAAAATTTTCCAGAATAATTTCATTTTTCTTTAAAAACAGTACAATTTCCATATTTGACATTGAGAAAATAAAAATCCGTAAAAATGCAAGAAGTTTTCCGTATATTTGGTATATTCCCGCATTGCTTTCAAAACAGTACAATTTCAGTGTATTTGAGGAAGTCGGCAACCTCACAAACTCTAAATCATCGCAAGAAATTGGAGTCTAAAATTTGTATTTGCTTATTTTATACAAATTATACAAGGACGATTGTCTCACCCTAATGACCGTTTGTCTCACTTTTGGATGCACCCTTCCTTCTAGGTGCAATAAACAATCAAAACAATAATAATAATTATTATTATTATTATAACAAACTTTTATCACATAGATCTACCAGATCTAAAAAATATCTATAAAAAGACTAGAAATTTTCCTTAAAATTTTCCAGAATAATTTCATTTTTCTTTAAAAACAGTACAATTTCCATATTTGACATTGAGAAAATAAAAATCCGTAAAAATGCAAGAAGTTTTCCGTATATTTGGTATATTCCCGCATTGCTTTCAAAACAGTACAATTTCAGTGTATTTGAGGAAGTCGGCAACCTCACAAACTCTAAATCATCGCAAGAAATTGGAGTCTAAAATTTGTATTTGCTTATTTTATACAAATTATACAAGGACGATTGTCTCACCCTAATGACCGTTTGTCTCACTTTTGGATACACCCTTCCTTCTAGGTGCAATAAACAATCAAAACAACAATAATAATAATTATTATTATTATAACAAACTTTTATCATATAGATCTACCAGACTACTTCTCTAATAGTTCTCGGAATAATTTGCTAAAAAGTGCATCTGCAATTTCTATCACGATAATCACTGTAATCAAACGCCGACATATCATGAACTCACAAAAAAACAAGAACAGATAAGTTCTACCGTATTCCTTAAAGGTCAGAACATCAGAAACATGTAGAACATCAGCTGCAACGCGTGACTGCCGTACTACCTCATTTAGGCACCCAAAACAATGAAGTCCATTTTGGACAAAACAATGGTCATTTTACAGATGGTGATAAAAAAGAAAGGAAATCAGCATAATTTCTATTTTTTGCCAGGTCACTCATCTCTGCACTGGGCAACAACAGGTAGTCGCTTCTTCTCTTGTAGCGTGGGCGGTAGTAGCTGAAGTCGGTCTACTTGCGACTTGTGTAAAATTTGAAGATTTTTTAAATCCTGCTTTACGCTTTAATTATAATACTTTTTACAGGTTGTGGTGTTATGCTCTTTAAAAGAAGTGTATATGATAGATATAAACTGTTTACAGTATCCAGATGGTCGTATTTATCCTGAAATTCCTAACATTTCTGAAAAAAAAAAAAAGAAAAGAAAAGAAATCCTGATATATGGTATATCCTGAATTTCCTGAAATTTCGGTAGTTTTGAAAATATACTACTAATAGTCATATAATTTTTCCGGGAAAATGTATTTTTATTTTTCATGGAATTCCACGAATCATTTGAGGGGGTTAGAATGACAATGGAGTAAGTCAATATTTAGTAATTTGTGAAATGAAGGGTTTAGTGAAATTTGTCGTATTCCGTTGCAACTAGTGGTCCAACTTGTTTTGCCCTGTAGCGACACCCTAATTGAGTTAAGACATATTTAAATGTCACACTGAAGAGAAATTAATACACGTTCAGTGAAAATAGGGTTATCTAGATTTTTCAAATATTTGACTTACTTCACTGTCATTCTAACCCCCTCATTTACGTCTGCGGAATTCCACAAAATCAGTATTTTGGGATTAATAGATGCACATTAAAATGCTACGACCTAAAAAATAGTTGTGACACATTTTTTTAAGTTTCACAAAAACTGATCATGAAAAATTCGCGATTTTTGTCAATTGATTGCGGAAAATTAAATTGCGAATTTTGCCAATCACATACAGGGAAAATTGCAAATTTTATCAATGAAACGGCGATAGAAATTGTGAATTTCGTTAATTGCTCATTGAAATAAAATCGCAAATTTCGTTAATTGGTCGCTGAATAAGATCCCGAACTTTGTCAATCGGTCGTTGAAAAAGATTACAAATTTCGCCAATCAGTCACTGAATAAGATCAGGAATTTCATCTATTGGACGGGTGTATGTGTGTGGGAAGGGAAACTGAGCCGGAAAATTGTAATTATTTTAGATCATAAATAATATTTATAAAAACAGATCAAATCTCTGCATTTCTCTAAAATATGTCTTAAGAAGGTCATAACTGCCAACCTTCCGGTTTTTTTCAATTCCTATAAAACCAGAAATTTTATTAAATAAAAAAAGTTAATAAATAAACACATAGAAACAAGGATTTCATTAAATAATTTTTCTGGTTCAAATCATATTTAGATGACTGAAAAGAAACCTGAAGATCGATACAATATGCACAACTTTTCTTTATTTTTTATTCCAATAGCAAATTAAAAAATAAATTTAAAGCTAATCCTACCCCATTTCAATAAATTACTGAAATAAATAGTTTATTCTATCGCTTTTTAACTTTTTTGAGTGATTTGGCTTTCGAAAATAATTCAGACAACAAATTCCGTCATTATCTTCAAAAACATTTCTAAGTTCGAAAGAGAGCATTTTAATGAAATTAAAACAAGCATCTTCGAACTTAAAGCTAAGTAAACTTTAAAACTGTTTCTTAGGTAATAAGATTCGTTTTAAGAAGGCTTCACATATGACTGAATTTTCATTTACTTTCTTTAGTAAGGAAACGACGTTTACGTGTTTTTTTTTTTTTTTTTTTTCTTTTCTTTTTTTCCTTCGCTGTACTTACTCCTCGGGTCTCCATTAAACGTAAAGAAAAAGGACATTATTCTAAATGTTTGTAAGAAAGTTTAACGATTTCATTGACGATTTTAAATTTATCCTCAGAGAAGGTATATTTAAATAAGTTAAGACAATTAACATAATCGATAGAGCAAAGCAAAAGGAATTCTGGACATGAACTATGTAAAAAATAAAAATAATTTTTTTTTCTTAAACTACGAAAATAACCACGAACAAAAATATACAATAACCTCCTCCGAACTGCACGATTCCGAAAAGCTTTCTTTATCTTTTGAAACTTCAGAAATGTTTTCGAGATTTGAAGAAGCATGTATAAAAATACAGTTTATTTTGCTTCCACACATTTCCAGAAACGTTTCCGAACACTTTTTATAATGCATTAATAAGTTTTGCCAACCCGGAATATTAGTTTTTCGGATGCTATCAATTCTCAATTAAACATATTCAGATGTGTAACTAAATTTATGCAATGCAACAGTAAAGAAATTATATCAATTTTAATGTTAATGCAAATGTTGTTGGCATTTATCACTTTTGTCTGTATTAAAAACATGTTTCATGAGCACGAAAATGTTTACTTGAGAATGGATAATCTATATATTCCGAGTTAAGAAAACCGATTAATACACTCTAAAAACTTTACAGAAATGTTTACTTAAGAATGGGTGATCTATATTCCGAGTTAAGAAAACCGATTAATACACTCTAAAAACTACTCGGAAACAGTTATGGAAATGTTTACTTGAGAATGGATAATCTATATTCCGAGTTAAGAAAACAGATTAATACACTCTAAAAACTACTCGGAAACGTTTACGGAAATGCTTACTTGAGAATGGATAATCTATATTCCGAGTTAAGAAAACCGATTAATACACTCTAAAAACTACTCGGAAACGTTTATGGAAATGTTTTTTTTTTTTTTTATGTAGTGACCCCCACCCACCCTTTCCTTTCCCAAATAAGAGTCTAACTTCTAAAGCGAACTGTAACCTTCAAGAAATCCAATGCCATGATGGTGACATATATTCCTGTAATAAAAGTAAGGCCTCACCATATTAGAGGCCAACCAAGTTATATGATAAACATATGTAACGGATCAGAAATGTAAATTGTGATGAAAAGGGGAAATCGAAATGACGATTTTCCTGGTAATTTAAAACCAGGTGGCTATCTTTTTTTTTCAATTACATAAATATCTATATTATAAAACATTAACGTGAGTAATCGTGACGTCATATTGACGATGGTAACACCTGAACAATAAATTTCGCTTTTACTGCAATTTTTTGTTTAACTTCTAAACATCGCACAATTTCAATTTTTACTCCATCGAATAGGTGGGGGGGGGGGGGGGGGGGGCGTTATAGAAATATATATTCTTAGCGGAAAGCCCTCATTTTATATTTAAATATCTTCGCATACAAAAAATCTATACAATCTATATTATAAAACATTAACGTGAGTAATCGTGACGTCATATTGACGATGGTAACACCTGAACAATAAATTTCGCTTTTACTGCAATTTTTTGTTTAACTTCTAAACATCGCACAATTTCAATTTTTACTCCATCGAATAGGTGGGGGGGGGGGGGCGTTATAGAAATATATATTCTTAGCGGAAAGCCCTCATTTTATATTTAAATATCTTCGCATACAAAAAAAGAGGTAAGAAAATCACTTACCCGATTTTCTTTATACGATCCACCAGTAGTCATTTAGCTCGCTTAATCCATTTTCCTTAACATTTTTCTTAGTTCACTGCATAGCACAACCTGAAAACTGAGCACTATATCCTAGAAATATTACGAGAATTAATTATATTCTTTTGTGTGTTGTGTAAAAGCTTATTCCCTTTAAGGGATGCAAGACTCCAGTTAGTTAATACTTGGATATTATGCTTTTAATAAATTTCTAGATGACGTGTATAAATACGGTGGGTACATGTTTCATGCGGACGTAAAAAACGACCCGACATGAGACGAATACATCTACTGAAATACAGAGGGTAAAAAAGAATGCACAGGACAGCGAGCGTATTTACATTGAAAACCACAGAAAACGGAGAAAAATACGTGCGCTGAAAATTACATATATATGATAGTATAGTAACAAAGAGTCAAGAGAGTTTCTATTTAAAATGAAAAGTTTTCTTAATGTTTGTATATCAGGGTTTATTCTACACAACAAGAGTTTTTTCGAATGCAATTTGTTTACAAAACTGTATCTCAATTTACAGATTTTTTATATGTTTTAAAATAATTTTCAAGCATGTTTTTTTTTTTTTTTTTTTTTTTTTTTTTTTTAAATTTATCTTTATCAGGAACTGGCCAATTACGAAAGATCAACCAGTTTGCATTTAAAACAATATAAATAGTTGAGCCCTTTTTTACCGGCTAATATTCTACAGCAGAATTAAAACTTTGTTAATAAATAAATTAAATAATATAAAAAAACACAATTTTTTAACAGACTCGTTATCCAACTACTTGCTTAAACCGCTGAAATTATCAGAATTAAAAAGGTTTCTGTCTTTTCTCGGGGTATTAACTCCTGACACGCGACTGATAAGAAACTATCGCTTTTAATAAAGCTCGAAACTTTACTTGAATATTATTGATATTTTTCATATAAAAATCCTTTTTGGTGTTTCTAATGAGTAATCTAAACAAACATATTCAGATAAGAAACTATCGCTTTTAATAAAGCTCGAAACTTTACTTGAATATTATTGATATAAAAATGCTTTTTGGTGTTTCGAATGAGTAATCTAAACAAACATATTCAGATACGAAACTATCGCTTTTAATAAAGCTCGAAACTTTACTTGAA
Source organism: Maratus michaelseni (assembly GCA_963931845.1). Classification (NCBI taxonomy): domain Eukaryota; kingdom Metazoa; phylum Arthropoda; class Arachnida; order Araneae; family Salticidae; genus Maratus; species Maratus michaelseni. Next base: position 14,269,411 of record OZ007600.1, read on the forward strand.
TATTATTGATATTTTTCATATAAAAATGCTTTTTGGTGTTTCTAATGAGTAATCTAAACAAACATATTCAGTGTAAAAAAAATCTATTAGAGTTTTCAATTTATACAAGTTGGAAATTTTACGTCAAACGTGACAAATGAGGTGTGTTTGTACTGTAATTATTTCAGTGAAATATGAATTATATCGTCTGTTAGTATGATATGATTAATTTCCGTAATAAAATGCGTACATTTTGAGTTGACAACATCTTATCTTTTGTTGACATCCCAATGGGAAACTTAAGCCTAGCTCTGAAAAATTCAGAACTTGAAATCCATATTTAGACTCTTTTTCAATTTAATATATATTTCTCCGCAAACATCTATCCAAAAAACTGTCGGTAGATTATAGGATTGCTATAATTAAACAATTTTAGTATACAAATTCGGTTTTTAAATTCAGTAATACGGAAATAATTGGACTCCCTCTTAAATAGGACGTGATCACCATGGCAACCTTGAATCATTACCTGTCATGGGATATCATTGAATTACTTACGTATGATAGGAATTAATAGAATGAAAAATGTGACTATAACTTGGCCATAGAGGTTATAAAATGTCATATATGTCATATATGACTATAACGTTATACGTGTCATCTAAATTGGCGATACATGATTCATCTCGGTCGCTTGACGATTAATCCTCGGAAGATGTTATAACAAGGAAGTACCGAATTTTTTAAATTACGTAATAAATATTTTTATTAATATCTTTTAAGTTTTGATTCGATTTTCATAAAATTCGAAATGACTCGACAAAATTTTGCAACGATTATGTATATTAAATTACAAACCATTCGGTTGGATACTTTTTGCGCTGTTATACGCGGACAGACGGACGCACCAGACGACGACTATAGGTTCTACGTATTTCTGTAATTACAAACGCACGTAAAAAAATCGTTTTCATGCATATTCGTTGACACAGGAATCCCGGGTTAGATCCCGTAATAATTTCGTTTTCTTAACTATTTAAAGAAAAAAGGAATTTAAAGCCAGGTACTGAAGCCAATTACTGAAATACTTTTAAAAAGATTGATTTTTCTTTCCTCTTTACTTTTTGAGTGATTTTATTTAAAATAGAAAACTCAAATAAAAATTTCTCTGATTATTCTGTAAAAACATTTTAAGATCAAAACAAAGCATTTAATGAAATTAAAACCAGCATCTTCAGACCTAAGGCTGAATAAACTTTCAGGCTATTTCGGTAATAAAATTCGTTTTAAAGAAGACTTAACATGATTCACTTACGTCTTTTACCCTCTCAATTCTCCAGCATTCATTAAACTTAAGGAAAAGGTACATTATTCTAAATGTTTGAAAGAAAGTTTTAAAGAGTTCATTGGCGATTCTAAATTTATTCTTAGAGCAAATCCATTTAATCAGGCTAAACACAATTAGGATCTGGATGCACTAAACATTAAAATAAAACGGGCCTCCTTAGCCAATTCTGCCCCTCCACCTCTCCCACTCCACCTACTCATGAATTAAAAATCAACTTCCTAACGCAAGTCGTACGCTACAAGAAAGGAAAACTACACATTCTGCACAAATCTAGCATATTTTAATTAATTTATTTATTTATTTTATCATAAGGACGTAAAATTCATTAAATCTAAAATGGCACTGGTCAGGTTTTCTGACTGAAAATCTAGCATCAGTTGAAAATCAACAGAACAACATTTAACAGAAGTTTCGTTATTTTAGAATAAAGCATTCCATAGCATATTATTTACTTTGTAATGAAGTTTGGTATCATAAAATTTGTTTTCTTTAGAGTTTATACCGGTATTTGTATACCCTTTATAAAAACTAAGATATCGAACCCGTGCTTCCCTGGTTAAAGTACATTAAGTGAAAACCATTTTAAAAACTAAACTCCAAAAAAAAATTTTCATTTAATAAATATTTTCTAGATTGCTCACTAAAGACACCAAAAGACATTTTTATAAGAAAAATATCAATTATATATTCAAATGTAATTTTGAAATATATTAAAAGGGGTACTTTCGTATTAGCCGCATTTCAATAGTTAACAGCCGAAGAAATCGAAAAAAGTTTCGTTATTTACAGCAGCCTTTTTTATTCAGTCAATTTCAGTGGTTTAAGCGCGTACATCGATTACATGTCTGTTAAATTTGTGTTTTATCTGTATTATTTTATTATTTTATTTATTTTTTGATGAGGTTTTAATTCCATTATGGAATATTAGCCAGAAACAAATACTGAAGTATTTTTTTTTTTTTTGTTTTTGTCTTTGTTTTAGGTGCAAATGGTTTAATCTTTCGTTATCATGCTGCAGGCGATAGACACAGATTTTTTTTTATTATTATTCATGCTTGTGTATTATTCTCTAAAAACTATAAATAATCAGCAAATTGAGATACAAATTTCGAACAAATTGCGTTTGAAAGTATAGATTTTTTTTCTGTTCAACGGTGTAAAACATGACATTGTGCGATGTTTAGAAATTAAAAAAAAAAAAAATCATTAGAAGAGAAATTTATTGGTCAGGCGTTGTCATCATCAATATGACGCCAGCGTCACTCACGGACATGTTTTTTCTGTATAACATAGATACTTAAATAAATTAAATAAGATTTCTTTCTCTTTACTTTTTGAATGTTTTTCTGTTCAATAGAAAACTTAAATAAAAATTTATCTCATTATTCCATGAAAACATTTTAAGATCAAAATAAAGCATTTAACGAAATTAAAACCAGCATCTTTGGGCATAAAGTTGAATAAACTTTCTGACTATTTCGGTAATAAAATTCGTTTGAAGAAGACTTAACAGGACGCGCTTACGTCTTTTACCCTCTCGATGCTCGGGCATTCATTACAAGTAAAAGAAAAGGGGCATTACTATAAATATTTGAAAGTAAGTTTTAAAGACTTAATTGGCGATTCTAAATTTATTCTTAGAGCAAATTCATTTAAGCAGGTTAACACAATTATTAGGATCTGGATGCACTCAACATTTAAGTAAAACGGGCCTCCTTAGTTTCCCCCCCCCCTCCTCCTTCCCCACTCTACCTTCTCATGAATTAAGAATCAACCTTATAATGCAAATAATACGCTACAAGAAAGGAAAGTTGCACATTATTCAGAAAGTAGTATATTTTATTTTATTTATTTTAATATAACAACGTAAGATTCATTAAAGCTAAAATTGCACTGGTCAGGTTTTCTGACTGAAAATCTAGCATCAGCTGAAAATCCAACAGAACAAGATTTAACAGAAGTTTCGTTTTTTTAGCATAAAATGTTTAGCATATTATTTACTTTGTAAATGAAGTTTGGTATCACAAAGTTAGTTTTCTTGGAAGTTTATATCGATGCTCCTAATACCCTTTATAAGAACTAAGAGATCGAACCCGTGTGGTTACAGAACATTAAGTGAAAACCATTTTTAAAAATTAAATTCTAATAATTTTTTTACATTTAATACATATTTTCTAGATTGCCTATACTAACAACACCAAAAGACATTTTTATAAGAAAAATATCAATTATATATTCAAATGTAATTATGAAATATATTAAAAGGGATACTTTCGTCTTTTCTGAATGTTAGGAGTTGGTAGCTGAAGCAATCGCTAAAGAATTCGCTACTTACAGCAGCCTTTTTGATTATGCTAATTTCAGTGGTTTAAGCGCGTACATCGATTACATTTCTGTTAAATTTCTATTTCATCTGTATTATTTTATTATTTTATTTATATATTGACGAAGTTTTAATTCCGTTGTGGAGTTACTTGCCAGAAATAAATGCTGAAGTATTTTTTTGTTTGTTTGTTTTAGGTGCAAACGGTTTAATCTTTCGTAATCGTGCTGCATGCGACAGAGATATATATATTTTTTTAATTCATGCTTTAAAAAAAAACAGGAAATTGAGATGCAAATTTCAAACAAATTGCATTTGGAAGTGTATATTTTTTCTGTTCGACGATGTAAAAAATAAAATTGTACGATGGTCAAAAAATTAAAAATTTGCAATAAAAGCCAAATTTATTAGTCAAATGTTGCCACCGTCCATATGACAGCAGTGCTACCCACGGATAAGGTTTTGCTTTAGCACATAGATATTTAAGTAAATTAAATAAGATTTTTTTCTCTTTACTTTTTTTAATGTTTTTCTGTTTAATAGAAAACTCAAATAAAAATTTATCTGATTATCCCATGAAAACATTTTAAGATCAAAACAAAGCATTTAACGAAATTAAAACCAGCATCTTCGGCCCTAAAGCTGAATGAAATTTCAGACAACTTCGGTAATAAAATTCATTTGAAGACGATTTAACTGGAAGCGCTTACGTCTTCTACCCTCTCGATACTCGAACATTCATTAATTTTAAGGAAAAGGAACATTATTCTAAATGTTTGAAAGAAAGTTTTAAAGATTTCATTGGTGATTCTAAATTTATTCTTAGAGCAAATCTATTTAAGCATCTTAACACAATTAGGATCTGGATGTACTAAACAATAAAGTAAGCGGGCCTCCTTAGCCGATTGAACCCTTCCCCCACTCTACCTTCTCATGAATTAAGAACCAACCTCCTAACGCAAGTAATACTCTACAAGAAAGGAAATCTACACATTATACAAATAGGTAGCATATTTTATTTATATGACACTGTTCAAGTCTTCTCCATTGAAAATTAAACATCTGAAGAAAAACACGCTTTACAATAATAATAATGCTAATAACAATCTATACAATAAAGCAAAAACATGTCCGCAAATAACGCTGACGTCCTACTAACAGTGATAACACCTGACCAATAAATTTTATTTTTACTGCACAACTCAAATTGCCCGATCAATTACATAGTCAAATTTAAAGAAAATTGAATAAAAATGGACTCTCGATTGAAAATTAAACATCTGAAGAAAAACACGCTTTACAATAATAATAATGCTAATAACAATCTATACAATAAAGCAAAAACATGTCCGCAAATAACGCTGACGTTCTACTAACAGTGATAACACCTGACCAATAAATTTTATTTTTACTGCACAACTCAAATTGCCCGATCAATTACATAGTCAAATTTAAAGAAAATTGAATAAAAATGGACTCTCCATTGAAAATTAAACATCTGAAGAAAAACACGCTTTACAATAATAATAATGCTAATAACAATCTATACAATAAAGCAAAAACATGTCCGCAAATAACGCTGACGTCCTACTAACAGTGATAACACCTGACCAATAAATTTTATTTTTACTGCACAACTCAAATTGCCCGATCAATTACATAGTCAAATTTAAAGAAAATTGAATAAAAATGGACTCTCCATTGAAAATTAAACATCTGAAGAAAAACACGCTTTACAATAATAATAATGCTAATAACAATCTATACAATAAAGCAAAAACATGTCCGCAAATAACGCTGACGTCCTACTAACAGTGATAACACCTGACCAATAAATTTTATTTTTACTGCACAACTCAAATTACCCGATCAATTACATAGTCAAATTTAAAGAAAATTGAATAAAAATGGACAAATATTGAATAACTGAACAATAAATATATTAAATGTGAAGAAATATATTGGATGATTCAATAATAATAATAATAGGTTTAATATTTTTTATATAAAGATGCTGTGTTGATAGTAAGGCAGACTAAAAAATTTATTAACTGTAAAAAAATCTAGTAGAGTTGCCAATAATAATAATAATAATAATAAATGTTTACATCCATAATTTCTGTAATCCAGAAAGCCCGAATTGGATCCCCTAGTGATGATAATAATAATAATAATGATATTTTATGCGAAATTTATAACCCATATTCCAATATTAAATTCATAATACAGGAATATTACTCAATGATTACACATTTTCCAATATTTCAAAACAAAGCTTTTAATGAAATTAAAGCGAGCCTCTTCCAACTGAAAAACTAAATAACCTTTGAAACTATTTCTTAGGTAATAAAATACGCTTTAAGTTGCTTTCACATGTGGCTCAATTATCATTTACTTTCGTTTAAACAGGAAATGCATACGTCTTTTACCCTCTCATTGTATAGCTCTAGTATTCATTAAAAGTAAAAGAAGAAGGGACATTATTCTAAATGTTTGAAAGAAAGTTTTAAAGACTTTATTGGCGATTCTAAATTTATTCTCAGAGCAAATCCATTTAAGCAGATTAGTACAATTAGGATCTATATGCACTAAAGTAAAAGGCCCCCCTTTAGCCCTCCTATCATGAATTAAAAATCAAGCTTCTAATGCAAGTTTCTCTCTTTTAACATATTGGAAAGATAAAATTTTCACATTCAGATGGCTAAAACTCAAAAAATCAAATCTTTATTAATTAGTTTTTAAAAAAAAATACACTTTTTTAATTTAATTTTACTTAAATTTTGTATGTAAACGATGAAATATTTTTAGCGATTTTTTACCCACTTCTTGATATGCTAGAATTGTAAAATTTATGTGCATAGGTGGGTTTCCGATGGCAATACAAAATTTTAATGTTTTTATAAATTAATTATAAATAAATTAATTAATTTTAAGACATTTTTCCATTAATCGGGAGCAGGCGGTAAATCGACAAATATTTTTTATGTTTACAACAATATATAGGTTACAACAACAATGGAGTTACTGATGCGCCGAATCACTCTCGCCAAAATAGGCCAACGGGCTCAGAAACTGCAACAACGAAATATTTTAGGCACTAAAAAGTAGATGGATCCACTGGTAATAATAATGATAATAATAATAATAATAATATTGTATAATATCCAAAGTTTGTGACATGCATTACAATATTGCATTCATAATACAGGAATATTGCACATTTATAACAGATTTTCCAATATTTCCAATGAAAGCATTTAATGAAATTAAAGCAAGCATCTTCCAACAGAAAAATTGAATAATCTGTGAAACTACTTCTAAGATAATAAATTGTCTTCTAATTTCCCTTCACATGTGGCTCAACTATCATTTACTTTCGTTTAAACAGGAAATGCATACGTCTCTTATCCTCTCAGTATATAGCCCTAGTATTCATTAAAAGTAAAAGAAGAAGGGACATTATTCTAAATGTTTGAAAGAAAGTTTTAAAGACTTTATTGGCGATTCTAAATTTATTCTTATAGCAAATTCATTTAAGCAGGTTAACACAATTAGGATCTGGATGCATTAAAGTAAAAGGGCCTTCTTAGCGACTCCCCCCCCCCCCCCCCCACACACACATACACACATACACATACACACACCATGAGTTAAAAATCAAGCTTTTAATGCAAGTTTCTTTCTAATGGATTGGAAAGCTAAATATTTCACAATAAGATGGTTTTTTCTACATATAAAAGGACAGTGGATTTTAAACATTTATATTATTCAAGTAAGAACTTCTTCAAAGAAGTGTTTTATACCATAAATTGAATAAATATTTGTAAAAAAAAAAAAAAAAAAAAAAAAGAAAAAAAAAAGAAAAGAAAAGAAAAGAAATTGACTGAAAAAAAATTATAGCCTTTATTAATTAATATTGAAAAAAATAAATAAATTCTCCAGGCTTTCGAACTTTTAAAATGTATTCGCTATTTTTTTTTTCTTTTATTACATTATGACATATTATTTACATTGTTTATGGTTAAGAAGTATGAAAACACATTTTCTACCAACTGTATGGCAGTATAGTTGGTATTATTAAATGTGACTTATTCGCACGCAGTTAGATGTTAGTCAAAAAAAAAAAAAAAAAAAAAAAAAATGACTGAAAAAAATTAAAGCCTTTATTAATTAATATTGAAAAAAAATTAAATTCTCCAGGCTTTCGAACTTTTAAAATGTATTCGCTATTTTTTTTCTTTTATTAGATTATGACATATTATTTACATTGTTTATGGTTAAGAAGTATGAAAACACATTTTCTACCAACTGTATGGCAGTATAGTTGGTATTATTAAATGTGACTTATTCGCACACAGTTAGATGTTAGTCAAAAAAAAAAAAAAAAAAAAAAAAAAAAGAAATTGACTGAAAAAAATTAAAGCCTTTATTAATTAATATTGAAAAAAAATTAAATTCTCCAGGCTTTCGAACTTTTAAAATGTATTCGCTATTTTTTTTCTTTTATTACATTATGACATATTATTTACATTGTTTATGGTTAAGAAGTATGAAAACACATTTTCTACCAACTGTATGGCAGTATAGTTGGTATTATTAAATGTGACTTATTCGCACGCAGTTAGATGTTAGTCAAAAAAAAAAAAAAAGAAAAAAAAAAAGAATAAAATTTTTATTAAAATTAAACATTAAAAAAATTGGTAAAATATCAGTTGTAGAATAATGAAATAATTATGCTACACAGAGCAGATATTAAGCTGTCGGTGATAAAAATTTTATGCATTTGTGTTTTATAAGGGATCAGAAATAAAATTAAATGTGACATGTTCCTAAATTGCACCTTCAGTGAAAAAGTAAGATACCTGAGCGCATTAAAATTAAAGTGATAATCAATTGTATTGAAAATTGTTAAGAGACACTTGTCATTTGTTCGTTCTGCCAGATATAATATCAGAAGTTGCACATCCTTTGACTCAATTCCCCCCTATCTCCCTTCCACGTATAACACCTTAACAAACATGCTTACACCATAACATATCAAACTTGTTCCACGCTTTCATAACACTGCGAAAAAATTATTAGAGGGGCGGCTCCTGATTGTAACCATGGCAATAGCGAAGTAGTCACCGGATGCAGATATCGCTTCCGACAACTCCCGAGAAAAGAAGGGGGCCTTACTAAAAGGGGGGACCTGATGCTTCCAGATACAAGTTTTATCTCTGAGCAGCTGGTATTGGCAAAATGGGGGGAGGGGGGAGAACCCCCTCCTTTGTAGCTGGGTGCGCCCCGTTATTATATTGTTTGTAGCTGCGGTGGAAAAAATCACAGATATCGTCTGCCTGTATTACTCTCTAGGTGTGTGGGTTAATTTTTATATGATCATTTGATGTAGAGTTGAGTTGTTGATAGTTGATTTCACTTTTTTTGCTGTTATTGTTTCGGGATCGCATTCTGTCAGTTTGATCGTCTGATTGCTTCCAGATAACGTCAACAAAATCGGAAGACTTGATTTTTTTTTTCTTTTTCAGATATTTGGCTTACTTTTAAAGATTTTTGATGTTATCTATATGCGTCGTGTATTTTGCTTTTGCAGGCGTTATCTGCTAGTATTAATCTGAAAAGAAAAGAAATTCACATGAGCGAGTTAGTGAGCTTCTGACATTTACTGAACTTGTTTTAAAAAGAATTAACTTCGTATTTGGAACTCCTTATCTTCGTGTTAGATATTAGTTTTCGTTCTTTTTTATTTTTATTTTTTTCTCTTTCCTTTATGAAAGTTTTATCAGTTGCTTGTCAAACATGCCTGATTCCTTTTTTATCATTATTAATATTAAAAGCAATTTATTAAAAGGGAAAATAATTAAGACTTTTCTTTATCAGCGCCACATTAAACAGAATCGCATTTTTATTTAATTTTATTTTTCAAAGCTAACAGACAATAGTTATAGTGCAAATTCGTGTTGTACGATCAGTTAACGAACACGTTCTATGTGTATGTTAGAAGTCTGCATGGGTCCGGTTCTAGTTCGTCTTGCAGGCCGGGCTCAGGTCAATTTTTATTCACGAGACTTGGGCAGGCCTGGCCTGGTCTTCACAGTTTCCGTGTCGAGCCCTGGTCGAACCTTTTTCTACAGACTCGGGCCGGACCAGATACATTTTTGGGGCCGAGCCGGGCCTGGGCTTCATTCTTCAGAGGTCTGCACGGTTCGAAATTTTCCGTCCCGATACAAAAACTAAAAATTCGGCTCAGGTCTGACCCAGCCCGTATGAAAAACATTATTGGCCCGGCCCGTGAGGATCTCTAAATTCTTCGCCCGAGCCCGTATTCGGTTGGCATTTCATTAATTTATTTTTGTAAAAATTATAAAAGATGTTGTATATTTGTTTATCGAAATCTTTAGATAGTTTATTAAGTTTAATAAATTATAGAGAGATATTTCTTTAAATCTACTTTTTTTTCTTCTTTGTAGAACTTTAAAATTATGACTTTCTTTTACCATCTTTTTCTGTCTTACTAAACTACGTTGATTTTATTACTGAATCTTCATTTAAATGTAATTGTCTAAGTCAATTTTTCTATAGAGTTCTATACAGCTCTATGAACTATTTTCGTAAGGGATACAAATGATTAATTAACAAATAATTAATTTAATATACAAATGATGAAATTAAAAAATGAATGAAATGAATATACAAATGATGAATTCGGAAATGATTAATTTAATATACAAATGATGAATTATAATAGAACTAATTACAATAGAGCTAAGAAATTATAAATAGTTTTTATTTTATTCAAATTTAACATCATAAAAGGAACTTACTGCTTTTGGATGAATCTATATTTAGTCAACATTGGTTATACAATATGTTTCTGAAGTGAATCTATACATATCTTTTAAGAGCACAGAAACAACATTTATTTCTTTTTATTAATAAAATTTCATCCGACAAATGTAACTCGTTGCTATCGAAAAGCAACCTTCTCTGATGTATATTGTATCTAGCTTTCCTCCAAGGCATTTTTATCGCGACTTCCTAGAAAGTTATTGATCATTACATATTTCGAAGTGCATTGTAAAATATGTATTCCCTCTGATAACATTCGTCTAACGGAGAAAAATACAAAGACTCTAAGAAAAATTTCTAGTACAAAGTCTCTAATTCATTTGTGAAATTTCGCACATAACAAATTACTTTGTAAAATAATGGAAAGTAGTATTAGTTAAAAGAAAAAAGTCTATATTGTTAAAAGAAAAAGAAACTCTGCATTAGAATTTCATCATATATATATTTTTTTAGGAATCAAATAATACATAAGTAATACTGTTAAACGCCAACCTTAGCTGCAAACCAGATTACGAAATTTTATCCAAATGATGATTTCAGTAAATAGCCACGAGAATCCATAATTAAATCAATAGATCACAATTTTAAATATAAACCAACTTTACAATAATTTTTTTTATTAGCTTTATACGCACAATAAATGACGAACTGCAAAAATTTACTCATGAATCATTAGAACAGTAGTTTTAAATTTAAAAAAAAAAAAGGTCTACTAGACTAAGTCGTTATATTCACCATCGATTTGATAAATTCAGTTGTAAAATATTCATATAAATATTTATCTTACAAATATTCAAAATTTCTTGAAGTTAGATGTAAACAAAACTTTAATTTATTTATAATCAGATGTAATAACTGAAAATTTATTATGATTCTTCCAAATCCAGTGAAAAGTTAATTTAAATGTATGGTACACATCACAAAATACTTAAGATTATGTTAATTTCTACTAATTAAAGAATATTTCGTAAGCTGCATTACTATTTTTCACTTTTTCTGATTTACTTACCAAGCATACATACCAAAGATCTTTCAATAAATAGTACGGATTTCGTCTATTTAAGTATTCTAAAATCCAGTAAATATGATGGTGTAAAATATACAGAGCGGTGGCCAGGATCAAACCAAGGTTTCCTGAACAGTAGACGAGAACTATAGAGTACAGCGAAAGCTTAGCTCAGTTGCTCCGTGCTAGAAACTCATTATATACTTACTGTTCTTGCGAGATGATATCGTTACACACTCAACCCCCAGTGAGGAAGATGTCTCACTGATGTCGGACGAGCAATGTGCGCTAGTGAGAGATGTCGCCATGATGTCCTGCGCATGTGTGATGCACGGCGTGACAGGCTTTGTGTTTCCGGTTTATCGTGCGCACGTGTGATGCATTTCACAGGCTTTTGCGTACTGTGTATGATTTTTTGGTGCTGTCATTTATTGGTCCCGAGAGAAGATGATTGTGAGAGTGCGTGTTCACGTTTAGTCTGAAGTCACCACTGTATTATCTGCATAGCGGTGGCCAGGATTGAACCAGGGACCTCTGAACTGTATTATAGGAGCTCTACTGAACACTAGATGGGCGCTATAGCGTTGAGCAAAAGGCTAGCTGTGTTGCTCCGTGCTAGAAAACCGTTATATACTGTTCGTGCAAGATGGCTTGACTACGACATCATATTGACACAATCATAGCAAAATATTTTATTTTCATGGATGAAAATCCTTTTCTTTTGAGAATGACGTCATTTCCACCAAAGGAATCATTTCGCGCTTTCGAGATTAGGTCATCAATTAATGCAATCTTTGACATATACTTGATTTTTTTTCTTTTTAAATATGACGTCATTTTTACTGGTAGAAGCATGTTTCATTGATGTTGGAACCGTTCGTCATTTCCGTTTGAAGATTAATTTTAGGCCCCAAGCGCCGCAAAAGTAGTTTTCACCATAAAAGCGCCTCTGATATATATTCATATAATTTTCCTCCAAGGCATTTTTATTATGACTTCGAAGAAAGTTATCGATCATACTTTTTTTTTAAGAACATTGTAAAATATGCATTTCCCCCGATAATATTTCGTCTAACGGTGCAATATCTTTCTCAGAAATACTTAGCATCTTTCTCGAGAATTCCTTTGAAAAATTTCTTCGAAATTCGCAGATATTCAATTATTTTATAAATTATGAGCATAATTGATAAGTATTAGAAACTAAGTATTGGAAAGTATTAGTAAGTATTTTACTAATTATTAGAAATTTACCCAATTGTTACCAAGAAACAAACAGACTATATTAGAATATCAGATATTTTCTCATAGATCAAATGATAAATGATGATGATAACGAAAGAAAAAAGTTTGTTATTTTTACCTTTGTTATTTTTATATATTAATTAAGAATTTCATCGTACAATGTAATATAATATAATGATATCTATACATAACTTTTGAAAACCTTTAAACACCGGTTCTGTTCTTCTTATTAATAAAACTCCATCCAACAGATATAACACACTGCTATCGAAAAAGAACAGCTGATGTATATTGTATGTAGTTTCCCTTCAAGGCATTTTTATTGTGTAATTTCCTAGAACGCTATGGATCACACTCTTTTCCAGGCATATTGTAAAATATGTACTCCCTCTGATAACATTTCGTCTAACGGCGCAATAATATCTTTCTCAGGCCTGCACTATGTTTCGAGAATTCTTTAGTAAAATCTCCTCGAAATTTGCAGATATTATAATTCTTTACAAATTAATGCTAACTACTAGGAATTTAACCAAAAGGCAAAGACGTTCCGAATTTCACCAGAAAAATTCTTTTAAATCAAAGGGGAAAAAAGTACTATAGTATTAATAACAATGACAACAATAATCGTGTATATTATTTGTGTTGTCAAGATCCTTTTTTCGATGCATTTACGAAACACACAACAGCGAATGAGGTATCATTCGAAAAGTTTTTGAAGCGGTTTCGGAACAGATGTGTTACACTGACGCTAAAATGTAAACAAAAGATTGGCGACTGTTTGGTTGGCGCGATTTCCAAGACTGCGCCAAGCTACTACGGTAACTAAATACAAGCTTAATAGCCGGGTTGCCATAAAAGAAAAATAGTCCCCAAAGTTTGGCGACTTTTTTCTTTTTTTTAACCGATTAATTTTTTTTTTTTTTTTTTTTTTTTTATAGCGTCAGTGTAAAGCATCTAAGCCGCGGTTTCTGACATAGTACACTTACATTTCGTTAAAACATGTTTTTTTTTTTATTATTGAAAATTGTTGTTAATTAAAAATTAAATTAGCATTCTTTTCAAAAATGAAATGAAAGTTTTTTTCTTTGCAAATCAATGTTGCCACAAAAATAAAATACCGCATTATACGATGCTCAACAATGATTATAAAAGATAATAAATTGTACAAAAGAGGTAAAATGTGACGTTTTCACACGGGTTTTTATATTTATGATTAAAAGACAAAATTTAGATTTTTCCCGAAGAAACTTTATTGCCCATATGTGGCCATTTTCTTATTCTACTATCATTGCATCAAAATCTCGTAACTTGCCAAACGTAATATTCGTTATCTTCAGTTCATTTACATTGTAAACATGATTTCATGCTTATAATAAGAAATTTAATAAAATTAATATTATAAATATTTTCTAAACGTAGAATTAAATTAGATTTATTTTTTCCCCAAAAAATCGAAAGCCATGCAATTGCATCAAGTTACCACACCAGCTGGTTGTCTATTAAAACAAAATAAATTTTGCTAAAACATTTTAATCTCATTACTTTAGTACGATATTCAGTAGCCATTGTTCTCTAAATTAAAAAAGAACCTTTAAATATCATATATATTATTTCTGTTGTCAGCATCCCTTTTTCTATGAATTTACTTTTTTGAATTTAGAGAACAATTACTCCTGAATATCGTACGAAAACAATGAGGTTAAAATGTTTTAGCAAAATTTACTTTGTTTTAATATACTACTAGCTGGTGTGGCAACCTGATGCATTTACCTCACCATTGCAACTAGTCACCAGTGCACTAGTCTCGACCAACGGAATTTTATTGCCCGTTATGTGACCATTTTCTTATAAAGGCATTCTACTATAATTACATCAAAATAATGTAGCTTGCCAAATGTAATATTCGTTATTTTCAGTTCATTTACATTGTAAACATGATTGCATGCTTACAATAAGAAATTTAATAAAATTAATATTATAAATATTTTCTAAACGTAGAATTAAATTAGATTTATTTTCCCCCAAAAAAATCGAAAACCATGCAATTGCATTAGGTTACCACACCAGCTGGTTGTCTATTAAAACAAAATAAATTTTGCTAAAACATTTTAATCTCATTACTTTCGTACGATTTCCAGGAGTGATTGTTCTCTAAATTCATAAAGAACCTTTAAATATATACCTTTAAAGTCACAAAGCTTTGGTTCTTTTTATTAATAAAACCTACCACAGATAATGCATTACAATTTCTAATAGATAATGCGTTACAACAATAAAAGCAACGCCTAATGTATAGTTTTCCTTCTAGGCATTTTTATTGTAACTTCCTAGAAAGTTATCGATCACAGACACTTTCTGTTCAAAGCATTACAAAATATGTATGTCTTACGATAACATTCGTCTAACGTTCTGGTATCTTTCTTAAGAAAAACACGAAGATAAGAATTAGTTTCTAAAATTTCGCCGAAATTCGCAGATAATGAATTGCTTTATAAACTAATGGGAATTATTAGAAAATTCCTTAATTGTTGCTAAAAGACAAGGGGTTTAAAGTTAAAATTTCATCGGAAATTTTCTCATAGTTTTAATGATAAGTATAACAAAGGGAATGGGGAAATCAGATCGTCTTGAATTTTCAGATGTTTGTTCTATATACCAAAAACAAATCTCTGTAGTTCTTTTTTTTTATGCTTAGATTTATCAGTTTTCTGTTTTTCTCATTTTATCAAAATAGTAAATACGTGATTAGTTAATGATACTGTTTTAAATACATTGTCATATCTAAATGTATGGATTAATTACTAAAAAAATCTTGATAATAATATATTTTATATTTTTTTAATTGCTAAAAGGCATAAAATAAAAAGATTATAAATAGTAATATAAGTTTTAAATATACACTAAAACACTTTTTATTTTGCTTAAAAGACGTCAACATAAACATTAAAGATGATAAAATTTAAAATTTAAAATTTGTTCATCAAATTAAAAGTATAGAGGGCGTTGTACCTTCTTTCACAGTGACTGTTCAGACTCTCTGGTTTTTAATTAATTTAATCTCGGGTTTTTATGTACATTGTATTTGTGGTTTGTGTATATTCTTTTATCAGACGATGTATATTTAAAAGTTAATTCTAATGGACGTATTTTGACTCTCCACTTTATTTGAAATATAATAACATTTGAAAATAAGTTTTATTAGACTGTTTACATGTTTCAGCTCAATCTGAGCCATTATTAATGCAAATACGAATATTCTATAATTGCACGGTCTATAAAGTTATTTGAACCGGTATCATTTAATTTTTCACGTACTTGTTAGCACTTTCCAACCTAGTTGAGTTGGGTTGGGTTGATTATTGACGGCCAATTATCTACACTTGGGATATAGGCCCGGGGGGAGTGCCCTTCGTGGGGGTCTTTCTAAAGGAACCTAACCCGTATTTACGCATGGATAAATCCACGACTCGAAGAAAACCACGAAAACTCCGAACGATTAGGCCGACGGGCGCGATTGGGACCGAACCCAGCACCTCCCGTCTACCAGCTTCGAGAGCAGAACCTCTCAGCTACTGGTGGGGCCCAACCTAGTTGAAAAGTGTTTATGACTTTGGTTTGACTGCCTTTTGGGCGCGCTCTAACTCGCGTAAATATACTCAGATTGCTCTGAAATTTTTGTATGTCATACAGCATGTTCTCTATTGCAAATGAAGTGTGTAGCACTTATAGTTTCTTTTACAGGGACAGTTAAAAGTATTCCGTTACATTACAGTCAATGGGGAAAAAATCGTTTCAAGTGTATTTTGATGATGTTACGCCATTTGAAACATGATGAAACCGATGTATAATACTGAAGCACATTAAAATATGCTTTTTGTAGAATTTAGAGTGCAAAGCATTTATTATTCATTTACAGGGTCAAACAAAACAATTCTGTTACACATTGCTCTACGGAGAAAAATCGTTTGCAGTGTAATTTAATGATGTTTCACTATTTCAAAGATAATGGAAATTATATTGCATTACTGAGGGGCAATATAAATTGCTCACTTAAAACTATGGTGTACATTGTGTTTATCGTTCATTTACAGGACACACAAAATATATCTGTTATAGTATAAGTGCGATAATTACAGTTTATGTGTGATAAGTGTGTTTTCATGTTTGGTTTGCGTTTTTAAGTTTAACTAATTTTTGTTCATATTAAGTGATGTGTATAAATTCGGTTGATTACATACAGGGCTGAACAAGGGAATTCGTAAATATTACAGATTATGGGAGTGAATTGCTTAAGGGTAGTTTTTAATTGTGTTTCGCATTTTCCTGCTCAACTATATTTAGTAGACTAATATAAGTTTGTGGAATATAAATACATTCATATATATAGGGCTACGCAAAGAATAAAGAAAAAGAAAACATTTTTTTTTTCATATACACTTTGAATTCTGTTTTTCATATATTACTCAAGATTGATCATTTTGTATAGTTCTAAAATAAATCTACACATATTTTTAGAGAGTACCCTGAAATAACGTATTGGTTCTTTTTATTAATAAAACTCTTTTCAACAGATAATACATTGCTATAACAAACGCAACGCCTGATACATAACTTCACTCCAAGGCATTTTTATTGTAACTTCCTAGAAAGTTATCGATCACATCTGGCTCAGTTCTAAGTACATTGTAAAATATGTATTCCTTCCGATAACCTTTATCTAACGTTGTAGTATCTTTCTGAATAGAATACCGAAAAATTCATTCAAAGCAGATTCTGAATTAGAATTTATAAAAATATTTTATTTCGATAGATGAGAAATATTTTCATTGATTATGACTCCAAATGTACGAATGAAAGTTTTGTGCATGAACGCTTTGCACTTCTTTGACGAGTGTGATTCGATATTGTTTTTTTATAGCAGGAACTTTTATGTTTGAGTAAAACAATTTCCGAATAGTAATATCCGTATTATTCGATCGTAAAATTCTTTCATTAAATTAGGAAAATGTTTTTATTCGAAATGGTGGTACGCAAAATACGAAAGAATTGGCATGTATCTAACCCCTTACGCTAACAAAATTCGGAGTGCAAAGAGTTGATCTCCAAAAAGTGTAATATTCATAGTACATAGTTGCCCAAATCATAATTTTTTGAGTAACCCTGGTTTCCGTATATAATCTTTGTCTTACAGATATTAAGGTTCTTTAGAGTCCTGCAAGGGTTAATAAATTACCCGAAATTTCTGTTTAAAGTCAACCCGGAACCCAATCGGAACCCGACAAAAAAAATTGTCAACCCAAAACCCGAAATATTCAACCGTGAACCCGAAGTGAAAGAAAATTATTGTCCCTACTTTTAATGCAATTACAAACTTCATATTTTAATTCAATTATAGAAACAATAATCTATAATTATATCAATAATTATATCATCTATATTTTATATTTTTTGAGTAAAAATGAACACATATGTACTCATAAATATTCAAATAGATAGTTTTTCTTTTTCGTTTGAAAATAAATATACAGGACTTTATTTGAAAAATCGGGTCAACTGGACCCTAATTGTGGGCGGCGTCGAGCTAGGGTAAATTCGAGTTACACAACCCGATGAAGGACTCTACAGTGTCTCACATAAGTGATGGGACACTTGTGCTTTACAAAAGGAAACTAATCAAATAAATTAAAAAAACATGTACACATTTTTTTTGTGGGTGTGTTTCATACTTAAATTTAGTAAAGATTATTACATAACATACATTTTGTCAAAATATTAAAATATTAATTTAATAAAAATACAAATGTTTAGAACGGAGCAAAAAATAGCTCACATAAGTGATGGGACACCATTATATATGCAACAAAAATCGCCTGAAATAAGCAATAAAAATATTTTTTGGGGTTTTATTTTTACTTAAAAGCAATTGGCAATAATTTATAAAATCGTCTGCAGTATTTCTCTCCAGTTTGTTTTGGAATTTTTGTGTTTTTTAGCTCTGTGTAGTCATGAATGCTAAACGAAAAGAAACTTCGCCTGAAATTCGAAAATTAGTTATTAATTTGCATATTGAACGTGGAAAATCTATTAGAAAAACTGCTGAAACAGTTAACTTGAGTCGTTCAACAGTTTTCAATATCATTAAACGATATAAAAAGAATCATATGATTCAGGATAAAAGAAGACCTGGCTGACCATCAAAGCTATCCAATGGAATAAAGCGAATTATCGTTCGAAATATTAAAAAAAATCCAAGAATTAGTGCTTCAAAAGTTGCTGCTGATTTACAAGCATTATATGGAATAATTGTTAATCCTGAAACTATTAGAAGGGTAATTCGATCTGCTGGATATCACGGTAGAGTAGCCAGGAAAAAATTCTTCGTAAGTGAAAAGAATAGAAAACTCAGACTAGCTTTCGCAAAATCCAACATAAATAAGAATTCTGATTACTGGAATAAAGTTATATTTGCTGATGAGAGTAAATTTAATATATTTGGTTCTGACGGTAGAATCTTGGTGTGGAGAAAACCCAGGGAAGAACTTCGCAAACAGAACTTGGTACCAACAGTAAAACATGGTGGAGGAGGAGTTATGGTATGGGGGTGTATGTCGTCCGCTGGAGTTGGTAATTTTGTTTTTATTGACAGTATAATGGATCAGTACAAGTATATTGATATTTTAAAGCAAAATTTGAAATCTTCAGCACGAAAATTGAACCTTCATAACGATTTTAAATTCTACCAGGACAATGACCCCAAGCACACTGTTCTGAACGTTAGACTCTGGCTGCTATATAACTGTCCTGAAATAATAAAAACACCACCACAATCTCCAGACTTAAATCCCATAGAGAATATTTGGCAAGAATTGGAATCAAGAATTCGCAAACACACCATTTCTTCAAAACAACAACTAAAATCGGTGCTTCAAGAAGAATGGGGTAAAATCACTCCAGAAATCACAAAAAAAATAGTCGAATCCATCCCAAAAAGATTAAATCATGTTTTAAAAGTAAAAGGAAATCCAACAAAATATTAAAACCTTTTAAAAAGTAAAATTTGTGGATAAATATTTGATGGAAAAGTAAGTGTCCCATCACTTATGTGAGCCATTTTTTGCTCCGTTCTGAACAATTGTATTTTTACTAAATTAATATTTTAATATTTTGACAAAATGTATGTTATGTAATAATTGTTACTAACTTTAAATATGAAACACACCCAAAAAATTTTTGCACATGTTTGTTTATTTATTTTATTGCAGTTTCTTTTTATAAAGCACAAGTGTCCCATCACTTTTGTGAGACACTGTAGGTTGCTTTGTAAATTTATTTTAAAGCAAAATCTGGATCATTAGAATTATAAAAATATTTCATTTTGATAGAGGCAGGGGTCGATGCAGGGTTTTCTTTTTCTTGGAGACCAATTATTAATTATTTATCATATTTTTGTGAAAAATAACATTTTGTAACGGAAGTTGAAATTCAGTTATTCAAATTCAAACAAAAAGCATTTATTAACAAAAACTTTTTTGAATCCTTTTGCTGAAGTTTTCTTTTCGGGTGAACTTGTTTCTTTACAAATTACGCGTTTTAAATGTTACAAAATAATAAATAATTAATAAATAGTAAGTTTTTATGGAATAGAATTTTGTGAAAGGACCTGTTTTGTTATGAGGAATTCTGTGAAGGGACCCATTTTATAAAATTGATTTTTGTGAAATAGCGTGTTTTCTTAAATAGATTTTTGTAAAAGGACCCTAAATAGTATATGATCAATAAATTTGTATGTATGCTAAAATTTTGTTCAGTTACGAAACGCACAGCAAAGTTTACATTTTCCATTCTTCATTTTCGGTCAATGAAACATAATGCATTCGACATCTTCTATGCAGCCCTGTATATGATCTATAGAATTTATACACACCAAGCAATATGTAAGAAAATAGTTAAATTTAAAAAGGCGTGCCACAACGGAAAACTCGCTTGCAGAAATTATTGTTCACAGTACGAATTATTTTGTGTCTCCCTGTAAATAAACAATGAATGTTATGCTCTCCATAATCAATGATAAGCATTTTGTAATGGACCTACCTCAGTGATATATATCAATTTCAACATGTTTTAGCTATATTATCATCACTAAAATACACCACAAACGATTTTTCCCCATAGGCCGTAATGTAGACGAATTCTTTTGAGTGTCACTGTAAATGAACTATAAATGCTACATACTTAATTTTCAATACCGAACATGCCATAGTTAACCTCAATGACATATATCAATTGCATGGAAATCCGAGTATATTTACGGGAGTTAGAGCTCGGACAGACAGACGGCAGACAAACCGAATT
This sequence comes from Maratus michaelseni, assembly GCA_963931845.1. Lineage (NCBI taxonomy): Eukaryota > Metazoa > Arthropoda > Arachnida > Araneae > Salticidae > Maratus > Maratus michaelseni. The sequence continues at coordinate 14,290,510 of OZ007600.1, forward strand.
CATAAACACTTTTCAACTTTGTTGGAAAGTGTTTAAAAAAACAGTTTCATTTTTATGAGGAAAGGCATAGAGGTCTGCATTTGTGTACCTCGTTTCTGAAAAAGTTTTAAAAAAAAAGACATTTAGCTATGTAGAAGTAAAGTAAAAATGTAAAAAAAAATCAAACAGTTTCGTTTTTATGAGGAAAACCATAGAGGTCTGCATTTGTGTACCCCAGATCTGAAGAAGTTAAAATAAAAAAAAGAAAACTGCCCAGTTAAACTGAGGGCATTGAGCTCACAGGCTATTCACACGTATATTATACTCTTATTTCATTTGAAATAAGCCCCTCGGAAAACAAAGAAATCGACAATATATTATGAGGGGGGGGGGGGGATTATCCCCCGTTACCCCCCTCCCTCATAGTTAACTAATGAATCCCTTAAACTAATCAGGGAAACCTTTAATTACAATGAATATATATACAAAATTTGAAGAAAATCGGATAATTCTGCATGAAAAGCCTATTTATCTAAATTAAGGGGGGATTACCCCCCTTTCCCCCTTTATATTTCACCAATGAACCCCCAAAACTATTCAGAGAAGCGCATTATCACAATGAACCTATATACAAAATTTGAAGAAAATCGGATAATTCTGCAGGAGAAACTCATTTATCTAAATTAAAGGGGAGGGGGGATTATCCCCCCTTTCCCCCTTTATACTTAATCAATGAACCCCCAAAATTATTCACAGAAGCGCATTATCAAAATGAACCTATATACAAAATTTGAAGAAAATGGGATTATTCTGCATGAAAAACCCATTTATCTAAATTAAGGGGGATTAGCCCCCCATTCCCTCCTTTTATACTTAACCAATGAACCTCCAAAACTAATCAGGGAAGCGCTTATCACAATGAACCTATAAACAAAGTTTTAAGCAAAACGGTTATTTCTATGAAGAGTTATCGCGTTACGTACATACGTACGTACATACATACATACATACAGAACGGGCGGGCATATTAGCTCTCAGGCTTTGATAGCCTGTGAGCTAAAAAGACATTCAGCTATGTAGAAGTAAAGTAAAAATGTAAAAAAAAAATCAAACAGTTTCATTTTTATGAGAAAATGCAAAGAGGTCTGCATTTGTGTACCCCAGATCTGAAGAAGTTAAAAAAAGACATTCAGCTATGTAGAAGTAAAGTAAAAATGTAAAAAAAAAATCATACAGTTTACTTTTTATGAGAAAATGCAAAGAGGTCTGCATTTGTGTACTCCAGTTCTGAAAAGTTAAAAAAAGAACATTCAGCTATGTAGAAGTAAAGTAAAAATGTAAAAAAAAAAAAAAAATCAAACAGTTTCGTTTTTATGAGAAAATGCAAAGAGGTCTGCATTTCTGTATCTCAGTTCTGAAGAAGTTAAAGCAAGTAATTTTAAGCAAATCTTGAGAATTTCCATAAATTAATAAATTTATTTCCAATACACTTTCATAATGAGAGTTATATTTTACCTTTCATGCTATACAGTGATCGATTACATCGGTTTAACTAAAAGCTATTATTAATAGGGTCGACGAAAAGCACAATATCCAGCGTAATACGCCAAAAAGAATGCATGTTGGATTAAATCCACAAAGCCCTGTCACTTTCATACAATGTTCAAGATGGATTGCATAATATAATTTTGAAATAAATCGATACAGATATTTAATAGATACTAAGTCTGTAGTTCGTTTATTTTTATCAATAAAACCGTTATTTAACAAATAATGTATTGCTATAGTAAAAGCAGCGCTTTAGTACAGCTTTCCTCTGAAGCACTTCTATTGTAATTTATTGCAACTTCCGGGAATAGCATCGATCAAATTCTTTCCCAGCGCATTGTGAAATATATAGTCATTCCGATAGCATTCGTTTTATTGTATAAGAACTTTATCAGAGGAGGATAATTGCTCCAATTCATTTTCTTGATCGTTGTAAATTAAACTAACCCAAACTCCGCGGTGCAATAATCATAACCTGCGGTGCACAATTACGCTTTCTCCATCAATGGTTTTGGCATTGTTATGATATGAATTCATTCAGCATTGTAGTAAAAAATGTAAAATAATGCATTTCATGCTATACAGTGTTTCAGTGTTGCTATACAGTCACGAGTTTCTACTCATTGAGTTGAAACTCATGAGTACTGAGTCGCGAGTACTTACTTCCTGTGAGTTTTAAGGTGAGTTTGTTTCACTTTTTGAATTTCACTTCCGGTGTCGAGTTAAACTAAAAGAAATTTGCGAATTTCAGTCAAAATTACAATTCAAACTGAACGATGAATATTACGTGCACCATATTCTAAAGTTAGCATCAGTGATGTATATCAATTTCAATATGTTTGAACTAGTGTAACGTCATTCAAATACACTACAAATGATTTTTCCCTATAGACGATAATGTAAAGGAATTATTTTTGAGTGCCCTTGTAAACGAACCATAAATGTTACACACTTCATTTTCGATACCGAACAAGCCACAGTAAACTTTAATAACATATATCAGTGACATGTCAATCCGAGTGTATTTACGCGAGCTAGAGCACGGACAGACAGAGTCCTAAACATAACTATGCTGGAAATGTTAAAATTCTCTCGGTTTACAAGTATTAAGATTTAGCTGAATGAACGTTTCATGTCTCTAAAAGTTTGTTTAAAATAGAAAATTTGCTATTTATGCCCAACAGCTGGCAAAATTTGCAAAAGTCACAATTCATGTTCTTTTAAAATACCATAGTATACAACTGTGGCAGAAATACATGAGTTCTGTTTTCCGGTAATTCTGTAGTCCACCTCACTGATGTTTCCTCCTTATTATGTTTCAAATATTGTAACATCAATAAAATGCACCATAAACGATTTTTTCCCATTGGATATAATGTAACGGAATTTTTTCGCGTTTCCCTGTAAACGAATTATAAATGCTACACACTCTATTTTCAATACCGAACATGCCATGGTAAACGTCAATAACATAAATAAATTACATACCAATCGAAGTATATTTAAAGCACGGACAGACAAACAGAATTCATAAGCACTTTTCAACTACGTTGGAAAGTGTTAAAACCCGTTCACAATTTCACAAGAACAGTAGAACCCTCTTAGAAAAATCTGTATAGAAAAATCGGTATGTCATTCTGAAAGATGATAGTTTTGTATATGTCTTGAATACGGGTCACGTATAAATATTTAAAAGTGAAAACCAAAATCACGTAGATATACAGGGTCATCCGAGTATATTTACGCGAGTTAGAGCACGAACAGACAGACGGACAGACAAACTGAATTCATAAACATTTTTCAACTATGCTGGAAAGTGTTAAAAAACCGTTCACAATTTCACAAGAACAGGAGACCCTTCTGACAGTTCTGTATATGTCTTGAATACTGGTCACGTATAAATATTTAAAAGCGAAAAACAAAATGCTTTAAATATAGATTTGTATTTACATTCTTCTTACACGCACGCATTCCCAAAATCTCCCTTCTTATTTATTTTTACTCCTTTTCCCTCACAAGCTCGAGGACCCTAACGAGCTGTGGAGTGATGTTAAACAGCACCGCATACTTCGGCTTCTTGTATTCGCCTCTGAGTTTAGGGTTTTTAAACTAGGCCGCCGCCATAAAATCTCGACTCTATCTAATTTACGGTTGGTTTTGAATTTGTTTGAGACAGTAAAACTGCTCGTAGGTGTTTTTTTTTTTTTTTTTTTTTTTTTTTTTCTGAAAATTACAACACGGGAAAATGAAGAATCGAGGAAGGTTTTCTGTTTACCTTGGAGAAGTTAAGGCTGTTTTTCTTTCTTTCTATCTGTCTTTTTTCATATTTTACTCAGCCCGAGAATGCTGTTTGTTGCCATCTTTCACCAGGAAATGTTTGTTTCAGTTTTAGAGCCACGTGGTAGTTCTTTTGGCAAGTAATTTAAAATAATGAAGGTAAAGAAAATACAGTAATCCCTAGAAAAACCTCGCAAATGTCACATCCGTGAATGTTGAGTCTATGTTTCTGCACTAAAAAAAGGAGTTACGTTCTAAGGAATTTTAATTTGAGTGGTTCAGCATTAAAAAAAAATAATAATAATATATTTATTAATAATACGTTATGCCTAACTTATATGTAGATGTTAAATGTACGCACATATTCGTAAACATGAAATTTATATATGAAAGAGAATTCAAATTAACTGACTAGAGAAATACTTACAGCTAAAAAGGCATGTGTTTTTGTATAAAGTAATTTCGACTCTCTGTATTCGCAAAGAGATGATACTGTATTAGTGGGTCAGTATGCGATACAGTATTAAAATACGATATTTAAACACAGCTAAATGATCCAGTAATGCTTTCATTTATTTTCCATCTAAGAACAGTTTCAGCTCTATCCCTACGAGAACCTGAACATGTTAAATTAATAGATTGAAGATGCCCTTACCTTACCAGTTCTAATATCACCATTGCAATGAATATTCTGCTGCTGTTATTATTTTACTTTGCTGTAATTCTTGCTCCTATTTCAGTTGACAACTGAAAATTGATTTGTAAATACATACTGAGAAAACACAGGGGAAATACATTTTTAATGTGTTAAATTTAATAATTTTACTATGAATTCTGAACAAGAAAGAGATAATAAAAAATATCGCGAATGATCAAATCAGATTCTTGCGAATATTAAGTTTTTCCGCATTTTCAAGTTAACCAAAACTCTCGAATGTTAAAACTGCGACTGTTCGCGGATTACTGTACATGATATACAAGGTGGTCATAATAAAGGCAGACGTGTCTACAACACCATTAAAAAAAAAAAAAAAAGAAAAAAGAAAGAAAGAAAAGAAAAGAAAGAAAGAAAGAAAAATATCTGTCGAGAGAAACTCAACCAAATTTTCAATAACAATAGTCTACGACTTGAAAAATAATTTTCAGAACAAAAGTCGGATAAACTGAATTTTATGTTTTTGTCGATCCTGAATTTGAAAATGAAATTCTTCTCCATCTTCACCTTCTTGTTGTGCAATTTTGAGAAATTTCTGGAAAAGTATAGAATTAGCAGCAAACAGAATTAGTAAAGAAGATTCCAGGAGGTTGTGTTTGAGTTAGTTCCCCTTTTTGTGTATGTTCGCACAACACTGCATAGACACTTATTTAATCCAAAATACGCACCAATCCGATCCTAATTGAGATTGCCGTTCATAACTTGAAGAATAATCAAAATATTGTAGCGATATTTTCGACGGATTTATCCTCCTTGGGAAAAAAGAAATGTGATGACATCACGAGAAATAAAGTTCTTTGTAAAACATGTTTATCTGGAAAAGTGGAAATAAGGCTAAATATTTCGTAATACAGAATATAAAGTGCTCCTATAGTGACGGATTTATCCTCCTTGGGAAAAAAGAAATGTGATGACATCACGAGAAATAAAGTTCTTTGTAAAACATGTTTATCTGGAAAAGTGGAAATAAGGCTAAATATTTCGTAATACAGAATATAAAGTGCTCCTATAGTACTAAATAACTTAAAACAAATGGAACTACCTAAATGCTTTCATCTCTAAAATCTCCCGCCATAATCGCTTACTTGCAACATAAAACGCTAATATCACATCATCATCTTATCTCTCATTCTATCTCATTATCTCTCGGTTTTATCTCATCGAGATTTTTCTTTAGATGATCGACGATGCTTATGCAGTAAACAATGCCTGTTGAAGCTGGAAATCCATGGATACTCAAGAACTCTCAAGAAATCTTTCATCTGTTGAAAAATACGGGCCACATATGCATGCAACATTTCTTTTTTGGTGTTGGCAGTATTTTCCAAACGCTTACGCCGTCAGATAGAAGGCCATCTATAGTCTTAAATATATCCGAATTCTTTTGTGCAACCATGTATAGGATCAGTACATTTATATACTACACAACACGCAAAAATTTAGTTCAGTTAGGAAAGCCATAACACAGTTTAAAATTCCCTTTCTTGTATATCCACCACTAAACGGAAATATAGGGGAAGGTGGGCTAAAATGATCCCCTTAAGGAAAGAACTTGCGTAAAATATCGTAACTGTTTAAATAAAGCTTTGGTCCTTTGCTAGTATGTTTTACACTACATTTTGTATTATAAACATATTTTAATAATATTTTAAACCCAAATTGAGTAATGAAAAAAATTGATTTTTTAAAAAGTGTCCAAAGGATCATTTTACCTCCACCAAAGGGCAAAATGATCCTTCATTTAAAAATAATTGTAAATTGTTTTTATCGCCAAATAAAGGATATGAGAGTAATTATGACAATACATATCTAAAAACATACTCCATTAAGTAAACCAAATCATATTTCTGTACATGAAAGACTGTATATCTAAAAAAATATGAGAGTTAGTGCTTACCTTATAACAGATGTTATAAAACCCAATTTTTGAAAGAATTCTATTCAGACGCGTAATACTGCGATCGCTTGGATACTGCCATTGCTTCTTCTTCACTTGGCACAACTAGTGTATGTGTTACCCTGTAGATAGCGCGACCTGTCTGGAAGAAAACATATGTGGATCGTTTTGCCCGTTAGGATCATTTTAGGCCACCTTCCCTATTCGAATTCTTCTGTGCAACTCTGTATATGATCTATAGAATTTATCCGCACCAAGGAATATGCAAATATTCAGATAAATCTAAAAACGCGTACTAAAATTGAAAATGCACTTCTAGCAAGTATTGCTCGTAGACAGTACAATGTAATGACAATCTTTTGTGGGTCCCTGTAAGTGAACGATAAATGTTATGCATACCATATTCTATAGTAAGCATCCTGTAGTGCACCTCAGTGATGTATATCAATTTCAATATATTTGAAATAATCTAACATCATTAAAATACACTGCAAACGATCCCCCCCGCCCCCCCCCCCCATAGACCGTAACGTAGAGTAATAAATATCTTTAAAACAATATAAAACTACCTAAATGCTTTCATCTCTAAAATCTCCCGCCATTATCGCTTACTAACTGCAACATAAAACGCTAATATCACATCATCTCCTTATCTCTCATTCTATCTCACTATCACTCTGTCTTATCTCATCCGGATCTCGCTTTAGATGATCGACGATGCTTATGAAGTAAACAATGCCTGTTGAAGCTGAAAAACCATGGACTCTCAACAAATCTTTCATCTGCTAAAAAATACAGGCCACATATGGCTAGCATATGCAATGCAACATATCTTTTTTGGCGTTTGGCAGCATTTTCCAAATTCTTACACCGTCAGATAGAAGGCCGTGATAAACCATGTCGTGAAGTTTAGAGGCTTGTCTAGGTGAATTTTCCAGCTCGCCGAAAAATTCACGAGAATCTAAAGAAAAAAATATGTCCGGTAGATCGTGAACCGATGCCTGTTGCGTGTTTTGCCGATGTTTATCTGGCCGTGAATTCGGGGGAGTACAATTCCCACAAGAATTTTCGTGGGCTACTCCAGTTGGATTAACGTATAAAAGCAAGTGATCCGGATGTTCTGTCTCTCTTTCCTTGAATGTTATGTGAATCTTTTCATCATCTTACCATGTGAGTGTATAAAGTTTAGGAATTTCAAATTTTTAAGGCATGTATTTCCGTTTTTCCTGAGATTCTTGAAACTTATATTTACCGAGCCTGTAGTTGTGCTAATTCTGAAGTTATGCATCTTTACACGCTTTTATTTGACTCAACTTGGCTTATGAATGTCCCTATTGTCCCTATGCTCCTTAAATTTGAATGTCCCTATTTGCATTAAACCTATTATTTGCATTATAATTATAATTAAATAAATACATAAATAAATACTATTTGATAATATGCATACCTATTAATAAATGTAACCAGAGGGACCGTGAGAGGATTTTGCACTGCAGTCTAATATATTTTTAGTAACATCTAATTGTTTGCAGATGCACGTTTAAATTTCTAAAGAAAATTTAAGGATAACTATCTTAAAACAGCGTTGGTCAAGCCAGAATAGCATCTCATTTATTCCATAAAAAATAAAGTAAAAATTGATCGGGGAGGAAAAAATTAACAATCGTATTTTAACTGCATTAAAAGATGACATCACCCGCTTCGGGAAAAAGCATAGGTCAAAGAAAAATCAACTGAATAAATTAAAAATACAATTTAATATAACAAAACATAAATTTTAGACTACACCTGAAATTCCACTGATTCGATCAATGGATGGTGTCTTTCTCTTCTAATCATTTGAATTTGAATTTTTCTTTTTAATCATAAATATAAAATAAACACATGCGGATACATTCCAATTTATCTTTTTTGTACTTTTTTTAATTTAATAATCATTGTTGAGCAAGATGTAATGCGGTATTTTATTTTTGTGGCAACACTGATTTGAGAAAACCTTTCATTTCATTTATGAAAGCAATGTCGATTTATTTTTTAATTAACTGCAATTTTTAATGAAATAACATGTTTTAACGAAATGTGAGTGTACTATGTCAGAAGCATGCTCAAAATCCTTTCATATGGATCTCCTTCGTCGTTCTGCGTTTTATATCTGCTTAGAAAAAAGGATGTTGACAACAGAAATAACATATATGATAGGAAGTCAATAATTTCATGGATATTGCTTATCAGTGCTTATCATATTGCTTATCATATTGCTTATCAGTGTTCAAAATCACCGAGTTTAAATCACGTTTGAGTAAACCAGTGCAACCAAAGTGAGCTATAAGACAGGTGCAATGCACCCAGCCCCAGTGCTTATAGGATTACTAGCGAGACTGAAAGACCATTTTTACACTCTTTAATTTAACTCAACTTGGTTTTTAAGTGCATTCGTAATTATATGAATACGTAGCACCTATCGTCGTTGTCTGTCCGTCTGTCCGCATATAACAGCGCAAAAACTATCCAACTGAATGGGTTGAAATTTAATATATATAATCGTTGCAGAATTTTGTCGAGTCATTTCCAATTTTATGAAAATCGAAACAAAACTTAAAAAGATATTAATAAAAGTTTCCTGCATTCTATTGAATCCTATCAAACGTAATTAATTCAATGGTATCCCATGATAGGTAATGATTCTAGGTTTCATGGTGATCACGTCCTATTTAAGATGGAGTCCTATTATTTTCGTATGACTGAATTTGTATACTAAAATTGTTTAATTATAGCAATCCTATAATCTATACCGATAATTTTTTGGATAGATGTTTCCGGTGAAATAGATAGTAAATGGAAAAAGAGTCTAAATATGGATATCCAGTTCTGAAATGTTCAAAGTTAGGCTTCGCAGTTTCCCATTAGAATTTTCAGTAAATATCAACAAAAGATAAAATGTTGCCAACTTAAAATGTACTTATTTTATCATGGAAATGAATCATATCATGATAACAGACGATATAATTCATTTTTTTCACTGAAATAATAATGATGTCATTTTTACATTGTCTTGTAGTGGATATTTACGCATATAGAATAATTTTAATGTAACAAAATTATAATTAATTGTTTGTAAAATTGTACTGAAGCTTAATTTCATAAAATAAAATTAATGTCTGTAATGCGATAATCTTGCACATAAAATAAATTTTGTATCGATGCATTTTTGCATAAGAGTGCAACAGCTATTGCACCAAGATTTGAATATTTATAAAACAGTTATAGTACAAACGCACATCATTTGTCATGTTTGATGTACAATTTCCAAATTGTTTTATGTAAAGATGAATTTTTGCAATCGATTTTTCACTCACTTCCTGATAGGCTAGAATTATTATATATATATATATATATATATATATATATATATATATATATATATATATATATATATATATATATGCGCACAGGTGTGTTTGCAATGGTAGTACAACATTTTGATATTTTTAGAACTCAGTTATAAATTAATAAATTAATTTCAAGGTATTTTTAGCCGTCTGCAGGTAATAAATCGCCAAGTATAATTTAAGATTCAAATGTTTGCGAGTTGCAAAAACAGCGGAGTTAATGATGCGCCAAACCACGCACTCCAAAGTATGCCAAATGGCTGTGAAAGTGCAACAACGAAATATTTGAAACACAAAAAAGTTGAAAATATAAATAAAAAATAAAGAGTGTAATATATTTTTAAAAAAAATACTCGTTTCTCATTTAATAGTTTAATATTAATTAATTTATGAATATACTTTTAAAAAGCAATTTAGAAATACTGAATAGGTCGTTTAAATAATGTTTTTTTTTCTTTCCTGTTGCCATATCTTAAAAAAGAAACAGTATATACATTTCTTTAATATGTTCACTAATCTGCACTTTTCATTAAGCCTAAATCTAATCGGTGAATTTTCCCTAATCGGGGGCCACGTCAAGTTTTTTTTTTTTTTTTTTTTTTTTTTCTCATTCTACTTTAGCACCAGAAGCTAAAATGCTTGGAACCCGATTATAAAAGTTTCAATCCTGGTTTTCGTTAATACTGGATTTGAATGCGCATGAGAGTTACAGCGTAACAAAAATCAGATTGTTTCAAAATATCAGCCAACCTAGAATTTCAAACAGCTATATCTCAAGTCATTTCTTAAGATAAAGCCAAAACGAAAAATGTTCCGGAATTCTTGTATCACGATCTTACACTTCACACAAACAATTTTTTCAATTTATAATTTTTTATACGTCTTTTTAACACTTTCCAACCTAGTTGAAAAGTGTTTATGACTTCGGTTTGTCTGGCCGTCTGCCGTCTGGCCGTCTGTCCGTGCTCTAACTCCCGTAAATATGCTCGGATTGCGTTGCAATTTTTATATGTTATTGTCGTTAACTATAGCATGTTCCCTATTTCAACTGAAGTGTGCAGCACTTATAGTTTTTTTACAGTGACACTCAAAAGAATTCCGTTACATTACGGTCTATGGTGAAAATCATTTGCGGTTTATTTTAATGATGTTACACAATTTCAAACATATTGTAATTGATATATATCACGAAGGTGCATTACAAGAAGCTTAATATGGAATAGGGTGTGCATAGCACTTATAGTTACTTTACAGGGACAGTCAAAAGAATTCCGTTACATTACATCTATGGAGAAAAATCGTTTGCGGTTTAATTAAATGTTTCACTATTTAAAACGTATTGAAATTTATATATATCACTAAAGTGCTTTACAAGAGGCTTACTACAGAATATTGTGTGTATAGCAGTCATCGTTCATTTACAGGGACACACAAAAGAATTCTCTACTGTCTGTTAACAATAATTCCTGGAAGTGCGTTTTAAGTTGTTGAACGCGATTTTAAATTTAACTCACATTTTGTCTATTACTTGGTGTGTATAAATTCTGTAGATCATATACAGGACAGCACAAAAGTTCGCGAACACATTTTCGTTTATTGACAGAAACTGCAGAAGGAGAATTTTAAACTGTGCTATGCTTTTCCTAACTGAACTAAAATTTCGCATCCTATGTAGTATATATACAAATCTATAGATCATATACAGGGTTGAATAAAAGTATTCGGATATTTTTCCGAATATTGTATATGTTGGAAATTCCTGAAATTCCGTTTTTTAATATATTATGCTTTTCCAAAATTGTTTACTTAGATGTTATCTTTCAGATTATTAAACGGTAATGATTTGTAAAATTATTTTGGAAGCGTTGGAAAGTGTTACATAATCTATGCTTGATGCATGATTTTTCGTTCTTGTTAAAAATTTCAACTGGCAGCCATTTTGAAACAAGATGCGCAGCGCATGAAACTAGCCAACGAAATCGTCGAGACTTTGCTATATCCTATACACATACTCAATCACATATCCAAATCGGTTCATAAATAAGAGAGTTACAACATGACAAATGTCGGATATATATATATATATATATAAATATATATACAGGGTGATTTTTTTTAAAGTTGTGAAAGTAAAACCCTATAACAAAAGAACCACTGATCCAAATGACCTAAAATTTCGCCAGTATGCTCCCGAAGCAGTGGGAATTTTTAGGTGTGGTTGAAAAAAAAACTTAAAATCGCACCGACAGATGGCGCTGTACATGCAGTAAAGTCGGGAGACGAACTGGCGCCGGCACTCGCACATTGGCGTCTAAAACGTGAAGTACGCATGTCTCGTTTTCATTATTCTACGGAAATCCTCGCAATGAATTTGCCATTGACGGACCGTGCGTTGTTAGTGAAACTGTATTATCAGAATAATGACAGCGCAGCAACTGCTCTTAGGAGATTTAGGACACTTAAGAATTTAAGAAAAGGTTCAATGACGACAGAGGGTCTACGGAAGATGGTTTCTCAAAGTACCGTCCACTGTTTTCCTCCCACAGACGATATTCTTTGTTTCTGCTACTTTACAGCGCCATCTGTCGGTGCGATTTTAAGTTTTTTTTAACCATGCCAAAAAAATTCCCATTGCTTCGGGAGCATACTGGTGAAATTTTAGATCATTTGGATCAGTGGTTCTTTTGTTATAGTGTTTTACTTTCACAACTTTAAAAAAAATCACCCTGTATATCGACATTTGAACAGACAGTGGTTTGGTGTCTGGGGGTCATGATCGGTGAAAATATACGAAAACTTTCTGGAATTGCTTTCCTCCGAACGGCTGCAATAGGTAGCTTTTTTCTTTTTGTAATGAAAGCTACCTCAAAAACTGTTTTCACTTATTTTAGTTCTGAATTGTTTAAATTGGATCTCAGTCTCAAATGTTTCAATCACCAACTTACAGAAAGATTTTAGAATACAAATTAGAAATTCCCCACCAAATTATAATATTCACATATATCTAGCATAATGAAGAGGATGTACGTATTGAATTTAATAAGACCGTGCTGCTTTACTTTTTTAGTGAATTAATGTAATATATTTTCAATAGTGCAAACAGAGTGAAGTAATAGATTGAAAGCATAGTAAATGATTTTTTACACCTGCCCATACACATAAATATTTCAATCGCAATTATTAAACTAGTCGTTAGGGCCACCGTAATACTTACCTATCATGGATTGGATATGCATAATATAAAATATGAAAATAAAACATGCGTAAACTATTTATAAAATGCATTGCTATTCAAATAAAATCCTGGTTTGATGTCGTCATTAACTTTAAATGCTCCATTACGGAATTGCGTAAAAGAAACATCCTTATAACTATGATAATCATATTAACTAACAGTTTACTGCGCCGAATTAAGCGTCTCATTTCCAATTAAAATATATCTTTGAATTGAAATTTGAATGAAATACAGGGTCACGAAAAATCGAAGAATGTGGAAAATAGGATTCCAAATATCTCGGCAACTCATTATTCGATCGACTTCCTTTTTTATGCAAAATTTATGTTTTTTATTGTCTTTTATATTCACTCCTTAAAATAAACAATTTCGAAAAATTTTATATACCTTTTATCAGAACGAATATTTCGAGAGTCCGAAAAAGATAGTTTCGGATAATCGAGGTTACTGAAATTCAATAAACTTCTTTCCATTATTACACACTAAGTACATATCAAATATCAAGTTTCTATCTCAATTTGTTCGGGAGATAGAGCGTTTACAGACACACACACAGACAGACGGACGGCATTTTTTTTTTTTCTAAAAATATGTTTTTCGGTATCTCTAGTGTCTGAAACGAGTAAATCCGTCAAAAAAAAAAAAAAAAAAATTCGATTTTCAAAACGATTACAAGACTCTACTACGTATGATGAGTAAGTAATATCAAATGCTTGGGGCTTGATTTCCTGCATCTGCCAACTCGCCGAAAAATTTGAGGGGCTTCAAAAATTGTCTGGTAGATCGTAATCCGGTGCTTGTTGCGTGTTGTGCCGATGTTACCTGGCCGTGAATTCGGGGAAGTACCGTTCCCACAAGAATTTTCGTGGCTATTCCAGTTAAATTAACATATAAGAGCAAGTAAGTTGAGTGAATTTTTTACTTGTTTTATGTTCTTTTTTTCCTTTTCCTTGAATGTTATGTGAATATGTTTGTCTTGTCGTGTGAGTATTTTATAAGATATAGGTATGGGACTAAGAATCATTTAAAGACACATGTTTCTGTTTTTCCTAAGGTTATTGAAAATTTCTTTACAATCTGCAACTAGAATTCACCCTCGGGAACCCCTGCATGGGTCGGGGCACTCGATTTTACCCGAGGTTCTCTGGTGGAGTCAGGTTAATTGTTTTCGTTACGAGTCGGGTTGACTTTAAATGTTTCGAGTTCGAGTCAGTTTCGGGTTGTGTTTTAACTCGGGTTGCCTTGATTTTTTCAAATAAAAGTCCTATATATATTTCAAATGAAAAAAAAAAAAAAAAAAAAAGCGTCACAGTGACAATTTTATATAGTATATATTGAAATACGTCTCAATAAGTAGATGCTCACTACTAACGGCCCCACACTTCTACCTCTGCTACATTCTGTTAGACCGTGTATCTTGATTTTAAATCTAAAAAGAGAAGAAAACTTACTAAGTCATAAGTGATTACGTTAAAACTCAATAACTTTTGAACCTCCCTGTACATATTGCTCAACAGAAAGAAAGTGACACAACTCAAAAATACTATATTTCACAAAACAGGCAAAAGCAGATTCCCATGATTTTACTGTAACACAAAGTTATAGCTAAAAGAAGTAACATAGTGTAAAACCCTTAAGAATCAAGACGTAGAAGAGGTAAGGATGATTGAGTAAATTTATCATGCAACACAATTTGGTCCCGTTCTGTGGTGGCAATTGGACATGTAGCGTAATCTAGTGGTTTTCCGGATAATTACACTTATGACATTTTTCTTGTAGCAAGATTCGCCTAAATCAGACCTATTTGTGCAATAATACGCAAAATTAATTTTTTTGTGTTGCGTCAGTTTTTTTATGGGTGAGATATATATATAAATAGGTTGATAAACACGTGAACCATCTTCACATGCGGTAATCGGGTAAAAAAAAATAGTTTTTTTAATGTTTGTACTCATTAGAAAATATTACTACAGTAGAACTCCAATTATCCGAACTCCAACTATCCGAATCGCTGATTATCCGAATCGCTTTCAGAATTTCAGAAAAAAAATTAAGATGGAAACGTACTGCAATTTGCAAAATAATGATTCTGTCTACGCGCGCTATTGCCCTTCCCTCCGCGGAAGAGACAGTAGAAGATGAGGATAACGTGAAACTTGAGGAATTCAGAAACCTGGATGTTCAGAATGTTCCTGGAATTCCTGGATGTTCAGAAGTTAGTGATGAAGATATAGGAGAGTGGATGGTGTGTAATTCGTCCGATCCTGGGTTCCAAATTCTAAATGTTGATGAACTTATTGAAAGTGTGAGAGAAGAAAGTGTCGAGGAAGAAGATGACCTTAATGTCGATGTTGAAGCAGACATGGGACCATCAGCTAGTGAAGCATTTGCCGGCCTTGAAACTGCGTTGAAATGGATGAAGCGTCAGCCCGAGTGTGACCACATGCAACTTCTCACTGTCAAGCGGATGCGCGAATTGGCTGCCCGAAAACGGATGAAGACTGTCAAACAGCTTACTTTAACCAAGATATTCAGCAAGCAATGACTTTCATTTACAGTACGGTACGTACATAATTTACTAATGTACAGCACTTGTAAGCACGCTTAACATGTAAAAGTGCGGCCTTTTCATTTAATTAATTAAAAGCTTTTTTTTTAAAAAAATAATTTTTTCTCCCATTTTCAACATACATACAGTAATTGATTAAAATAGTCGGAAAAATCCAATTATCCGAATTTTTGATTATCCGAATGGGGTCCGGTCCCAATTGATTCGGATAATTGGAGTTCTACTGTATTTGACTACGCAGAAGAGAAATTCCCATATCTAAGATATGGGTAACGGATCAGGGTCCATAGCCGTGTTTTTGGCCCATGAAATAAGGCTAAAATTCGATTTTGTTATACTGACTTAATTATTTCACTTTTTAATGTTAGAAGGTTTAGCCTGTACGATTTCAACAATGGTTTTTGCATTTTGTTCGGATTTATATGACTTACACAAGCTCAAAGTTCGTATTATTCGTAGTTTTTGATGAAAAATACACAATTTCGCTAAATTTTACCTCAATTTTTAATATATATTTTAATATTTTACTATGAGCAAAGCTTTGCAACACTTTTATTTTTACATATATTGTATATTTTAATGTATTTTATAATATATGTAAAGAAGAAAGTGTTGAACGCTTGCGCTCATATAAATAATGGAGGTAAAATTAGGAGGAATTTTTCATCAAAAACTACGAATATACGTACTTTGAGCTTCTGTAAGTCATATAAATCCGAACAAAATGCAAAAACTCTTGTTAAAATCATGCACGATAAACCTTCTAATATTAAAAAGTGAAATAATTAAGTCAGTATAATATAAATCGAGTTTTAGTCTTGTTTCATGGGCCAAAAACACGGCTTATGGACCCTGATCCATTATAAATTTTCGTATTATTATTTCTTTAAAGTTACGCCTAGTTTTTATAAATTCTCAGCTCAACATCCCTTGTACACGTTCTCATAATTGTAAAACTATTAACAGGATACAGAAATTATTATACTAGAAAGCCATTATTAAATTATTAAAAAAAAAAAAAAAAAAAAAAAAAAAAAAAAATCATTAAACGTCTACCGAAAACGAGATAAAAACTACCCTATTTAAAAGCAACCACTCCCAACTTTTGTTATCTACGATGAAAAAAATAACATAAACCTCATAAATTGTATTATCATAGAAAAAAATGATTTATACCTCCTATATCTCTTTTATAACTGAAAAGAAAAATCAATGAAAATTTAATTTAAACGCATTTTTACAGCCAATTAATGACGTTTAATTACATTTTTCTCTGTCCAACCCCTTTAAATCCAATCTCCTATAAATCGTGACACGTCATATCTGATTGGTCTAAATCCGTGCTATATAAAATGGCATCGCATAGGTCATTGACCAATCGCATTAAGCTATATCTCACCATCGCAGGCATGCTTTTTCCACCGTTGTTTTGGAAGTTTTTTCGAAACGTGCCTTACGCTCCCCTCCACTTAACTCGTTTCAATGTAATCTCGCTCGCAAAGTCGTGAGAGTTAGAAAATTCGGAGTGATTTCGTAATACAGCGGCTCTTTTTATTTGATTTTTATTTCTGTATATTTTTTCTGGTTTTTTTTAAAAAAAGTTTTATGTTTCACGGGTTTTTTTCGTTTTTTTTTCCGCTTCATCGTTTGTAATCGATCTTTAAATAGAAAAATGAAATTTATTTCTTAAAAAATTGCGTTTTCAGTTAATATATGAAAAATCTTCAAAAACTTATTTTCTTCTTGCACTATTTATAGCATGTATACTATGTAAAGCTTTTCTCTATTTTTAAACTCTTTTATTTATCTCAACATAGTTTTTTCTGTGTAAAGATGTAATTTTGTAAATGATTTTTTTTTCTCACTTCCTGATACGTTACAATTATAAAAATTATGTTCAAAGGTGTGTTTCCGATGAACATGTTAATATTTTTAGAACTAAATTATGATATAATAACTTAATTTCTTAATTTTAAGGCATTTTTCCGTTAGACCGACTACATTTATATTTGAATATAAAATAGCCAAATATAATCAAAATTCAATAAAATTAACAAAGCAATGTTTAAATTGCCCACAAAGAAATAAAATCAATATTTTTCATTGATTTCCATTTTAAACACAATTATGCACGACCGAAGCTTTCGCACCCAACTTCTAGTCTTACTATAGAAATAGAATATTTGAATATGGAATGAATTTTGATGTGGGAAAGCTAAGATATCAGGCGTAGAACCAATTGAAATTTTGAGCTAGGAAAAGAAAAAAAGTGTTTTAGAATGGGCATAATTAAATTAAATGGGAGGGGGGGGATATAGAAATTTAAAATATGTTTTATATATATAAACATTGCCTTAATTGTAGATCAATTGCCAAATATTTTTATGGTTACAATTATATAAGAGTTACAACTTAAATGGATTTAATTATGCGCAAAACCACGCTCGTCTAAAAACCAAGAAGAACCTAGAAGAAGGCCAACCGGCTGTGAAACTTAAACGTAGAAAATAGGAATAAAAAATAAAGAATTCTATTTTTTTAAAGCGCTTTAATCAATTAATAGTTTCATATTAATTAAATTATGATTGTACGTTGAGAAATCAATTTAGAAATTATCCTAAAATATAATTGAAATGTTTAATTTTTTGTCTTTCCAATTGTCATATTTTATAAAAAAGGAGCAAAAATTACAATTGTTTAAATAAATTCACGAGCTAGCGCTTTCGACCAAGGATAAACAAAAGCAAGGAATTTTCCATAATCGACTCCGGTGCCTACGCCAAATGAAAGTAATGTAATAGAAATTTGGGGGGAAAATCGTGAATTGTAATTATGAAATGAGGCGTGATTTTCAAGATAAATTTTAAATGTTTATAAAACAGTTGCCCCCCCCCCTTTTTTTTTTAACTATTTTTACTTTTGCACTTATTCTCTCTTTTTTTTTTTTTTTTTAATTTCTCTTCAATCGACCGCGTTTTTTCTGATATAATTACTTTTTTTTTATTCTTAATTCATGAAAATTAATAATTGTAATATGTAAAGATTTCGGCAAAATGTCAGTTCATTCTACAAAGTATTTTTTGAAATATATTCTCAAAACCATCACCACTGTGGTTTGGGGAAATAGGTCCGAATCTAGGATTTTTTTCACCCGGAGCAAGCATGAATTTTAGCGCCCCCCCCCCCCCCTTTACAAAATAAATTTATGAAGAGAAATTATCGCCCTTTATGAATACGTACTTACTGCATGAATGATTAAATATAAAATAGCCAAAACATCATATTTTACTTACAATACATTCCTGAAAATTATTAATAGTAACATATAAAGATTTCAGCAAAATGTCAACTCATTCAAATAATGTAATCCAATCACTTGTTAACTTTAAATTAATGTCCAATAATGCTTAAAGTGATAAAAAACATAACACAGAATATTTTAAAATACCTTTTTCTTTAATGTAGATAACATATGTTTTATGCATTGTTTCATGTTTCAGATGTCACCGATAGTTGTGCATGAAACATATGTTATCTACATTAAAGAAAAGGGTATTTTAAAATATTCTGTGTTATGTTTTTTATCACTTTAAGCATTATTGGACATTAATTTAAAGTCAACTCATTCTACAACGTATTTTTTTTTTTTTTTTTTTTTTTTTTTATAAATATACTCACAAAACTGTCACCACTGTAGTCTGGGGAAACTAGGAAATCCGAAACTAGGATTTTTTTCACGTGGCACAAGCATGAATTTTGCCTTCCCCTTCCAAAATAAATTTATAAATAAAGCTAAGTTTCCGCCCCTTATAAATAGATACAAACTGCAAATTACCCAAGTTTATGCACCAACAATTAGCTATACTGATGAAGAAATTGAGGATTTCTATGAAGAAGTAGCTTCAATGCATCAAAAAGGAAAATGCTACATAAAATTAATAATGGGAGACTGGAATGCTAGAATTGGGGGAAAAAAGAAAGGTGAGTTCTCAGTAGGAATTCATGGATATGGGGTGCGTAATGAAAGAGGAAACAGATTGATTGAATTTGCAGAATGTGAACAGATGTATATCATGAATTCATTTTTCAAGAAAAAGCCACAAAGAAAATGGACATGGCGTAGTGCAAATGGCTCAACAAGTGAAATCGACTACATCTTGACAAACAAAAAGCATCTTATTCAGGATTGCAGCGTTCTCAATAACTTCAATACAGGAAGCGATCACAGGTTAGTTAGATGCAAACTGCTTTTAAATACTAAAGTGGAAAGAATGAAGCTTTTGCAATGCTCAAAGAAATCAGTCGATATTATAAATCTCCAGAAACATAAAGAAGAATTTAATTTAGAACTTAAAAATCGTTTTCAAGTACTTCAATCAATCTTAGAAGAAGAACAAGATGTTACAGTAATGAACAAGAAAATAACAAATACTCTACAAGAAATTGCAAGGACGATAGCTGGTGAAGCACAAGTAAAGCAAACAAAGAAAATAACAGAAGAAACAAGAAGACTGATGAAGAAACGCAGAGAATTTAAAATGAAGAAAAACTATCCTAAATCAAGAGTTGAATATGCAGAATTATGTAAAACGGTAAGAAAATGTGTTACAGAAGATATCAGAAAATTTAACTGTGATCTTGTTAAAAAAGTTCTAGAAGATAACAAAAGTTTAAAATCAGCTAAGCGCAAACTGTGTGTTGGAAGAAAAGGTATTTTTGCACTGAAGACAGCAGATGGAACAATCACCAAAATCAATAATGAAATAGTACACATTGTCGAAAAATTCTATAACGATCTATATAAATGTGAAGATCAAAGGGAAATCAACCTACGTGATCCACTAGTAAACATAACAGAAACTGAAGAGATAATCCCAGTGATGACAGATGAAGTTGTACAAGCCATTAGAGGCATGAAAAAAGGTAAATGCCCTGGCGAAGATGGAATTACAATTGATCTTATCAAAGAAGCAGGAGAAGAATTTGCAAAAATGCTAGCCTTACTGTTTTCCAAATGTCTCGAGAAATCAGATGCACCAGAAGATTGGAATAATGCTGTGATGGTGTTACTTTATAAGAAAGGAGAAAAGGAAAACATTAAAAACTACCGTCCAATCAGCTTACTGTCAGTGATTTATAAAATTTTCACCAAAGTTTTAACGACAAGACTTGAATCAGCTCTGGACTCAGCTCAACCTAGAGAACAAGCAGGATTTCGAAGTGGATTTAGCACAATGGATCATATTCAAACAGTAAGGGAAGTTATAGGAAAACATAAAGAATATAATTTACCTCTCTGTCTTGCCTTTATTGATTATGAAAAAGCATTTGATTCGGTCTACACATCTGCAGTAATTACTTCTCTGGAGAACATTGGTATAGACAAACCTTATATCAATATCATAAAGAAGATCTACAAGAAAGCAACAGCCACCATCCGTTTGGACAAAGGAAAAGCGAAGATCAAGCTTGAAAGAGGAGTAAGACAAGGAGACACCATTTCGCCTAAGCTTTTTACTGCTGTCTTAGAGAGTATTTTCAAGAAGCTGGATTGGGAAAACAAAGGGATTAGAATAAATGGGGAATATTTAAGCCATCTCCGGTTTGCTGATGACATTTTAATTTTCAGTAATAGCCCTGAAGAATTGCAAAATATGCTAAAAGATTTGGCAGAAGCTAGCATTAATGTGGGATTAAAAATAAATTTGGAAAAGACTAAGGTGATGTTCAATTCATTTGCATCAAAAAAGAAAATCGTCTACAACAACACTGAGATTAAAGATGTTGAAAGTTATGTGTACCTTGGACAAGAAATATCTTCAGACAACAGTATCATGAATGAAATCAATAGAAGAATAAGAAATGGATGGAGTGCTTTTGGGAAGAACAATATTATTCTGAAAAGTAACATGCCTCTTTGTTTGAAAAGAAAGGTGTTTAACCAATGTGTTTTGCCTGCACTAACTTATGGAGCAGAAACTTGGACACTAACAAAACGGATGGTACAAAGATTACAAACAACACAGCGAAGTATGGAAAGATGTATGCTAGGCATAACCAGAAGAGACCGAAAGAGAATAACGTGGATAAGAAGTCAGACGAAAGTTTTTGACATTATCGAGAGAATTAAATGGCTAAAATGGAAATGGGCTGGGCACATTGCAAGAAGACAAGACAATAGATGGAGCACAAACACCCTACAGTGGTATCCCAGAGATGTAAAACGACCAAGAAGACGACCTCAAGTAAGATGGAGTGACGAAATCAGAAAAGTGGCCGGTGTTAATTGGATGACTAAAGCACTAGACAGGCAACAATGGAAAAATCTGGGGGAGACCTACATCCAGCAGTGGATTGAAAACGGTTGATGATGATGATGATGATATATATATATATATATATATATATATATTAATCGAACATAAGGATACTTAAGGTTGAATTTAAAAATTTACAAATAAGTTCCTTATCAGTAAAACTTTTATAATTTCCTTTGATTTAATTTTCAAAATGTGCTTTACACTTTCCTTTCCCGAACACTTTTAAAAATGTAATCTATTTCAAAGAGTAGAAATGTTGAAGTAATATCATATCATTACAGAGCGGCACTTTAAAATTATATATATATATATCTTTTACGTTTTTTTCTTATTTGAAAGAAAAAATTCTTTGTCCAGTGATAATTTTTGTATTTTTTTGTTGTTGTTGTTGTTTTTGTTTTTCATATTTTGTAATCGATCTTGAAAGAAGAAAAGTAAAGTTTATTTCTTTGGGAAATGGTTCTTGGAGTTATTACATTAAAGATTTCTAGAAACTTGATTTTGTTGTCGAATTGTTTGTACTGCATTTAGCTGGTTGAAGCTGTGCTGAAGAAGGAAAAATGTGTTTTTGTGTTTATTTTTAAACAAAATTAAGAAATAAATTTAATATATAAACTTTGAATTTGATTTCACATAATTGATCTATTTTTAGTATTAATTATAGAATACATTATTTTTAATGAATAAATAATTAATAATTTAATACTAAAAGCGGTAAAACACGTTTTTAGTGCCAAAAAATTATCAAATTTTGTAATATCCAAAATTTGGTCATATAAGAATGGTATATTTACTGTTTTAATTATAGACCACAGAGAAAATTTTGGTGCAGAAAGTTGTCGAATGGGTGAAACAGGACAGACGCTTTACGATTTAGCCATTATCTGATGTATTTTCTCGGGTTTCCCACAGTGTTTTGTATAAAATTCTGAGGGAATGGCGATAGACTACTTTGAAGAGGGAATTCAAAAACTGGTTGAACGATACGATAAGTGCCTTAATATTGACGAAAATTATGTAAAAAAATAGATTGACGCACAGGCTTTCATATAAAAACTAGCTGTTTAACCTGCACTGTAAAAAATGACCGATGTTTCTTATTTTATGAAAATATGCTATAACCACGAACGAAAATATAATATAATCTTCTGAGTTATCCGAAATTTCAAATAGAATGTTACATTGTCTTTTGAATCCCCAGAAACCAATACGTTTTCAAAATTTAAAGAATAATTTATAAAAACAAATTTTTTATAGCTGCCTGAATTTTTCAGAAACGTTTCCGAAGGGTTTTTATAGTGTATTAATTAGTGTCCTCAGGCTGGAATACCTGTTTTTCGAATGTTATCCATTCTCAAGTACACGTTTTCAGCCTCATAAGTTAATTTATACATGAAAGAGTAAATAAATAATCTTAATTTTAATGTTAGTGTTAACGCTGTTATTTTTGCATGTTTGTCTGTTAAACATTTTTTTTTTTGAGCATGAAAATGTTTACTTCAGAATGGATAGCCTTCGAAAAACAGGTATTCCAGGCTAAGGACACTAATTAATACACTATAAAAACCCTTTGGAAACGTTTCTGAAAAATTCGGGCAGCTAAAAATAATTTTTTTTTATAAATGATTCTTTAAATTTTGAAGATGTATTCGTTTCTGGGGATTCAAAAGACAATGTAACATGCTATTTGAAATTTCGGATAACTCAGAAGATTATATTATATTTTCGTTCGTGGTTATAGCATATTTTCATAAAATAAGAAACATCGGTCATTTTTTACAGTGTGTTCTACGCACGGGAGCTCATGAATTTAATTCTAAAACCAAATTAAAAAGAAAAATCAGTACAACCAAACAAACAACTTTAAAATATCTAAATAAGAAGTAAGAATTCCCCTGTTAAAGTGTTGAGTTGTTCAATAACTATTCGATTTAGAAAAATGTTTTTCTACTACTGTGCATTTATTTTAATGAAATTTAATTTTGATAGCAGACGATAAAACGATATCTTTGGAATAAGGGAATAAATAGAATAAAAATTTTGTTGATGTTTGTGATAAAATGTTTTTCTTTATTTTTAAAAAAGGGTAATAACTAAGCGCAATTAAATACAGTAGAATCTTGTTACAACGAACCTCGATTTAACGAATTTTTCAATTTAACGAATATAATTTGGATTGTAAAAAATCATATTATTCTATTTCAGTATAAAAATATTTTCACTTTAACGAATATTTCATTATAGCGAATTTAATCAGTGGTCTCCAGAGATTCGTTGTAACGAGATTTTACTGTAATCTCTAATTGTTTGCATGAGAGGTAAAAGAATTATGACAATACCCGCTATAGCTTCTTAGTATTGCAGCCTGGCGTATGTAATATGTATATCTCACATTGTAGTAAACATTTAGAACTGATTACAACTCGCACGATTACGGGTTAAACATGAAAAAAGACAAAAATTCGTCCAAAATATAAAATAATAATAATAATAAAATATATTTAAAATTTTCGATTTTTTGCCTCAATCGTTCATGGGCCCCCTACCAGTAACCCGTGTGCCAAATTTCGTAGTCCTGCGCTCTGTGGTTTCCGAGTTTTTGAGGTTACATAGATACGCGCACGGATTTTAATAGGGTAGATAAAATTGGTTAGAAAATTATAATTTATTTCAAAACGGTACTTATTTGAAAAATACCCCTCGAAGTTTATTTTACATTACTACTTAGGGTATTTAAATTTATTTATTTTCAAAGCAAAAACATCCCGTTTTTATTGCTGATAATCTTTTTGCTCTTTTAGCCGATGCTAGTAGCAAGGGAGGAGCAGGTCACGAATATCGTGCTTCGTGTAGTGGTCAAGCGCCCTACCCTTCGTATTTCTTCGTCTTCACCGATTATAATTCCCCCCCCCCCCTCTCCCTTCGAGAGAGTATGAACGGTATTCATATGAAAACTTTACCGAAAGATAACCTAAGGTCAACCAGGAAAAAAACCCGCACGAAAATGCATGCATGTGGATGTGGAATAAAGTAGGAATTCCTGATAATTCCTTATTTACTTCTGTTGTTTTTCTAAGGAGATGTTTTTGTTTTAAGTAATCGTTTATTTTTTGTTCGTGGAGATGTATCTTATCCTTATCCATTTCGAATGTTTTTCGTTCTTTCCAAAAAAAAAAAAAAAAAAAAAAAGTTTTTTTTTTTTTTTTTTTTTTTTTTTTTTATGAGAAATATTTCTTCTTTTTCGCTATATTCAGGAATGTGCTTAAAAAAGCATAGAATATAATTATAATATTTATTCCCGTGCGAAATTTTCGTACTGAAATCTTTCAGATTATTTGTTTCTACTTTTTTTTCGGGGGGGGGGGGAATTAATTTAATAATGAATTAATAAAGTAGGGATTCCTCATTATTTCTTATTTACATCTTGGGTTTTTTTTAAGGAGATGTTTTTGTTTTAGGTAATTGTTTATTTTTTTTTCGTGGAGATGTATCTTATCCATTTCGAATGTTTTTCTTTCTTTCCAAAAAAAGAAAAATAATATATAGTTTTTTATGAGAAATATTTCTCTTTCGCTGTATTTAGGAATGTGCTAAAAAAAGCACAGGATATAATTGGAAATTATAATATTCATTCCCGTGCGAAGTT
This sequence comes from Maratus michaelseni, assembly GCA_963931845.1. NCBI lineage: Eukaryota > Metazoa > Arthropoda > Arachnida > Araneae > Salticidae > Maratus > Maratus michaelseni. The sequence goes on from OZ007600.1 coordinate 14,316,085, forward strand.
TTCGTACTGAAATCTTTGATATTATTTGTTGATAGTTTTATTTTTCATCAATTTAATAATGAATTAATATAGCAGAGATTCCTTATAATTCCTTATTTACATATCTGGTTTTTCTAAGGAGGTGTTTTGATTTTAAGTAATTGTTTATTTTTTCTTCGTAGAGAAGTATCTTATCTATTTGGAATGTTTTTCTTTATTTTCAAAAGGAAAAAAATATATATGGTATTTATGAGAAATAGTTCTCTTTCGCTGTGTTCAGGAATGTGATTAAAAAGCACAGGATATAATTATAAATTATAATATTTATTTCCGTGCGAAGTTTTCGTACTGAAATCTTTGATATTATTTGTTGATAGTTTTCTTTTTCATCAATTTAATAATGAATTAACATAGTAGAGATTCCTTATAATTCCTTAATAATTCCTTATTTACATCTCTGGTTTTTCTAAGGTGATGTTTTTGTTTTAAAAAATTGTTTATTTTTTCTTCGTAGAGAATTATCTTATCTATTTCGAATATTTTTCTTTCTTTCCAAAAGAAAGAAAAAATATGGTATTTATATGAAATATTTCCCTTTCGCTATATTCAGGAATGTGCTTAAAAAAGCACAGGATATATTTGGAAATTATAATATTTATTCCCGTGTAAAGTTTTCGTACTGAAATCTTTGATATTATTTGTTGATAGTTTTCTTTTTCATCAATTTAATAATGAATTAATATAGTAGGAATTCCTTATAATTACTGATTTACATATCTGGTTTTTCTAAGGAGATATTTTTGTTTTAAGTAATTGTTTATTTTTTCTTCGTAGAGAAGTATCTTATCTATTCATAATGTTTTTCTTTCTTTACAAAAGAAAAAAAAAATGTATTTATGAGAAATATTTCTCTTTCGTTGTAATGTAACATGGTAATTTATTTCAAAACACTTATTTATTCTTCAAAGAAAATATAAATTAAAAATTTAAGAAGAAAAATGTAAAAAGTGACCTATGAAAAATGCAGATTAAATTGTAAAAAGAAAAAAAAATGCTATGATTATAATTATTACCATAGATGCTCATTCCAGAAAGAAAAACGACAGGGTGTTAATTATTAACCAGTCGGATGTGCCAATCCCAAAACTTTCTTCTATCTCACACAGGTTTCGCTTACACTAAAAAGAATCAGCACCAATTTATAGCAAGGTCTAACTGAATCTAAAGTTTTATTAAATCTCATGCAGTAGTTCTGGAGATATGACTATTGCTAAAATCATGAAAATGCTGTAAAATGCATCATAGCAGCGCCACCTGTTGGGAAATTTACACCAAAACCTAATCAACAACAACTTATGTCAACGTCTAAATGAAACTGAAGTTTGATGAAAATCCGTGCATAAGTTTTTGAAATTTAGTTATCGTGATAATAATGAAAAAAAAAAATAGCATAGCAGCGCCACCTGTTGGACTATTTACACCAAAACGTATTCAACATCTATTTATGTCAAGGTCTAACAGAATCTGAAGTTTGATGAAATTCTGTGCATTAGTTCTCGAGATATAGCAATCGTAAAAATCATGTAAAAAGTAGCATCAATCCTATGAATTACAAATAAAAAAATACAGTTAAATTAAAACAGGATTAAATAATTTCCTCTGCTCTTCGTAAAGAAATGAGGAAGTTCCATAATTTGTTTTATAACTACCAAGCACATGGTTTTATAAATAAAGTGGTATAGAGAAAATTTTTACACAAAATCTCTTGGTATAACTAGGTGTGTTTATCACTACTTTTTGAAAGGGCAGGGTGCATATATAATAACATTTCAATACACACTTAATCTAATATCTAATTTAGTGATGGACATAACGATTATTTTGATTAATCGAATGTATCATTCGGGTATGCGCAGAAGCATATCAGTCAAACTTCCAAAATTTTTTTATTCAATTACTACCAGAAATTTTGAAAAAAAAAAAGGTTTCTGCAGAAACTTTTTTTTTTCCAAAATTTCTGGTAGTAATTGAATAAAAAAAAATTTGAAGTTTGACAGATATGCTTCTGCCCATGCCCGAATGATTCATTCGAATAATCAAAATAATCGTTATGCCCATCACTAATCTAATTTAAATATATTTTTCCAGAATGAAATAAATAAAATTCTACCCATAAATTATTAAATAGGTAAAATTCTATATCGCAGGTTCCAGGCCAGGTTAATAAAATTCTTACGCTTACAACTTTATTACACATTTTTAACAAGAAAAATTAATATCCTGTCATTTTCCTCTGTTTTTCATCTCTCTTCCGACATTAAAACTTTGTAGTATTTTGGTGTTCTGACATCCTACATTTATAGTCGCGAAGTGAAGCCTTTTCGATGTTTGTTTTTTTTCTGTAGAAAGGGATTTTTGAGAATGTTTTTTCCCTCCCGCTTCATTCCTATGAAATATTAGTTTTATTGGAAAACTTACGCGTGTTCGATATTTCATCGAAAGACATATTCCACTGGAAATAAAATCCATAATTTCCAAGGAATATTTCTTGAAAATTCAGCAGTTCGCTTTAGTTTTAAGGCAAATCATGGAATCTTGCATTCTCTGTATCGATTTCACCTACTTGACAATTTGATTCGATTGGATTCGATTTGCCGATATCGGTCATTCTTCATCCAACTCTAATGTGAGATGTATATATATATATATATATATATATATATGGTTGTGTAAAATTATGTCATACATTTAAATGAATTTAAGCTTTTTTTGTGGATATAATTCTTTTTTTTTCTTTTTAAATAAAACATGCTACTTGCTATCCTAGAATTACGAAATACTTTTCGTTTGACCATGTATAAAAGTTTCAGGTATACTCTAACTCCAATTCTAGATACGTAACTGTTACTTTCAACTTCAATTAGGACATATTTTTCATTCATACATGTATAAAAATGTCAGATATTCTAAGTAATTCAACTATTAAAAGCTTTTATTAAATGCGCTACTTTCAGCCTTAAATACGGAATAATTTTCATTGAAACAGCTATAAAAATGGCACATATCCTAAATCAGATACCAGTTAAATCCATTGATACCATATCAGCTGTTTTTAAATCAAAAGTTGTTTTTTTCAACCATAATTACAAAATAATTTTTATTAGTCCTGGTACAAATTTTTACTTTCTTCTAACTTTACAAGAAGAAAGTATTGGCTTCATGAAAATTTTCGACTTCCGGTTTTCGACGGATTTATACGTTTTAGAAGGTCCTGAACACGATTTGATTGTTTTTAGAACATACATGTCTGTCTGTGACTCTGTCTGTCTGCCTGTCTATATGTCACAAAAATATTGTGGGTGCTCTATCTCAAAAACTAATGCCCGAAATTTAATAAAACTTTATATTCAGTCAGTCCCTGATATAAATGGGTGCTGATTAGTTTTTGGTGAAAATCGCCTAATAGGTGGCGCTGCTATGCTGTATTTTTCGCGATTTCGCCATAGCTCTATCTCAAGAACTAATGCACTTATTTTCATCAAACTTCAGATTCATTTAGACCTTGACATAAATAGACGCTGATTACATTTTGGTGTAGATATCCCAACAAGTGGCGCTGCTATACCACTTTTTTCATGATTTTTTACGATAGCTATATTTCAAGAACGAATGCACGGAATTTCATCAAACTTCAGATTCTGTTAGACCTTGACATAAATAGATGCTGCTTACGTTTTAGTGTAAATAGCCCAAAAGATGGCGGTGCTATGCTACTTTTTTCATTATTATCACGATAAGTATATCTCAAAAACTAATGCACGGATTTTCATCAAACTTCAGATTCAGTCAGACGTTGACATAAGTTGTTGTTTATTAGGTTTTTGTCTAAATCTCCCATCAGGTAGCGCGGCTATGCTACAGTTTGCAGGATTTACATGATTTTAGCTATAGTCATATCTTAAGAACTTATACACGGAATTTATTAAAACTTTAGGTGTAGTTAGACCTTGATAGAAGCTGGTGCTGATTCTTTTTAGTATATGCGAAACCTGTGTGAGATAGAAGAAAGTTTTGGGATTGACACATCCGACTAGTTAAGATTGTTTAACTACAATTTCACATAACTGAACTATGTATTTCTTACATTATTAAATAAAATTCTGCGCCCAGAACTCTTTTGAACTAGCTAATAAAATACCTGTGCTAACAACGTTATTACATGTTTTTAACGAGAGAAATTAATGTCCTGTCATTTTCCTCTGTTTTTCATCTTTCTTCCGACATTAAAAACTAGTATTTTAGTGTTCTACTCATTTATACTTTCCAAGTGAAACCTTACGTTGTTTTTCTGTAAAAAAGGATTTTTGCGAATGTATTTTCCAACCGTTTCATTTTTATGAAATATTAGTTTTATTGGAAAACTTACGAGTGCTCGATATTTCATCGAAAGACATATTCCACTGGATATAAAATCCATAATTTTCAAGAAATATTTATTGAAAATTCAACAGTTCGCTTTAGTTTTAAAGCATAGAAGGGAATCTAGCAGTCTGTGTATCGATTTTACCTATCTGGGAATTTGATTCGATTCGATTGGATTCGATTTGTCGATATCAGTCTTTTTTCGTCCAACTATGATGTGGGACAATTTTTATAGCTGTGTAAAATTGTGTCTTATATAGTTAAATGGGTTTAAACTTCTCTCTTTATATATATATATATATATATATATATATATATATATATAATGTATAGTTTTTTCCCCTTTAAAATAAAAACATGCTAATATCTATTGGAGCGTTGTTAAACTGGGTCAAATTAACCCGCATATTACGGAATATTAATGAGAGGTTGGCACCTATGAATATCTATTATAAAATTATGAAATAGTTTTCGCTTGTCCTTGTATAAAGTTTCGGGTACTCTAATTCTAGATATACCGAACTTTTACTTTCAACATCAATTCGGGAATAATTTTCATTCATACATGTATAAAATATCACATATTCTAAATCTTTTCAAATAATTAAATTTTTTGAAAAGCTGTTTTTAAATGCGGTACTTTCATACCTTAATTGCGAAATAATTTCCATTAATACCCAGGGCCTGTTTATCGAATAGGCCCATGAAGCCCGACCTTACCCATTGAAATACAAAGGGGCCCCCAAATTTACTTTTCAGAACTAATTTTTAAGAAAAAAAATTTCAGACAGGGTAAAAAATATTTTTTTTTCTTAATTATAGTTAGTAAATTTTCCCTCGGACTATTACTGACATATTTATACTCTTTTTTTTTTCTGTTGATATAATAAATGGTATAAAAACAGTGATTAAATGCAACTTATTTTCATTTTTCTTATGTTTCACATTTTAATTTCAAATGTTTAAGACTGTAATGTGCTAAAAAGAACAGAAATTTAATCTGTATAATTATATTTCGCTTATATTCATAAAGAGGTTAGAAATGATATAAAATACGGAGAATAGGTTATTTAAATAAAGGGGAAAATAATTAGCATTCGGGTGATATCAAATTTCTGATTATAAAATAGAAGCAAAATTGTGTTGCAGCTAAGCATAAATTTATGTCAAATATTTGTTGTCCCTGTACTGTTCTTAGCACTGGCAAATCCTGCAAATGCTTAAGCATAAAATATATTTTGAAGTTCAAATATTCACACCTGTTCCATATTTATAAATTCATTTACAAAATTAATTTGTTATTTTGTATAATTAAGTATATAATAAATATTTTTTCATATGTATATAGGTAGTTAGTTTTAATTTAATGTTAGAAGTGTTGTTTACTCAAAATTTTGATGGTAAAATTTCAAATTGTTGAAGCATGATTGGTAGAGGGGGGCCCACTGTGTGACGTCAGGCTTCCCCGACTTTTAAGTCTTAAGCGGGCCCTGTTAATACCCCTATGAAAATGTCGCATACTTAAAATATCGTTTCAAATAATTCATTTATTAGAAAAGTTGTTTTTAAATGCCATACTCTCAGCCTTATTTACGGAGTAGTTTCAATTGATACTGCTATACAAATGTCGCATATTCTAAATCAGATACCTGGCAAATCGAATGTTATCATATCAGCTGTTTCTAAATCAAAATTTGTTACTTTCAGCCTTAATTACGGAATAATTTCCATTGATATTGCTATAAAATAACTTTTAAAAATCACATATTCTAAATCACATGCTACGTAAATCGAATATTACCGTTTTTAAATCAAAATTTATTAATTTCATTCATAATTACGAAAAAGTTTTTATTCATATTTATAAAAAAAAAAAAAAAAAAAAAAAAAATTATATTTTGTTACTCAAACTTTGTTTAATTGAGCTATTTATTACATTATTAAATAAAATTATGTGCCCCAGACCTCCTTTGAACTTACTAATAAAATAACTGTGCTAACAACAGTATTACATGTTTTTAACGAGAGAAATTAATGTCCTGTCATTTTCCTCTGTTTTTCATCTCTCTTCGGACATGAAAACGTAGTATTTTAGTCTTTTGACATCCTACATTTATACTCTCCAAGTTGAAGCATTTTCGGTGTTTTTCTGAAGAAAGGTATTTTTGCGAATGTATTTTCCCTCCCGCTTCATTCCTGGGGAAATATTAGTTTCATTGGAAAATTTAGGAATGCTCGATATTTCATCAAAATACATATTCCACTGGATATAAAATCTATAATTTTCAAGGAAAAGGTCTAGAAAATTCAACAGTTCGCTTTTGTTTTAAGACATAGAAGGGATGCTTGACAATTTGATTCGATTGGAATCGATTTGTTGATATCTGTCCCATTCTAAATCCAATTATCATGTGGGACATTTTTGCTTATAAAATACCTGTGATAACAACATTATTGCATGTTTTTAACGACAAAATTTATGCACTTTCATTTTCCTCTGTGTTCTATCTCTCTTCTGACATTAAAACCGAGTGTTTTAGTGTTTTGACATCCTTCATTTATACTCTCCACGTTGAAGTCTTTTCGGTGATTTTCTGTAGAAAGCGATTTTTGCGAATGTATTTTTTCCCTCCCGCTTCATTCTTGGGTAATATTAGTTTTATTGGAAAACTTACGAGTGCTCAATATTTCACCGAAAGACATATTCCACTGGATATAAAATCCAAAATTTTCAAGGAATATGTCTTGAAAATCAGAAGTTCGCTTTAGTTTTAAGAATATTGATATTACCTGCTTGATAATTTAATTCTATTGGATTTGATTTGTCGACATCGAGTTATTTTTCATTCAACTATAAAGTAGGCTATTTTTCTAACTGTGTCAGGTTATGCCTTATACCTTTTAATGAAATGAACCTTTCTTAAAGTGCATTTTATAACTAATTTCACCTAGAGTTACGAAATAACTTTTGTTTATCCATTCATAAATGTTACATATATTTTTCACATAACTGAACTATTTCTTACATTATTAAATAAAATTCTACACACTCCAAACCTCCTTTGAACTTGCTAATAAAACACATGTGCTAACAACATTATTACATGTTTTTAACAAGGGAAATTAATTTTCTGTCATTTTTTCTGTTTTTCATCTCTCTTCCGACATTAAAAACTAGTATTTTAGTGTTCTGACATTGTACATTTTTACTCAAGAAGGTACCTTTTCGGTGTTTTCTCTACAAAGGGATTTTTGTGCATGTTTTTTTCCATCCTGCCTAAACCCTTAGAAATATTAGTTCTATTGGAAAACTTACGAGTGCTCGATATTTCATCGAAAGACATTCCGCTGGATATAAAATCCACAATTTCCAAGGAATATTTCTTGAAAAATCAGAAGTTAGCTTTAGTTTTAAGAATATCGATTTTACCTGCTTGACACTTTAATTCGATTTGGCAAGTCATTCTTCATCCAACTATAAAGTAGACTATTTGTATAACTGTGTCAGATTATGCCTTATACTTTTAATGTTTTTAATTTACAATTTCGTTTATCCATGCTTAAAAGTTACATATATTGTAACTTAAATTTGACATGAACTATTTCTTACATTTCTTACATACTCTAGACCTCCTTTGAACTTGCTAATAAAATACCTATACTAACAACATTATTACATGTTTTTAACGAGAGAAATTAATGTCCTGTCATTTTCCTCTGTTTTCATCTCTCTTCAGACATTAAAACCGAGTATTTTAGTGTTTTGACATCCTACATTCTTACTTTCTAAGGTGGAGCCTTTTCGGTGTTTTTCTGAAGAAAGGTATTTTAACGAATGTTTTTATCCCTCCCGTTTCATCCTTGAGAAATATTACTTTTATTGGAAAACTTACGAGTATTCGATATTTTTTCAAAAGACATGTTCCACTGGATATATAGAATTCATAATTTAAAAAAAATAAGTTTTAAAAATTCAGAAGTTCCGTTTAGTTTTAGGAATATAATTTTTTTCCTGGTGGACAATTTGATTCGATTGGATTCGATTTGTCGATATCATCCAACTATAAAGTAGGCTATTTTTATAAGTGTCAGGTTATGCCTTATACTTGTAATGGAAGTAACCGTTTATATAAATGTGCTTTTTATAAATAATTTCATGTAGAGTTACGAAATAACTTTCGGTTATCCATGCATAAAAATTCCGTATATGCTGACTCAAATTTCATGTAATTAAACTATTTCTTAAAGACGTTATCAACTTCTTCTCTTATAGACTTCTTAATTTCTTCTATACTTTAAAGAAGTACAGAAACTTGCATATTATAACAATTTAAATTACGCATTAATGCGTGAAACTATTCAGATTAATACAGAAAAATCAGAGATCGCAATGATGTATTGCATGCTACAATCGACAACAGATGGCGTCATCTTTTAAATTTTATAAAGACTGGAAATGGAGCGATAGAGAACTGTCAGTAAACTGAAAATGCCCGAGAAGGTAGGGTAAAAATATTTTTTACGACACGTATGACAGTTTTAACACTTTAACGTTCATTGGTTTCCCTAGGAAACCACAAAACTTTAATTACGAAATTCAACAATGACAGCAGAATTTTAATAGAAATGTTTTCCATTTATTATGTATGTGAAATATCGCTTTTTTCTTATATACAAATAAATTTGATCACAATTTCCGGTGTCAATCATTTATTTCAACATTCCAGCAATTGAAGTGCTTTATCCGTTAAACGGTTAAAGGACTGATTTTTTTCTATCTCTAAGAAAGTAGTTATGTATACATTTTTTAAAAAAAAATGACATCTGCGTAAGTTATATGTGTGAAAAATTGCTTTGTCTGCAAATAGGTAATGTGACGTAAATTATGTTCGGATATAACATTATAATAAATGACTTAAAAACTATTTCTTTTATTATTAAATAAAATTCTACATTCCAAACCTCCTTTGAACTTTATGATAAAATATCTATCCTAACAGCATTGTTACATGTTTTTAATAAGATAAATTAATGTCCTGTCATTTTCCTCTGTTTTTCATCTCTCTTCCGGCATTAAAACCTAGTATTTTAGTGTTCTGATATCCTACATTTTTACTCTAGAAGGTACCTTTTCAGTGTTTTTCTGAATAAAGGGATTTTCTTGAATGTATTGCGCTCCCCTCTGCCCCACGCTTCATTTCTGAGAAATATTAGTTTTATTGAAAAACTTACGAGTGCTCGATATTTCATCGAAAGACATATTCCACTGGATATAGAATCCATAATTTTCAAGGAATATTTATTGAAAATTCAGCAATTCGCTTTAGTTTTAAGAATATCGGTTTTAACCTGCTTGACAATCTGATTTGATTGGATTCTATTTGTCAATATCAAGTCATTCTTCGTTCAACTATGAAGTAAGTTAATTTTATAACTGTGTCAGGTTATGCCTTATACTTTTAACGTAAGCAACCGTTTTTTAATGCCCTCTTTAAAACTAATTTCACTCACTTACAAAATAACTTTCGTTTATCCATGCTTAAAAGATACATATATTCTGACTCCAATTTCATATAACTAAACTATTTCTTGTATTGTTAAATAAAATTCTGCCCCCAGAACTCTTTTGAACTAGCTAATAAAATACCTGTGCTAACGACATTACTACATGTTTTTAACGAGAGAAATTAATGTTCTGTCATTTTCCTCTGTTTTTCATCTCTCTTCCGACATCAAAACCTAGTATTTTAGTGGTCCGACATCCTACATTTTTACTCTAGAAGGTACCTTTTCGGTGATTTTCTGAAGAAAGATATTTTCGCGAATGTATTTTTTGCATCCCGCTTCATCGCTGGGAAATATTAGTTTTATTGGAAAACGTACGAGTGCTCGATATTTCACCGAAAGACATATTCCACTGGATATAAAATCCATAATTTTCAAGGAATATTTCTTGAAAATTCAGCAATTCGCTTTAGTTTTAAGAATATCAGATGGCCTGCTTGACAATTTGATTCGATTGGATTCGATTCGTCGATATCGAGTTATTCTTCCTCCAACTATAAAGTATGTTATTTCTATCATTGTGTCAGGTTATTCCTAGTACTTTTAATGAAATTAACCGTTTTTTAATTTGTTGTTTGTAATTAATTTCACCTAGAATTAAGAAATAACTTGTGTTTATCTATGTATAAAAGTTAGATATATTCTAATTAGACATGTGTGGTATATGTGTTTTCATCCATTCTAATTCTAGATATATCACGTGTTACTTTCAGCTTCAATTATGAAATAATTTTCGTTTGTCCAGGTATAAATATATATATAATGTCTAAATCAAGTTCTAGAAAACTCCGCTGCTATTTAGGATATTTTTAAAATCAAAATACATTACTTTCAGCTCCGATTGCAAAGCAATTATCATTTATCCAAGATGAGATATAAAAATTCTTTATAGTCAAGATCAGATTCCATATATCAATCGGAAGGTGTTTGGAGATATTATTATTTGGACTTTTATGACGCGAAATTTTTCTCCCATTTAATTTTTTTCGCACGTAATATTTTAATTATTATGAAGTTTGCTTTCTCGTATAATATTCACGTGTAATTATATTTTTCAATTTTAAAATGTTTGGAAATATCGTTTGCGATTTTTTTTAAATGTAGCAATAATAATAATAATAATAATAATAATAATAATAATAATAATAATAAATCTTATTCGAAATATGATATAAATCGCCATTGAGTTACTGAAATTTTAAACAAAAAAATTTTAAAAAAAGTCAAAAACTTAGGCAAATTTAAAAATGATTAGACAATGTACAACGCAATCTAGTCCCGTATATACTTGCAAAAGATAGTTAAATTACTGTGCACAGTTTATGATTCTATAAAACTTAAATACTTTGACCAATTTCAACATAAATTGTGCTTAAAATAATTCTTCGATTTAAAAACTGTCTACTTGAGCGTGTTTATCACACTTTTTTCTATAAAACTACCTGTTTTCATGTTTCTATACGCAACAGTCATTTTATTGCGATCCGATAAAATCAAAAGGTCACAATAAATTTAACTACGACAGCAGCGTTAATTGCTTTTTTTTTTTTTTTTTTTTTTTAGTATGGAGAGATTTTAAATAACGCAACAAATTAATGTCATGTAACTATAGTACAAACATTATAACTTTTTTTTTTTTTTACTCTTTAACCTTTTCGCTGTTTTTCTGTAGAAAGGAATTTTTGTGAATGTTTTTTTCCCTCCCGCTTCTTCCCTATGAAATAATAGTTTTATTGGAAAACGTACGAGTGCCCGATATTTCATCGAAAGACATATTCAATCAGATATAAAATCCATAATTTCAAGGAATATTTCTTGAAAATTCCATTGTTCGCTTTAGTTTTAAGGCAAAGAAGGGAACCTCGCTATATCTGTATCGATTTTACCTACTTGACAATTTGATTCGATTGGATTCAGTTTGTCGATATCGAATCATTCGGTGCTATATGTTTTAAGTTCAGTAACAGCATTACTACAATTGGCAATTGATTATGTAGTTTTTTAAATAAATTTCAAAACATTATTTCAGTTATCTCTCGGTTAGGGCGATTTACAATCAGTATGGCAAACTTTTTTAGATGCTCGATTAGTGCGATTTACAGTTAGTATGGTAAACTTTTTAGATACTCGATTAGTGCTGGCAAAATCTCTATTAGTGCGCAAAGTACGAAATGGGTGATAATTTTATTTCCAGCGAGATATCGTCTAATTTTTGAAAATGTAATTGCAGAAAATGCCGAAAAAATAAATAACATTAAAAAATTCTAAGATGCTGTTCAAAAATTCGAATTTCTCAGACAGCATTTGATAGATATAGACCCAGAATTCATTGGGATTATGTAAGTGCACCAAGGATTAGAACTTTTTTAGATGCTCGATTAGTGCGGGCAAAATCTCTATTACTGCGCAAAGCACGAAATGAGTGATGATTTTATTTCTAGCGAGATATCGTCGAATTTTTGAAAATGAAATTGCAGAAAATGCCGAAAAAATTAATATTATTACAGAATTCTAAGTAGTTTTTCAAAAATTAGAATTCCCCAAACAGCATTTGATAGAAATAGACCCAGACATCATTGTGATTATGTAAGTGCACCGAGGATTAAGAAATGAAATTTTGTGTTACCGCAAAATGTATTTAAAATAGAAGAAAAAACTGTGCAATTGGCAATTGATAAGTTTTCCCTTAAATAGTTTAAAATATATGTAAGTTTAAAGTAATAAAACTGTAATGCAATACGTTTTAAATAAAATTATATAATTTTTTAAATATATCTAATGGTAAGTAATAAATCAACTAACAATTGTAGTAATGCAGAATTAAAATTAACTTTGCCATATTTCTGGGCTGTTACTTATTAAATTGCTCACATGTTTATTTTAATGGAAATTCGTGAAGATTACGTAGACTTTTCTTAAACTTTCAAATCAAGCTGCAATATGTATTTTCTAACAACAATACATCAAAAACGATATCATAGTACATCATATATTATTATACGAACAAATCTTGGGTGTATGTTTGTGTATATGGAAATTTTATATAAAAAACGACTCTAACGATGACTAAATTTTATATCTTACCGTTTTGGGGTACGAAAAGACCATTGGGCTAGGTCACATGTTCGAGAAAATTCGATTAGTGGGTCATTTTGAAGTCACTAAGAGTCAATACATTTCAGTAGAAATGAAGGTTGAAACAATAAGTTGCTGAATAGTTGGCAGTAAACAAAGTCGCAAAGTTTGCAACATTTCGCCACATTTGGCGATATTTGGCGAAATGTTGGAGACATTGGGGTGATTTGGCGGAAAATTTGACTCATATAAATTGAAATTTATGAAGCATATGAAAATAAAATCAAATTTATGATATTGGATGAGATTTTATGATATTGGACTGTATACTGATCTAAACTTAATAATTTTAAATAAAATTTATGATTTCTACAATATTAATTTTGTTTATTTTTTTATTTTCAGGTGAGTTAAATTTCCTGTTTTCTTCAAAATAAAAAAAGAAACTTAATTCTAACCTATAAAGTAAGTAACACGTTTCGAAAATTTTACCTTGTTTGTTTGTTTTACCAATCCTTCCCACAGATATTTATTGCTTGAAAATACTCTGTGAAAAAAGAAAAACGTTTCTTAATATACGAAACTCCACCAAATATTGTCACGTAAATGCTGGAATGATGACTCGCAAGAGTCTACTTAGCACTAACAAAGGAACTGCAAGAAGTGTTTGTCGCCGATTTTGACGAGAGTGGTATCGTTGGAAAGATCTCGCCGTGGGGAGTAAAAAACGCAATGGACTTACCCGTTGGAAATGAGCCGTTTTCAAGATATCCCACATTTTGTCACACAATTTGTTTATTTGTTTATTACAATGTATTTATGCTAAAATTTGTAATTTTTGCTGTTACATGGCTTCAGGATAATTTAATTATGTTACTTATGTTTAGAAACTAAGTTTGCACATAGAGTGACTGCAGGTGCTTTGTCGTATTGGGAGAAAAGAACATGGTCTCTACATTCCTTCCCAATTTCTCTTTCGTGAACTCTATGTCTCTTTGTCCTGACCACTGATCCAAAAGCAGGAGGGCATGTTCATTGCCTATAGACTCTTTTAATCCCATAGGTCCGGGCGAGGAGTTAGTTCCTGACATTACAGACATTCTACCAATAATTTTATTTGACCAACGACTTTTGACTTGCTTCTCTTTGATTGTTTTTCATAAATACCAACAAAAATAAACAAATTGTGTGACATAAATTTTCGGATATCTCGAAAACGGCTCCTTTCCGACGCGTACTCCCATGGAGTTTATTAAACTCCACGACGAGATGTTTCCAACGATACCAACCACATCAAAATCGGCGACTAGCACTTCTTGCAGTTCCTTTGTAAATGGTTTGTTGGCGAACCAAATGCATCACATTAAGAGCTCACTCTGACTGAGATCAGCCAGTACAGCTTATATAATATCCATAGATAGTCCTGGAACAGGAAATGACAATTAAATACATTATCTGAATACATTAAGATAGTTCTAGAAACTGCTAGAACCGGAAATAAAGTGTACATAAATTTCCTAAATAAATTAAGACAGTCCTGGGAATTTTAGAACATGACAGAAATTAAAAACAACCATTATTGTCTTTTCGGCTATGCCGGGGTTTGATCCCGGGACCTTTGGATTTGAAGTCCATTTGGCCACAGTTGATTCGATGATGATTTCCAATGCGTCAAATATAAGCACGAACGAAAATATATAATAACCTCTTAATAGTTGCCCAAGTTTCTGAAAAGTGTTCTTAATCGTTACAAACCTCAGAAACTAATATACAATTTAAAGAAACATTCATAAGAACAAAGTTTCATTTGCTGTCACAGATTTTCGGAAACGTTTCCGAGTAGTTTTTTGCTCATAGGCTATTGTTGTGGTGTTTTGGGGTTCTTTCTAAAACACAACTTACTTAAACTTAAAAAGCTCATTTATTACTCAATCTTCACTTGACAATTAAATATTTAGAAAAAAATAAGTATACCCTGATTAGCTCCACTGAAATCTGTTGCCATGGAAAAGGTAGCAAATTATATTAAACTAATCAAAATATCAAAACTTAAGAATCCGAATAGGTTAATACAACAATGATAATTTTGAACTCATCATTTTAAGACAATATTAAATGTAGTAAGGGGCAACAGATTTCTAAATCAAGTAGCATACTGGATTGCATAAAGAACACCCAACTCCACTCCAACCCGATCAAGCTCAAATCTCCATACACATTAAATTAACAAAAGTGTAATCATCATATAATTTGGAAAAATGCAGACAACCTGAAATTCCTCCAATATGAGGACCAAAAGGGGAAAGAGTTAAATCCGTTAATAGAATAGGGATATGATGATGTACTAAAATTTTAGAACAACCATAGAGATTCTGAACAAGATCCGATCGGTTAACCAAGAATCGTATAGTGGTGTATAATGACTGGATATTTTTTTTTTTTTTTTTTTTTTTTACTTTTTAAAATAAAACAATTTTGGTGTATATTTTAGAAAAACAATGTTTCTGAAAGAGGAGAGTTAAAGCTTAATTTAACATTTTATGAAATTAAATTTAATATTACTGTTTCACTTATTAATCTATCCATCCTTAAATCAAGATCAAAAATACGATTGTATAACATTGAGTGAACTTCAATTTATGTTCATTAAAACAGTCAGTTATGAATTTAAACTTAAGAAATTTTAAAGTCCTAATTTAATAAAGTTGAATTTTCTCTCCCTTTTTTTTTTTTTTTTTTAATTAATCACAGAAAGGTTAGGCCATTCTTATAGGTCTACTGTGAATATAAAAAATTAATTATTTAGAGATTTATACAAAGAAAAACATACCAACTTTGATAATAAACAAAAAAAAAAACACAATTTATTTGAACATTTAAAATAATGAAGCAACTAAGTTATCAAAAATAATCTTAATAAAACAATATAACAGCTGATCTTTTAAGTTGAAACCACTCACTGGTTACTTTTAAATTACACATCATATTTTTAAAATTACCATCATATTACCATTTAATGGTCGTTCAAACATACAAACATTATATATTAACCTACAGACTATTTCTGTTCATAATGTTTATTCTTATTGAAATTATCCAAAGATATTCATTTCACTTTTAAACTCTGGTATAGCAAACATATTTTTTTTTTTTTTTTTTTTTTTTAAAGAGGTACAAATAAATAAAAAGAAAAACTATGCAAATAGTACTTACAATAGGTAGAGAGTTCTACAATTTTAGTCAATGGGCACTTAGGAGCATTTCCTCCTTTTTCAAAATCTGATGAAGCACTTAAGCTGGAGTATTCAGGCTGGGGAAAAATTCAGACGTGGTTTCAAGCTAACATTCATCAATCCTCTCATCTCACTGCATCACTTGCCATCAACTACTAGGTCCATCATCTAGTCCGGAGGGGAAAATCGTTCTACGGTCCAGAACTTCACCGTCGGAGTCAGTAATTTCACCTTCCTGAAGCATGTGTTTTATTCCAAGATAGCCATCACCGTAACTCAGAACACTACGACTTCTAACGACCGGTTTAGTTCAATATCTATGATCACTTCTGATGGTTAAGAAGTCATAATCTTGGAGCGCCACTACGCCAAAAAAAATAGGCTACACATATCTTCTTCTTAATTTCTCGTTAACAGTTATAGATCCGCAATTCGAAAATGCCCTTATAGCCTCTTTTCATCATAACATCATGATTTAGGATGGTTAATGTAGGGCCATCAATGCCCCACTCTCAAAAAAAAAATCCTCCAGAAACCTGTCCGCCTTCAACAACTTCGCGATCCAGCCCACAGGCCATTCTTCGAGCCCCGTAATAAGTCGAATTTTTTTTACGAGTCAAACGACAGGTCTCTTGGCCAAGCAACAAGTGTCGTAAACATTCATTCTCCCGCGCTGCTTGAAAAACGGGACCGATCCACTCTGCCAGGGGTACGGGAATGGAAACAAAAGGAAAAATGGACTCATCGTGAAGACTACAGCTTGCCGCTCCACTCTGCCGGCCGCTTCATGGGGGAAGGAAACCATGCATCACCCCCATGGCGTGTGCTGAAGGGGGGTCCTGTTAGCCTCTGTTTACATGGGCGCCAGCTATCCGCCTGATAGCAGAGCCAATTGAAGCCTGACGTAAACTTACAAAGCCTAATTGCGTGTATAGTGCACTCATAAGATAACGTAATTCTTATACAGGGCGGTCGGTCATTCTTATATCAAAGTCAGACTAGATGACTCCAAATTTTCCACCTGTGCAGTCTACTGACAAAACATCCCTCCCTTGCTGTCTGCTTTTCGTATTTGAAAAACAGGAAGCTACGTTAGACTATAAACGTTGAAATTACTTTGCAAAAAGAAAAAGAAAGAAGAAAAAATAAAAACTGATTTTATTATAATTATTACAATTACTTTTATTTATTTAAATTTTTATTAGAAACAGAAAAAAAGAGTGCTTTTAAATAAATGTTGAGAAAGTGATTTAAATAATTAATGTAGATTAAAAAAAAAAAAATTTGTTGAAACCAACCGTAACACTATCAAAGCCTGAGAGCTAATGTGCTCGCAGGTTCTGTACGTAACGTGATAACTCTTGATAGAAATATCCGATTTGCTTAAAATTTTGCATATAGGTCCATTCTGATAAGGCGCTTCCCTGATTAGTTTTGGGGGTTCATTGGTTAAGTATAAAGGGCAAAATAAAAATTAAATAATGTTAATGATGTTAATTTATCATGTTTGTTTGTTGTAACACATGTTTGTTGAATATGAAAATGTCAACTTCAGAATGGATAGCATCTGAAAATCTATATTTCAGAATAAGAAAACCGATACCCGGAAAACAGAGTACCCTATACACTCTCTAATACTGTGGTAATACACTAGAAAACTGCTCGGAAAAGTTTCCTAAAATCAATGGCAGCAAATAAAACTTTGTTTTTATAAATGCTTCTTTAAATCTCGAAAATATATTGGTTTTTGAAGTTTCTAAAGGTAGAGAACGATTTTCGGAATCCTGGGTAACTCGCAAGAGGTTTTTGTATATTTTCGTTCGTGGTTAAATTATATTTTATTAGATTCATAAATATCTGTCTTTTTTTTTTAAGTATACTCCATAACTTTCTGTACTATCTTCTGCCTTCATTAATCTACAATTAACGCATGCGTGCATTGTCACACAAAGAGACGATCGTTTGTACAATCCGCACAGTAATGTCCTCGTAATGGACAATTTGTCATCTAAGTCTCTGTCTCTTTGGCAAGTCTTGAGATCGGAGCCCTGCTGATTGATTCACAAGTCCTGAGACATGCATTGGAGGTGCAAAGGATAGAAACCTATTTCAAGATGATTTATTTCAGTGCTTACGTGTATGAATTTATTTGTGATGCAGCATAAGAGATGGTCAACAAGAATTTATTAGAATGTCCGTAATGAAGTATTAGTGTTCACCAGTATTTCAAAAGGCGATAAAATTTAATAAAAGCTCTACTCCCAAAACATTTCAATTAGTATGAAAATGTTATTTATTCTAATCATATACTATAGTACGAGCAAATTTTTTGTTTGTGTATGCAAATTTTATGTAAAAAACGGCTCAAACGATTTTGACTAAATGTTGTATCCGACCGTTTTGGGGTACGAGAAGACCATTGGGCGAGATCACGTGTTCGAGAAAATTGGAATGGTGGGTCATTTTGGGGTCATTACGGGTCAATGCATTTTAATGGGAATGAAGGTTAAAACAGTTATTAAGTTGTTGAACAGTTGATACTAAACAAAGTCGCAAAATTAGCAACATTTCGCCAAATTTGGCAATTATTGGCGACATTGGCGAGAAAATCGACTTTCAATATTACCAATGCCAAAACACATGCTTGGCGTCAAATGAAAAAATGTCGCCAAGTTTGCGACTTTTCTCCAAATTCTGGCGATATTTGGCGAAAAAAATTGGCTTTCAGAATCTGAAGGAATTTTTTGCAAATTCCCTATAGGAGCCGAGATACATGATTCAACCAACCAGAGTCCGTAGAACGGTCTTGAAAACAGAATTCAACCATAGTTTTAATATTGATTGTTTCTGTAAATAATACTGTTATAAAATAAAATGCTTTAAAGCAATAATAAAGCGAAAAATTATTGTTATATCGAGTTGAATACAAAGCTAATTTTAACCGAGCTTAGCCCAGTCTTCCTCGCTGGTAGTAAAGAAAGAAAAGACGTCATTGTAAAGCATACTTAACCGTAAATTAAGCAAATAAATGAGCAGAATGCTAAAATTAATCTTTGAAAAACCTAAAAATTTTAAATTACATTTAGTGTGCTTTATTACTTAAAAGATGATTTTAAGAAAGATGTTAAACTGCATTAACATTATTCAGTGTCAGTTACTCCAAGCAATTTCAGGTATACACATAGCCTTCATCCGGATTAAAACTAGTCGCTGGGGGCCACCGTAATACTCATCCATCATGGATTATGCATAATATAAATATGAAAATAAAACATGTGTAAACTACTTATAAAATGCATTGCAATTCGAATAAAATTGTGGCTTGAGGACATCATAGACTTTAAATGCTCTATTACTGAATTGCGTAAAAAACACCCTCATAACTCCAAAATTGATAATCCTATTAAAAAACGGTTTACTGCGCCGGATTAAGCGTCTCCTTTCCAATTAAAATATATCTTTGAATTGAAATTTGAATATCGAAAAAAATAAATAAAAAAAATTGACGGATTTACACGTTTCACACACAGGAGATTCCGAAAAACATATTTTTAGAAAAAAAAGTTTTGCCGTTCGTCTGTCTGTGTGTGTGTCTGTAAACGCTCTATCTCCCGAACAAATTGAGATAGAGACTTGAAATTTGGTATGTACATAGTATATAATAATGGGAAGAAGCTTATTGAATTTCAGTCAACTCGATTATCCGGAACTATTTTTTTCGGACAATCGAAATATTCGTTCTGATAAAAGGTATATAAAAAATTTCGAAATTGTTTATTTTAAGAAGTGAATATAAAATACAATAAAAAAACAAATTTTGGATAAAGAATAAAATCGATCGGATAATGAGTTGTTGAGATATTTATAATCCTATTTTCCACACTCTTTGATTTTTCGTGACCCTGTATTTCATTCACCTTGTACTACAAATACTAAACAAATGTCCAACTAATATGTAAAATACAGTTGAAGTATATGAAAATACAGCTGAAGTATATGTAAAATACAGTTTTGTATATGAAGTCAAAACACCTTCAGTAAAATATTGTATGAAATGGTATGTATATGTTTTTTGGACATTTTGTTTTTAATTGGTAAAACTACTACAATTAGGAAAATTATTTTACTCAATCTTTATCTTACCCGCTATCTTCCGCCTTCATCAATCTACAATTAGCGCACGCGTGCATTGTCACACAAAACAGACGACCCTTTGTACAGTTTCCCGCACAGTATTAATGGCCCCGTAATGGACAATTTGTCATCTCTATCTGGTAAGTTCGTCTTGAGATCTGAGTCCTTGCTGATTGATTCAGGATAAGTCTTGAGACACGCGTCCGAGGAGCAAAGGACAGAACATAGAACCATAGATTGGATAGATGATAGAACATATAACCCTATTTCAAGATGATAGATTTCAGAGCTCGTGCAAGTGTGCGAAAGCTTATTTATTCGTGATATAAATATAGGTGATTTTCAGTGGAAGAGATTTATAGGAATTACTAGGTGATATTGCATGCGAAGCCCGTATGATGAATTTATAGTGTCTAAACTGCTATTAGTAACAGGAAACGCTTTAAAATCGGACTATAATTCAGTAAAATAAAATACACAATTTAAATACATTGGTCCGAAATTAATTTAATATTAAAAAGGAGCAAATATATATATATATAAGTTTTAAAAGATTAAAACTATCAAAGATGTTTAAAAAAAACACACAGATGTCGCACTTTCAGCTAAATGCTAGCCATCATCAGAGGAGTTAAAACGAGGAGAAACCCTGGGAAAAAAAGAGTTTCTTCTCATTTTAAGATTCTCGTTGATTTTCTCGTTATACTTCTCATTGTCTGTAAACTGACCGCCATTAGTAACAGGAAAGGCTTTAAAATCGGACTTTAATTCAGTAAAATAAAATACACAATGTGAATACATTGGTCCACAATTCATTTAATATTAAAAAGGTGCAAATATAATATAAAAGTTTTAAAAAATTCAAACTATCAAAGATGTTTAACCCCTTAATCGTCGCGCTCTTTAAGTGTAAGCTACTTTTTAATAATTCAGATTGCTTGATTACCACCAGTTTTTTTAAGTAGAAATATTCGGTTTATTTAATAGGCAGATAAAATAATGCGAGAATAAAGCCAATTATACTATTTTAAAAAACTGGTGGGAATGAAACAATCTGAATAAAACAGGCGTAGCCTACACTGCCCGTGAATGTCTCGGGCACGACGATTAAGGGGTTAAAAAAATCACAGATGTCGCGCTTTCAGCTATACACTGGCCATCATCAGGGGAGTTAAAATGAGAAGAAACTCTTTTTCCCCGGAGTTTCTTCTCATTTTAACTCCCCTGATGATGGCTAGTGTATAGCTGAAAGCGCGACATCTGTTTTTTTTTTAAACATATTTGATACTTTTAATGTTTTAAAACTTTTATATTGTATTTGCATCTTTTTAGTAATAAATGATTTGTGAGTCAATGTATTTACGTTATGTATTTTAATTTATTAAGGTAAATATACCGTTCAATATATAGAATTCTCTATACGTATTTAATTTAATTCAATATTTACGTGTGTTGTCATGAACTCTAATTATTTTTTGGGACTATCTTAAGCTGAAAAATGAATTAACATCTTCTTATTTTATTGTATGTACACTTGAAAAAAAAATTGTGAAAAAACGGAAAGTGCAGTGGCATCAAATTAACAAAATTAACTTTTTGTTATAAATTAAGCTCAAAATATTGCTCACAAAACCAAAAAGTATAATTTAGAACACTATAAAAAATTGGACTTACTTAACAATTTTTTAAAATCAATTATTCATTTTTGGGTTTTCACCAGTTTTTCTTACTTTTTCGATATATTTTCTTCTACAAAACAGGGTTAGACGGTATGTAAGAGAAAAAACGTATATTGTTTCTCATGCTGTGAGACTTATAGAACAACTCTACGTAGTTGACAAACTTTCGGAAAATACATGCAATTTTCATCTATGTCGTGGAAATTCATTGTTTCGGCACACTGTAGCTTGATGTCGTTATAAGATGAAATGAATGGGTGAGTGGAAAAAGAATAACATTCCAGCTGATGTAAATGTTGTGCAATCACACACACACACACACAAAAAAAAAAAATACCTATTTTAGAGAAATGTTTACCGTTATTCGATTGTAGGTCTAGTCGATGAGTGTTCATCCTATAAATGTCAAAGAAATGTACTGATTCATTAATTAGCTATTATTAATTAATTTATCTCAGTTCCTTTTTCTTATTTTTGGAATGATATAATTTTTCCATCTCACCCGTTCAAATATAATAGTCTTTTGGAAGTAGAATTTATTGAGTAAAGAATGTATCAAATTATTCAGCAACCAACAAATAGAATATAAAAGCACAATCAAAAATATTATACAACTTGAGAAAAAAAAAATCGTGAGCTGCTTAAAACTCCTATAAGTCCAGCAGTTTTTCATGTCGTTTTAATATACAGGGTTATTCTAAATGATGATCCATTTTCAAAAAATTGTATTTATTAAAGTACAAATCCAAAATGAACAATCTTTATACCAATGAAAAGAGGGGGTTTAAAAGTCTTTTTTAAGACATTATAAATGTTCAATGTGTCACACCGTTTGTTGCACGGCAAACATCTACGCGATAGCCAAACTCGTCCCACACACGAGAAAGTGTATCTGCTGTTACTGAGTACACGGCAGCAGTGATACGGTTCCGCAGATTGTTCAGAGTTGTTGGTAGCGGCGGGACGTACACAGCTTTCTTAACATAACCCCAGAAGAAGTAGTCACATTTGCTTTATCGTGTGTTGGACCAGTTTGGCTATCGCGTAGATGTTTGCCGTGCAGCAAACGTTGGACACATTGAACATTTATAATGTCTTAAAAAAAACTCTGAAACCCCCTCTTTTCATTGGTATAAAGATTGTTCATTTTGGATTTGTACTTTAATAAGTACAATTTTTTGAAAATGGGTCCATCATTTAGAATAACCCTGTATACATGCGTGTGTGTATAGATATAATGTTTATTTCTATGAGATTAATCAATGCCAATCATTTTAAAATGGTAAAATAAATTTATTGAAATAATATAACTATAAATAGTTATTATTATTATTGTTGTTATTAAAATACATAAATAAGATTTTACATATCAGTCTCATAGTATAGCAAACATAGACTATTTCCGCCAACTTGAAAAAGTATTTATCGAGAAAAATGCTAAAATTTGTATAAATTATTTTATAACATATACTCGTCGATTTCATATTTACCCATCAAGGGGAAAAATTATTCAAAAAAGATACTTCAAATCAGTGCTTAATTTGCACCGGAGCTCAGTTCCGGTACTTCTTTATTTTCAGTGAATATGTAAACACTAGCCGGAGCTCACAGGATCTTATAAATATTGCACAATACAACTTGTTCTAATATTGATGCATATTAATTAGAACATCGTTGTATGTTGTACATTGTTGGTTGATAAAACATATCTATGGCGAGTACGATTGTCTGAAAATTCCCCTTATAAATATTTTTGCTGTTTGTTCATTCATTAGATTTTATAACATATTAGACGCATTGATACCAACTATTCCTTTTTGTGTTACCACAATTTCCGAATAGTAATATTGTCTTTATTTAATCGCAAAATTCTGCGATTAAATCACGTCAGGATTACGCAAAGTTTTCTATTCGGAATTAGTGGTAACAAAAAAGTAAAATAATTGTCAGCTATCTAAATTCATTTAGATATATTTAAAATTTAAAAAAAATTATTTTGCTGAAGAAAAACCTATGCTTTAAAATTTAAAAATAATGTATGAAATACAAATATGTGGATGGAAGGATACGCTGTGGTTGTTAGTATTGCAGAATATTGGGGCTCCGGTATTTTGTTGTTGAAAATTAAGCTCTGGTTCAAATGTGTTCTTAGTTTTATCATCAACTGTTTTTTTTTTTCTAGTTTTTTAAATAAATATTCCAAAATATTACTTAGTAGAACAACATCTCTTCTCCCTTAAATAAAAATCTTTCATTTGCACGTTTAATCATAGTAACATATAATCATCATGATGATTCAAATTTTAAACCTTTTCATCGGGAATTCTCAAAATAATCCACATCAAAAATTAACATTTTCCCCTCTTAAAATACAAAACAGGCATCTAACTTATCCAAATTAACACGTAACCCTCGACGAATTTATTTCGCATTCCAAAATACGCGAAATTCTTAGCATTTCGCAGTTTCCCTAATGACTGTTATATAGCGTCGCAGCAAATACGATTAAATAGAGTAAGAATTTTAGCTTATCGTCGCTGTGTACGGCGCATCACTAGGGTAATGTTATTATTACTATTATGTTCACCGTAAAAGCCGTGGGTTCGTTGGACGAAGTCCATTACTGGTGCGTAAATAGTATTCTGAAATTTCTCATCATTTGTTATTGTGTCAGTGTTTAAAGCCATGGAGATGCAAGAACTGAAAATTAATGTTGGGATAATCCTGATTTGTATGCACGCGTTGATGCTGAAGTTATATGTTGTAGCTAAATGCCTTTGTTCAAATTTTGTATAATAATGGACGGTATTTTCATGATATTGATATCATTTCATTTATATTAAACTTGGGCATCCAACTCAGGCTTCCCGGGATAGAGAATATAAGTAAAAACTATTCTTTTTTTTTTTTATTATTATTGAAAACTCTAATAGATTTTTTACATTTAATATATATATTTTTTACTTTCTTCTATCTTTACAAAAAGAAAGTATTGGATTCATGAAAATTTTCGACTTCCGGTTTTCGACGGATTTATACGTTTTAGAAGGTCCTGAACACGATTTGACTGTTTTTAGAAAATGTCTGTCTGTCTGTATGTGACAAAAATTTTGTGGGCGCTCTATCTCAAGAACTAATGCTGGGAATTTAATAAAACATTATATTCAGTTAGTCCCTGATATAAATGGGTGCTGATTAGCTTTTGGTAAAAATCGCCCAGCAGGTGACGCTGCTATGCAGCATTTTTCGCGATTTCCGCAATAGCTCTATCTCAAGAACTAATGCTCGGAATTTAATAAAACTTTATATTCAGTTAGTCTCTGATATAAATTGATGCTGATTAGTTTTTGGTAAAAATCGCCCAGCAGGTGGCGGTGCTATGCAGCATTTTGTACGATTTACACGATTTTAGCGATAGTCATACCTCAAGAAATAATGCACGGAATTTAATAAAACTTGAGTTTCAGTTAGACCTTGATACAAATTGGTGCTGATTCTTTTTAGTGTATGCGAAACTTGTGTGAGATAGAATAAAGTTTTGGGATTGACACATCCGACTAGTTTTAGATTGTCCCCTAACAGCATTTTTATATGAAATATGTTAATTGTATATTCAAATAAAATTTTGAAATTTATTAAAAGCGCATTGGCCTTGTGATAGAAGTTAATATCCGAAGAAATCGCTGAAAATTTCGATATATACATCAGTTTCTCTTATCCTGATAATTTCAGTCGTTTTAAGCACTTATTTCAATTGCATGTCTGTTAAATTTGTGTTTTATTTATACTATTTTATTGATTGCTTAATGGAGTTTTAATTTCGTTATTGAATGTTAGCTGGAAACAAATTCTGAAATTTTTATATTGTTTAAAGTTGCAAACGGATTAATATTTTGCAATCGTCTGCAAGTTAAAAAAATATGATTTAAAAAAAAATCATGCTTGGAATTTAATTTAAATACTTTAATACATAACTAAATTGTGATACAGTTTTCAAACAAATTGCATTTGAAAGTAGATTTTTTTTCTTATATAACGGTGTAAAAATTAAAAATGTGCGATGTTTAGAAATTAAAAAAATTGCAGTAGCAAAAATTGCAAAACCGAAATTTCATCGTCCAGTGTTGCCATTCGCAAAATGACGTCAGCGTTACGCACGGACACGTTTGTCCTTTATAATATAGATAGATAGATAGCATCGCACTCACTTGTTAATGAAAACTATTGAATTTTTTTAAGAGACAAAGTTCCTTATTGCTTTCAATTTCTGCAGAAAAAAAAAAAAGTCGTGTCCTTTCTTTTGAAAGCACCCAGAGTGTGGAAAGGAAACACTGTTGTATTTTTATTTTCTAGAAAAAAAGTCGTGTTCTTTCTGATAAAAGAATCCCGAGTATGCAAAGAAAACAAACACTGTTATAAGCTTATTCTAAAAAAAAAAAAAAAAAAAAAAAAAAAAGTCATGTTCTTTCTGATGAAAGCATCCCGAGTATGGAAAGAAAACACTATTGTATATTTGTTCTCTTAAAAAAAAAAAAAAAAAAAATTAAAAGAAAGAAAAAAAGAACGTTGTGTCTTTTTTAGTTTACCCTCCTTTTTTAATTCAGAAATTCCGAATTCCTACCGGAAATTCCAAAAGAAACATTTTTACTTCGTGTAATCATAAAATGTCTCTCATCAAATATAGCAAATGTTATTATTCTGAATTTCTGGTATGATTTCGGAAATTCCTAATAAAAATGGAGGCCAAACTGGCAATCCTGGTCCTTTCTGATAAAAGCATTCCGAGTATGGCAAAAAAACACTGTTGTATATTTGTTCTCTAGGAAAAAATGACGTGTCCTTTCTAATTAAAGCACCCCGAGTATGGAAAGAAAACACTATTGTGTATGTGCTCTCTAGAAAAAAAAAAAGTCGTGTCCTTTCTGATAAAAGAATCCTGAGTATGCAAAGAAAACACTATTGTATATTTGTTCTCTAAACAAAAAAAAAAGTTGTGTCCTTGCTGATAAAAGCATCCCGAGTATGGAAAGAAAACACTATTGTATATTTGTTCTCTAGACAAAAAAAAAAGTTGTGTCCTTGCTGATAAAAGTATCCCGAGTATGGAAAGAAAACACTATTGTATATTTGTTCTCTAGACAAAAAAAAAAGTTGTGTCCTTGCTGATAAAAGCATTCCGAGTATGGAAAGAAAACACTATTGTATATTTGTTCTCTAGACAAAAAAAAAAGTTGTGTCCTTGCTGATAAAAGCATCCCGAGTATGGAAAGAAAACACTATTGTATATTTGTTCTCTAGACCAAAAAAAAAAAAAGTTGTGTCCTTGCTGATAAAAGCATCCCGAGTATGGAAAGAAAACACTATTGTGTATGTGCTCTCTAGAAAAAAAAGTCGTGTCCTTTCTGATAAAAGAATCCCGAGTATGCAAAGAAAACACTATTGTATATTTGTTCTCTCAACAAAAAAAAAAAGTTGTGTCCTTGCTGATAAAAGCATTCCGAGTATGGAAAGAAAACACTATTGTATATTTGTTCTCTAGACAAAAAAAAAGTTGTGTCCTTGCTGATAAAAACATCCCGAGTATGGAAAGAAAACACTATTGTATATTTGTTCTCTAGACAAAAAAAAAAGTTGTGTCCTTGCTAATAAAAGTATCCCGAGTATGCAAAGAAAACACTATTGTATATTTGTTCTCTAAACAAAAAAAAAAGTTGTGTCCTTGCTGATAAAAGCATCCCGAGTATGGAAAGAAAACACTATTGTATATTTGTTCTCTAGACAAAAAAAAAAGTTGTGTCCTTGCTGATAAAAGTATCCCGAGTATGGAAAGAAAACACTATTGTATATTTGTTCTCTAGACAAAAAAAAAAGTTGTGTCCTTGCTGATAAAAGCATTCCGAGTATGGAAAGAAAACACTATTGTATATTTGTTCTCTAGACAAAAAAAAAAGTTGTGTCCTTGCTGATAAAAGCATCCCGAGTATGGAAAGAAAACACTATTGTGTATGTGCTCTCTAGAAAAAAAAGTCGTGTCCTTTCTGATAAAAGAATCCCGAGTATGCAAAGAAAACACTATTGTATATTTGTTCTCTCAACAAAAAAAAAAGTTGTGTCCTTGCTGATAAAAGCATTCCGAGTATGGAAAGAAAACACTATTGTATATTTGTTCTCTAGACAAAAAAAAAGTTGTGTCCTTGCTGATAAAAGCATCCCGAGTATGGAAAGAAAACACTATTGTATATTTGTTCTCTAGACAAAAAAAAAAAAAGTTGTGTCCTTGCTGATAAAAGCATCCCGAGTATGGAAAGAAAACACTATTGTATATTTGTTCTCTAAACAAAAAAAAAAAGTTGTGTCCTTGCTGATAAAAGCATCCCGAGTATGGAAAGAAAACACTATTGTATATTTGTTCTCTAGACAAAAAAAAAAAGTTGTGTCCTTGCGGATAAAAGCATCCCGAGTATGGAAAGAAAACACTATTGTATATTTGTTCTCTAGACAAAAAGTCATGTATATGCAAGAACTAATAATACGTACGCCCCCTGGCGGTAGAAGGTGGAATTTAAAAATGTTTTAATCATTCGAGATTTCGTTTAGAAAAATCGACCAACGAAACGGGCGTAGCTTGCGCGTTTTCTTTATTTTTATGATAGGAGTTTAGGACTGTTTACGTCGTGTTTCTACCTATTCATCAAATGAATTGCATTCATCGACTAAGAACATGCCTTTTTAATTACAAATTAACTTTTACCACAGAAAGTTTAATATTTCGTAACAATGTTATTATTATAACTAATTAATTGGAAAATTTAATCCCCTTTAATAATTATTCACACAACTTATAATCTACTGCAAACTTTATCCACAAATTCGAAAATGAACAAGAACGAAAAATCATGCGTCAAGCATAGATTATGTAGCACTTTCCAATGCTTCCAAAATAATTTTACAAATCATACCGTTTAATAAGCTAAAATATAACTTCTAAGTAAACAATTTGGAAAACGCATAACATATTTAAAAACATAATTTCAGGAATTTCCAACATATACAATATTCTGAAAAATATCCGAATACTTTTATTCAGCCCTGTATAGGATCTATAGATTTGTATATATACTAGATAGGATGCTAAATTTTAGTTCAGTTAGGAAACGCGTAGCACAGTTTAAAATTCTCCGTCTGGAGTTTGTCAATAAACAGAAATGTGTTCGCAAACTTTTGTGCTGCCCTGTATAGGATCTACAGAATTTATACACATCACGTAATAGACAAAAAGCAAGTTAACATTAAAATCGCGTTCAGTAACTTAAAACGCACTTCCAGGAATTATTGTTAACAGACAGTAGATAATTCTTTTGCGTGTCCCTGTAAATGAACGATGACTGCTATACACACAATATTCCGTAGTAAGTCTCTTGTAATGCACCTTAGTGATCTATATAAATTTCAATGCGTTTAAAATAGTGAAACATTATTTAAATAAACCGCAGACGATTTTTCTCCATCGACGTAATGTAACGGAATTATTTTTACTGTCCCTGTAAAGTAACTATAAGTGCTATGCACACCCTGTTCCATATTAAGCTTCTTCTAATGCACCTTAGTGATATATATAAATTTCAATGCGTTTAAAATAGTGAAACATTATTTAAATAAACCGCAAATGATTTTCCCCCATAGACCGCAATGTAACGGAATTCTTTTGAGTGTCCCTGTAAAAAAACTATAAGTGCTACACACTTCCGTTGAAATAGGGAACATGCTATAGATAACGACAATAACATATAAAAATTGCAGAGCAATCCGAGCATATTTACGGGAGTTAGAGCACGGACAGACGGCAGACGGCAGACGGCCAGACGGCCAGACGGCCAGACGGCAGACGGCCAGACAAACCGAAGTCATAAGCACTTTTCAACTAGGTTGGAAAGTGCTAAAAACTGTCACATAATTAAATTAGAACGACTAATTAAATAATCCATTTGCGTATAAGTTAATTATTCTTACTAATTTAACATGCAGCCTTATCCAATTAAATTTTCATTCTAAAACACCAGTTCCCGTAAATTTCTCGAACTTATTAGCTTCGTCGCTAATAACCACTGTATATCATTGTTCGCAAATCCGATTAATATAATAATCATTTTGGCTTATCATGGAATGGTGTCAGTGAACAATTTCCGTTATCAATATTATTGTTATGTTTACAAACAAGAGTTATTTCAGCGGAGTCCATTACACATGCATAAATTGTATCCCAAATTCAGCGTCCATTTGTTATTGTGTTTACGCCACGCTGGATGCAAGAACTGAGAAATTTATAATTGGTGAAATAATTTCTGGCTGTGTAATATGGTGAAATTTCACTGATAGTTTGTATATGAGGATCTTTTGTTCTGTGTTGCGTCCTTCATCCGTGTTTCTTTGCATAATCTTGATAGAAAAAAAAAATGCCTTTTTCACAATTTTGCATTGATCCATTAATTTAAAAAGTTCAGGGCAAGAAAATAAATTCAGTACTATTTTGAAATTCTTCAAAAAATATTATAAAGAAAAATTCAACAATAAAACTACTAGAATCCGTCAGGCCGAAATGTCGGAGCATTGAGTGGGATAAACATAAAATATAACATTAACAATATATAATATATATTTTTTATTTTTATATTTACTGTTTAATAGTATAAAAGAAAAATTACAATAACAGCTGTTGAATCTTCAAGTGTCTATTCGGTCAACATTTGCCTCAGATACTGCTCAAATGCTAATCTATCAGCAAGTTCCCCCATTCTTCTAATTTGGTCTAGCCTATCCTTTGCGAAAGGCACTTCAATCAGAACATCCTCTAAACGTCGAACCCTGCTAAACGCGACATAAGTTGCTCCAAGTGACAACTCCTTTTCACCAATGTCCACAGCTATTTTTGACAAAGTTACACCTTGGGATTTGTGTATGGTGACAGCGTATGAAACTGTTAAAGGTAACTGAGTACGGGAGCATGAGACATTGTTTTCTTTCCAAGACTTTGTAATAGGTGTGACAGGAAAAAGTCTTTCAGTGAGAAATGGTCCCCGATAATCATCAAAATGAACCATTACTGCCTGTGGCAAGCCTGGAGGCCGTAATCCTGGTCCGTAGACAATATCTTTTACCGTACCAAGTGCACTGTTGACCAATCCTCCCTATGTCCACAGATTGGTACGCAACATAATTCTGCATCCAATTGCTAAAAAAAGTTCAGCCTGAAGTCCAGACGCGTGCTCATCTTCACTCCATCTTGTTATTTGATTATTGTGGTCTGATAATATTCTTGCCACTGGCCATTTTGATTTACGAAGTACTTCTTGATTATGTTCTTCAGCTTGCTTGTTTGTGGGAAAAAGGCGTATGGCATCTTGAAATCTTTCAAGTTCAGCCGGAGGCTGTATAGCTTTACGTCGTTGCATAAGGGATGCGCATTGGTCGCCTGTAACTTCGCCTACGGAAAGCGAATCAAGAGTCTCTCTAAACTGTATTTGCTGATCGTCGCTTTGTTTCATTGACTTTGTTAAGGTGAAACATTTTTCAAACATCTTAAGAACTGTTTGTCCACGTAAAGCCAAAATGTCTTTTATAGAATGTCTCCTATATAGAGGGTGTGTCTTTTACAGGCTGTAGCTGCCTAATATCTCCAGTCAGGTAAACAAATAAGCCTCCAAAAGGTCCAATGCTGTCTGGTTTACCTTCGCGACATCTTTTCTCAAGTGCAGCCATCAGACGGCATCCGATCATTGAAATTTCGTCAATAATGAGAAATGAAACTGGATTCATGCTGAGCTGTAGATTTCTTGCTGCTTCACTTCCTAAATCAGCAAACGATTTAAAACATGTTGGTACTTTTAGTGCAGAGTGAATTGTTTTGCCCTCGACATTAATTGCAGCAGCACCTGTTGGAGCCAAAACCATAATAGCTTCTGGTCCTAACTGCTCGGTAACTCTTTTACGAATTTCTTTTATTACCGTACTTTTTCCAGCTACGGCTTTCCCAATAATAAAAGTACGTTTAGGGCAATTTATAAATCTTGATTGCAAAGACGAAAGCTGTTGCGTGCATAAGTGAAGTATTTTTTGCTGCTAATCTGTAAATCTGATCTCAGACGTATCGTAATTTTGGATGCACTGTAAGTTGTTGTTCTTTACAGTAATTTAAAAATGAAGTAAAATTGCGATCAGGGTACTTGTAACTCTCACTTTTCCACTCACATGCATGATCAATCACGCGTTGCCCCAAAGTATTCTCGTTTGTCTGCACAGGAACTATGGCAGCCATATATGGCTGCTGCCATATATGGATCAATCTCGCGGTATTCTTATTGCAGGATTTCTGTCTCATCTGTACTGCTAACAGCAGGAAAATTTATTTCTTCGTGTGCATCAATATTTAGATCATTGAATGCTTCCTCCCATGAGTGATACGCAGACGGCAGGCCTTCTTGCAATAAAGAGTCAGAATTACCTCTCCAAGGATAATTGAGTGATACTTGTTGCCTATAGTATTCTTCGGTTAGAGTTGGGTCGTGGTTGAGTGATGTAAGAGGAAAAACTCTGACAACTGCATCTTTTCTTCTTTGGTGATAATCGACTCCTCTTACTGAGAAAGATTTTGCAAACTTAAGAAGCGTGCAGGAAATAAGTTTCTCCGGCCGCGCGCAATATTTCTGAAGCATGCTTTTTGATGGTCTTTCGTCGCTTGAAAAGTTGATTTCTTCCCAGTTCTTATCATGAAGCCGTATTGTAACTACTTCCCGACTACTGTGATACATTGGCCATCCCATTAATATGTGTACTACCTCTTGGGCTGAGTAATCCCTTTCAGAAACAGAAGACAAAATAAGTTTTTGGACTGGTTGAACCGCTGGATTTGTTTCGTTCATCTTATTTAAAATCTCAGATAACAATTCCTTGTAAGGAACAGAAGCTATTGCTGATTTTGAGGCATATTTGGCAATGTAATGCAAAACCGCATCCTTTGATGTAATAGGACTAAAATCAGTGTTAGCTCTCCAAACTTGTGACACGAAGCAATTGTAGGTATTCATTTCAGAATCGTTTCTTTTTGGCGAAAAGCTAATTATGCCATTTTCTACTTAAAGCTTTGGAGAGTCGCACTCTGCTTTTGGAAAACCAAATCTGCAGCTATAACTATTTGTACCTCTTTTTTTCCTTAGGCAATAATCTCCATGTCTTGTGTGACGTTGGACTTGATTTAAGAGCTGAGCGAGATCTTTTTCACGATCTTCACTGGAAATGTCTGAAAAGCGAACTCGACAGCGGTGTATATCATTTACGAGGACATCCTTCTCAGGATTAACAGCACTGCATAGTTTTTCAAAATATGCTGTTACGGCTGCTACATTTTCAGCGTTAGTCATGTCTAGTGTTTCCATGTTTGGCGCCCCTTTTAACCACAACAATCCATGCATGTGAGGACTTCCACGCCACTGCCATTCGAAGCGAACCCAGTAGTCGTCTATTAAAAACAACGGCGTCAAGATTTTTCTCAAAAATATATCACAACGTTTTTGAAAGAGCCAACCAGTCAACAGAGGGTTTTCGTGCATTAATTGTCTGCGTTCTGTATCAGTCAGCTCATTTGGATCTCTGTTAGGCTCTAAAAGTCTGAAAAGATCAGGCCAGTGATAATCAGCTGCAGACAGTGTAAAAAAAATTGTTGGTGCTCCAATTTGTCCTACCATGGAAAGGAGTTCCCCACAACGTGCACGCCAGTATCCTTTTGTGGATCTTAATTTGCTAGCATAAATCATAATGTGTTTTGCCATTTCTGGTTGCCTATTCAGAATATCACGCATCTGCTCTACCGTCTTATTGCTGAACCTATTTCGCTGAACGAAAAAACGCCCTTTAGCCAAAGACTGCCACCGAAGAATTGAATTCATGGCAAAGTAGCGAAATCGGGGGTCTTTAGCAAATCGCCCATCTTCATGCTTCATTAGGAACTTAAAATACTCATCAGGAGAGACTGCTTTTTGACGAGGTTGTCGTAAGTCAGCTGTACCATGTGGAAAAAGATGAGGAAAAGCACGTGCTATGTAACCCTCTTCTTGAAATTCGTTGATAGGCTGTGAATTTAATGAAGGGTGAGGCACACGAATTGCGTCATTTATTAATTTGTTTTGATCTACCGGTAAAAGTAGTGGTCTAAATGACTCGCGCCTTATTTCCTCGTTCAAAGTATCAATATCCTCAGTAATATCGGTTGCTGTTGGTAACATTTGAGATACGACACCATTCTCAGGTAATGTAGCGATCAAATCTTCATCAATTGTGATATTTGAATAATAAGGATTGTGAGCTTCAAGCCATCTGAGTGTTTCTAGAAGGCGTTGTGAGCGAACAGAAAACTCTGCACATCCTGATAAAGTATCTTTTGTCACTAACACAGTTGAAGTCATATCTGAAGGATTGACAGGCAGGCGCGAAATAAAACTCAATATTTTGTTTAAAGCTGATTACATTTCCGCTGTATCCATACTGTGAGCCTCGTATACGGTAAAGAGAAACCACTGGATGTATTTGAGCAATCATCATTTGTTCAATGTAGCTCAGATCTTTGAGACAAATAGGAACTGGACCTGGGTCCATCTAATTAGTGGCAGAAAACTTGAAAGCACCGTCTCTACACTTGCATGTCTGGCAGAGCCCAGCAGTTTTTAATATGATATCAGGGAAAGCTCTGTGACACGTATTACAGGACACATAGGTGATTTGCGATACCTCTCTATCAAACCTGATTGCTTCATTCATTTGAGTTGTCAGTATACCGGTACTCGGCAAAAAATCTGAAGGTAACTGACTTGTGCGACTTCTCCGCATTGAATTACGATTCGCAATTCTTCTCATTTCAGCTGATTGCTTTCTCTTAACTGGCATCCTTGCAAATTCTATATAATAAAAACATATAATCCGTTCATATATAAAATGTTTCTTAATATATATATTTTTTTTATCCTGGATTGGCTGGACTATATCAAAATAAACAGATTTACTCTCATACTTCTTTTATACAATAAGCTTGAATGAAAAGAAAATATTTTGAAATGGAAACAAAAGTTTAATTACACCAATTGCTGAGTTCGATTTAAAAAAAAACTAAATTCATGTACTTAACACGATTTAAACTTCATTGCACGTGTTTTAAGATAAAAATGTATGGGGTCCTTATTTCAGAAAAGTAAAATATATGTAAAATATATAAAAGTAAAATATATGGGACCGAGATTAAGAGCTTTTACTAAAAGGTTGTTTCCGAGTATATTGTTATTTAAATAAGTTTCTCATGATAAAAAAGGGCAACAATATAAATTATTTCAATTTTCTTTTTATTTAATTCAAAAGTTTTTCATGATAAAAAAATGGCAACAATATAAATTATTTAAATTTTCTTTTTATTTAATTCAAACAATCGCAATGTTATCTCTATGGGGAAATGGAAAATTCTAGAGCAGACGATTCCGGGCGTTGGAGTTGACGAATATTTCTGTTTTTCAATCCCCGGCGAGATTTTGCCACTACCGACTTCCAGTCCAATTTTGGTATCAATGCGGCAAATATTTTGGCCGCTATCGTGTACACAAAAGTGTAATTTTTCATGGGAAGCCGGAGCTTTGCTCCGACAATAAAAATGTAAAGGTAAATATATATATATATATATATATATATAATATATAGCATTTAATGTTTATCATGAAAGTTACGCCAAATTTCATGACTGCACTTTATGTAGTTCAAAAAATTTTCCGTTACAATGCGTTAATTTGATGCGGGAACCGAACCCAATCATGGAAAATCCCCTTCTTCTTTTAACGCTAGGTAGAAAGCGAGAACTAGTAAATTTATTAAAAAAATATATAATTTTTGTTCTTTTTCTTAAAGTATGGCAACAAAAAAGAAAAAAAACAGTGCCCAGTTAAACTGATTGCATTGAGTTCACAGACTATTCACACTAATTGTATATTATACTTTATTTCAAAGAATACTGCCCCTCGAAAAAGAAATCGACAATAAACCTGTATACCAAATTTGAAGCAAATCGGATAATTCGGCATGAAATACCCATTTAGCCAAAATAAGGGTGGGATTACCCCCCCCCGTTTCCCCCTCTTTATACGTAACCAATGAACCTCCAAATCTAATCAGGGAAGCGCCTTATCAGAATAAAACTGTATACCAAATTTGAAGCAAATCGGATAATTCTGTATGAAAAACTCCTCTATCTAAATTAAGGGGGAGATTAGCCCCCGTTCACCCCCTTTATACTTAACTAATGAATCCCAAAACTAATAAGGGAAGTGCCTTATCAGAATGAACCTATATACAAAATTTGAAGCAAATTGGATATTTCTATCAAGAGTTAAAGCGTTACGTACATACATACGTACATACATACATACATACGTACGTACATACAGAACCTGCGGGAATATTAGCTCTCCGGCTTTGATAGTCTGTGAGCTAAAGAAAAGCATCAGAACTACCTATTTACGATTTGAAAATAGTTTTCTCAACGTATAATCATATATTTTAAGTAGTAATTCACTGATAATTGATAAAAATCTGTGGTTTTTAATTATTACACCTTTTATTTTTTTATTCTTATTTAATTTTCTACTTTTTTAGTGTTTAAAATATTCCATTCTTGCAGTTTCACAGCCAGTTGGCTTATTTTGGAGACCGTGATTTGGCGCATCATTAAATCCACTGTTGTTGTAACTCATATACATTTGTAACCATAAAGAAAATTCATCAATATATCACCTGTGTCACGCTCACAGAAAAATTACTTAAAATTAAATTATTAATTTATAATTCAGTTCTAAAAATATTAAAATGCTGTATTGTCCCCGTTAACAACCTATGTTTAAAATTTTTATAATTCTAGCGCATCAGGAAGAGAGTTAAAAAATCGATAACAAAATTTAAATACCAAAAACAAATGGAGTTAAACAAGTAATATAAAAATTTGTTTTTAAGACAATTCCTACTTTTTAATCATAAATATATAAAATAAACCCGTGCAGCATGAATGTCCCACGTTATCTTTATTGAACATTTTTTTATAATCATCATCATTGCGGTATTTTATTTTTGTGGCATCACTAATTTAAGGAAAATCTTTCATTTCATTTATGAAAACAATAAGAGAAATTTTTTTCTCCCATTTAAAACTAAAATTAATTAATTAAATTTAAATAATAAATTAATATTTGAAAAAACTGTATTAACATCCAGTGTCATCCACTACAAGTTTTTTAAAAATGTATTTGAACTTGAGTGGATGAATAGAAAATATTTTATTAACGATAGAAAATTTGAACAAGATATATAAATATATAGAGAGTGTGAGCTAATAGTAAGAATTGAATAAAATATTGTAAAAAGGAATCAACGACAATGAATTGGTGGACTGTGGGGATCGTTTCAGCCGCCAAATACGTATCTTGAAATTTCCAAAAACAACATCCTACAATGGAAATTTCTAGAATTTTCTGGTGCAGTAAATACGTCATCACAGTTGACATTATCATCAAGAAAAGCTATATAAAACAGACTGGCGTTTATAATTTAAAAGTATTATAATACGCAAAGATTTATTATTTGAAAGCGAAATTCAAAAACCTTCTTTATACTTTTGTTGATTTTTAATATTACGCTATTTTCTTTTCTTTTCCTTTTTTTTTCTTTTTTTTTATAGGAGTTTGTCTGTTTACGTCATGTTTTTAGAATATTCATCAAAAGAATTGCATTCATCGACCAAGAACATGTCTTTTTTAATTACAAATTAACTTTTACCACAGAAAGTTTAATATTTCGAACAATATTATTATAACTACTTAATTGGAAAATTTAATCTCCTTTAATAACTATTCACACAACTTATAATCTACTGCAAACTTTATCCGCAAATTCGAAAATGAAAAAACTCTCACATAATTCAATTAGAACGACTAATTAACTAATCCATTTGTGGATAAGTTAATTACTCTTACTAATTTAACATGTAACCTTATCTAATTAAATTTTCATTCTAAAACACCAGTCCCCGTAAATATCCTCGTCGCTAATAACCGCTGTATATCATTGCTCGCAAATCCGATTAATATAATAACCATTTTGGCTTATCGTGGAACGGCGTTGGTGAGCGAATTCCGTTATCAATATTATTGTTAAGTTTAAAAGCAAGAGTTATTTCAGCGGAGTCCATTACACATGCATAAATTGTATCCCAAATTCAGCGTCCATTTGTTATTGTGTTGGTGTTTACGCCACGCTGGATGCAAGAACTGAGAAATTAATGATTGGTGAAATAATTTCTGCCTTTTTAATACAGAGAAATTTCGCTGGTAATTTGTATATGGGGATTTTTATGTAACAAATGTGTTTTATGTTGGAACGATTTGTTGTTAACGATAAACATTTTCCAAGTGTAAATTTTTTCTCAATATCAAAATTATTGAAACTAGAAAAAATACTTGTGATTGTATCTTTGTCAAATAAAGAAATTTTTGTGTGTCACCCCCCCCCCCTGTTTCTCCCCTTTTTACTTAACCAATGAACCTCCAAAGTGTTGTGGTGTTTTGGGGTTCTTTCTAAAACACAACTTACTTAAACTTAAAAAGCTCATTTATTACTCAATCTTCACTTGACAATTAAATATTTAAAAAAAAATAAGTATACCCTGATTAGCTCCACTGAAATCTGTTGCCATGGAAAAGGTAGCAAATTATATTAAACTAATCAAAATATCAAAACTTAAGAATCCGAATAGGTTAATACAACAATGATAATTTTGAACTCATCATTTTGAAGACAATATTAAATGTAGTAAGGGGCAACAGATTTCTAAATCAAGTAGCATACTGGATTGCATAAAGAACACCCAACTCCACTCCAACCCGATCAAGCTCAAATCTCCATACACATTAAATTAACAAAAGTGTAATCATCATATAATTTGGAAAAATGCAGGCAACCTGAAATTCCTCCAATATGAGGACCAAAAGGGGAAAGAGTTAAATCCGTTAATAGAATAGGGATATGATGATGTACTAAAATTTTAGAACAACCATAGAGATTCTGAACAAGATCCGATCGGTTAACCAAGAATCGTATAGTGGTGTATAATGACTGGATATTTTTTTTTTTTTTTTTTTTTTTTTTTTAACTTTTTAAAATAAAACAATTTTGGTGTATATTTTAGAAAAACAATGTTTCTGAAAGAGGAGAGTTAAAGCTTAATTTAACATTTTATGAAATTAAATTTAATATTACTGTTTCACTTATTAATCTATCCATCCTTAAATCAAGATCAAAAATACGATTGTATAACATTGAGTGAACTTCAATTTATGTTCATTAAAACAGTCAGTTATGAATTTAAACTTAAGAAATTTTAAAGTCCTAATTTAATAAAGTTGAATTTTCTCTCCCTTTTTTTTTTTTTTTAATTAATCACAGAAAGGTTAGGCCATTCTTATAGGTCTACTGTGAATATAAAAAATTAATTATTTAGAGATTTATACAAAGAAAAACATACCAACTTTGATAATAAACAAAAAAAAAAAACACAATTTATTTGAACATTTAAAATAATGAAGCAACTAAGTTATCAAAAATAATCTTAATAAAACAATATAACAGCTGATCTTTTAAGTTGAAACCACTCACTGGTTACTTTTAAATTACACATCATATTTTTAAAATTACCATCATATTACCATTTAATGGTAGTTCAAACATACAAACATTATATATTAACCTACAGACTATTTCTGTTCATAATGTCTATTCTTATTGAAATTATCCAAAGATATTCATTTCACTTTTAAACTCTGGTATAGCAAACATATTTTTTTTTTTTTTTTTTTTTTTTTAAAAAGAGGTACAAATAAATAAAAAGAAAAACTATGCAAATAGTACTTACAACAGGTAGAGAGTTCTACAATTTTAGTCAATGGGCACTTAGGAGCATTTCCTCCTTTTTCAAAATCTGATGAAGCACTTAAGCTGGAGTATTCAGGCTGGGGAAAAATTCAGACGTGGTTTCAAGCTAACATTCATCAATCCTCTCATCTCACTGCATCACTTGCCATCAACTACTAGGTCCATCATCTAGTCCGGAGGGGAAAATCGTTCTACGGTCCAGAACTTCACCGTCGGAGTCAGTAATTTCACCTTCCTGAAGCATGTGTTTTATTCGAAGATAGCCATCACCGTAACTCAGAACACTACGACTTCTAACGACCGGTTTAGTTCAATATCTATGATCACTTCTGATGGTTAAGAAGTCATAATCTTGGAGCGCCACTACGCCAAAAAAAAAATAGGCTACACATATCTTATTCTTAATTTCTCGTTAACAGTTATAGATCCGCAATTCGAAAATGCCCTTATAGCCTCTTTTCATCATAACATCATGATTTAGGATGGTTAATGTAGGGCCATCAATGCCCCACTCTCAAAAAAAAAATCTTCCAGAAACCTGTCCGCCTTCAACAACTTCGCGATCCAGCCCACAGGCCAATCTTCGAGCCCCGTAATAAGTCGAATTTTTTTTACGAGTCAAACGACAGGTCTCTTGGCCAAGCAACAAGTGTCGTAAACATTCATTCTCCCGCGCTGCTTGAAAAACGGGACCGATCCACTCTGCCAGGGGTACGGGAATGGAAACAAAAGGAAAAATGGACTCATCGTGAAGACTACAGCTTGCCGCTCCACTCTGCCGGCCGCTTCATGGGGGAAGGAAACCATGCATCACCCCCATGGCGTGTGCTGAAGGGGGTCCTGTTAGCCTCTGTTTACATGGGCGCCAGCTATCCGCCTGATAGCAGAGCCAATTGAAGCCTGACGTAAACTTACAAAGCCTAATTGCGTGTATAGTACACTCATAAGATAACGTAATTCTTATACAGGGCGGTCGGTCATTCTTATATCAAAGTCAGACTAGATGACTCCAAATTTTCCACCTGTGCAGTCTACTGACAAAACATCCCTCCCTTGCTGTCTGCTTTTCGTATTTGAAAAACAGGAAGCTACGTTAGACTATAAACGTTGAAATTACTTTGCAAAAAGAAAAAGAAAGAAGAAAAAATAAAAACTGATTTTATTATAATTATTACAATTACTTTTATTTATTTAAATTTTTATTAGAAACAGAAAAAAAGAGTGCTTTTAAATAAATGTTGAGAAAGTGATTTAAATAATTAATGTAGATAAAAAAAAAAAAATTTGTTGAAACCAACCGTAACAAGATTGCTCCCCCCGGCTAATTAAAAAAAAATTTTTTTGAGAAAACAAATTATTTTTTTGAAAGGTAACTTGGTACCACATGGCATGCTGGGACCTCAACACTGAAAAAACTGACCCACAAACACAGATCATACATCGATCCGGGACGGGATCCAGAGAGTTCACCGCTGAAATACCACCCTGACAATATATTCCGGATATATACAACCAGAGCTCGCACATCCGTAGAAACCATTACCTAAAATATTACCTGAAACATGACCATAAAAGAGTAGTACCAGAGGAGGGACCACAAGGCTGATTTTACCACTAAAATGACCAAGATATTTTCTGCACCTGTAAAAGAACATATGTTCCACCTGATTGTGAAACCTCACTTCCCTACTACTGTCATTCCTACGCATAACTGCATCCTTCCTGAGACTTCTGGCAACAGAACTGTAAATAATACATAAATTGAATTTTGAAAAAAAAAAATTAGCCGAAAAAGAAGAGAAGTGCCCACTGATTAATTGTCACTATACTGCTTATATACATAACTTCAATAATTGGCATCACAGTATATTACAACACTATCTATTAATGTAAATAAGTACTAGTAATATCATAGTTACAACACTGTAAATGTCAATGAAATTTGTAAAACACATATTAATTCTATTATACAAAAATACACAAGAGCAACTGGTGACACACAAAAAAAATATATACATATACATCTGTAAGACACAAATTATGGTATCACAGACCATGTTAGAGAATTACGCACACAATTGTAACAATTTTATATGAGAACACATGTTTGTTTTCGAACACAGTCTAATGATTCGGGATATTATGTAGATTTTACAAATGCACGTACAAGTAATGTGCATGGGAAAGAGTATCTCTGCCTCTGTGCTACTTATAGCAAAAAGCAGTTTCGGGCCTTTTGGGCACTACAGGGAAAACATTCCACAAAATAAAATAAAAAACAGGGGTGGTGACATATATCACCAGGAAGGAAAACACACATTCCACAAAAATAGGAAGTAGAATAAATAAAATAGTTAATTTTAGCACTTTTAGCCACACACAACAACATACAGGCATGTACATGAGACAGTATGTACTAGAAAAAGAAAAAGGGCCCACACTCCTTAAAGTTTAAGCTCAAATAAAACCACAAACTGTATAGTAAATAATAAATCTATCTAGTTAAAATGTAGAAATTAAAGTAAACACATACTTAAAAAGTTATATACAAAACACTGATGCATTAAAAAAAACTGAACTAAACAGATCTACCTCGGCAAAAGGGCATACAAAACACAACATCCTAAAAAAAATTTAAAGTAACAAAAATTACATTCGTTTCTTTTTTTTTTTTTTTTTTGCAAAAATATACCCAAAATCTACGAAAACGGGGTGCGGACGGGTATATACCACATAATCTACCATAAAACAGACAAAAACCTTAAGTATAGGCATAAAAAGGGTTAAAAGTGCCTACATGAGAGTATCAACACACAACCAAAACAAACCTTTAATACGCTAGAAAAACTAAGTTCCGTTTTAAAAATGTCAAAAAAAAAT
This sequence comes from Maratus michaelseni, assembly GCA_963931845.1. Classification (NCBI taxonomy): domain Eukaryota; kingdom Metazoa; phylum Arthropoda; class Arachnida; order Araneae; family Salticidae; genus Maratus; species Maratus michaelseni. Next base: position 14,359,055 of record OZ007600.1, read on the forward strand.
AATTAAATATACATACACATTAACTAAACTATAAATAAATACAAATAAACAAGGTAAAATTGAATAAAAATGCTTGAATAACGAAAAAAGGTAGTTAGTATTTATAACTCGGACGGTCTCTTCTATCCCGTAGCGAATAGTCGGTTCTAGAAATCGATATTGAACGACTACTTCTATTCGATTTAGCAGCTGGACGAATCGATGAACGAGACCTGCGCGAATCGCTGTGCTCAGCAGTTGAACTGCTTTCTGCCGTGGCTGAATTTTTACCTACGCGCATTTCACTGCCTTCTGCCGTTGCTAAATTTTTATTTACGCACATCTCGTTATTCTCTGCCGCTGCAATCTCCGGAGAAATGGGAGGTGGGGGAGAGGGATTTATGATTTCAGTCGCGTCGCTGTCTGTTTCCTCCACTTCCGGCGCTACCGGAGTTTCGTTATTGTTGACGTTCACTACTGCTGGTGCGCGGTTACTATCATATGGTGCCCAGGGAATGAATCGGTTACGCTTACACCTGCGTACAGGAGGAGAATCGCGCGGTTGGTGTGGTGAATCGATGGTCACGTTTTCAGTCGATCCCAGGCCAATTGTTTGTTTTGGTTTACTGGACCAGATGGGGAGTCTGTCTTTGAAAGAAGACAACCTGTCAACATGGACAACCTGACAATTTTTGGGATTAGCAACTAGCGCTATTTTAAAATTAACCTCATTTAGCTTCTCAATTATAGTAAAAGGACCATTATTTTGCTTGCTTAATTTTTTTGTATTACCAGGGGCGACTGTGGGTGTAAATAACCACACAAGATCTCCTATTTTAAAATTTTTATCAACAGCTGTCTTTTCACGGTATTTTTCCTGCTGCTCAGAAACTTTAATTAAATTACTATGTACTTCAGTGTATACTTTTTGAAGAGCTGGGATTAAGAGTTCGCAAAAAGAGGGTGCATCATTATAATTAAAAGAAGGTGGTTGAGAAAAGAGATTATATGGTAGATTCATATTTCTGCCATACATAACTGCAGCTGGGCTAAGTTTAGTTGAAGAGTGGACAGCTGAACGCATAGCTAGTAGTGCAAATTTGAGTTTAGTGTCCCAGTCAGATTGATTTTGGTTGACTATGTGACAAAGTGCATTTTTAAGAGTACGGTTCTGTCTCTCCACTTGCGAGTTGCCAGCCGGGTGATAAGATGAGGTCTTAATATGATTAATACCAAACATTTTATATACGTGCTCTATCGCATCTGAAATTAGATTCTTCGCGTTGTCCGTCGTAATAAAACAGGGCGCACCGTAGCGTGATATGAAATCAGCTAAAGTGTCCGCAATGACATCTGAAGTGGTTGAACTAACCGCATATGCTTCTGGCCACTTAGTAAATGAATCTATATATGCGACAATATACTTATTTCCCGAAAAAGTTTGCGGTAAGGGTCCAATGAGATCCAAATGAACCTTGTTCATGGGAAACTGGGGGGTCGGCATACGTTGCAGAGGGGCGAGCTGGTTCGCTCTATAAGCTCTCTTCTGCTGGCAACTAATACATGACTCCACTAGATGCTTGACATCTGACGACATTCCTGGCCAATAGAAGTGCTCACGAATGCGATCAATGGTCTTTTGAAAGGCTTGATGACAAGCCGCTAGGGACTCATGTGTTAGTGCAAAAACTTGAGTAACCAATTCTTTTGGCACGACTAACTTTACAGATTTATTCAAAATAGCTGACTCCCTTGTATCCTCACAAACTAAAATGTCATCTCTAAAAAAAAATTTCATGTATTTAGGAGCAATTTCTACACCCTGGTCTAGTTTTCTTGCAATCTCGCAGCATTTCTTGTCTGATTTTTGTAATTCACCAATTTTTTCAAGTAGATTAGAATGAGGCATAAAAGTAACTTCCTTTTCGACTTGTATACAAAAATTACAATTAACAGTATCATTGGAGTTATCATTGTTGACATACCTCGAAAGGAAATCTGCGACACTGTTACACTTACCTTTAACAAACTTGATTGTAAAATTAAAGTCTGAGAGAGTGCAGATCCATTTAGCCATGCGAGATGTAGGGTCGTGAATTTTTAACATAAATGTTAGAGGCGCATGGTCTGTATAGATGAAAAAATGGGTATTAGCAATGTAACATTTGAAGTGGGCAGTAGCCCAAACTAAAGCTAGTAATTCCCTTTCAGTGGTGGAGTAGCGGGTCTCAGCATCTTTCAATTTTCTGCTGGCAAAGGCAACAGGATGGAGCATGTTATTTTCATCTAATTGTGATAACACTGCCCCTAATGCTTCGCCACTGGCATCAGTATATAAATGGAATTCTTTCTCAAAATCAGGGAGTGCAAGACATGGTTTTGAAATAAGAGCCATTTTAAGGTCTTCAAATTCTTTCTGTGCATCTTCATTCCACGAAAATTTTCCTGTCTCTTTCGTTAAGTTGATTAGATTTTTAGCTCTCTTAGTAAAATCTGGTATAAATCTCCTATAGAAAGATAGAGTTCCAATAAATGACCTAACAGCCTTTCGGGTAGTTGGAGGTTTAAAATTTTCTATTACGGCAATATTTTTATTGATAGGTGATACTTGGCCACTACAAATCTCAAAACCTAGATATTGTATTTTATTCGAAAGGAAAGTGCATTTACTGGGCTTAAGTTTAAGTTTATGCAGTCTTAACCTTTCAAAGACCATGCTAAGCTTCTCAAAATGAGAATTAACATCACTGGAGGCAATTACAATGTCGTCGATATAAACAAGAATTCCAAGATTGCCTAAATCACCGAAAATAGCATTCATAAGTCTTTGGAAACTGTTACCTGAATTTGAGAGCCCAAAACAGTTACGGGTCCACTCAAAAAGTCCTTTGTGGGTGATTATAGCAGTTCTATGCCTATCCTCTGGGCGAATAACCTGTTGAAAAAACCCACTAGTTAAATCTAGCGTTGAAAAAAATTTAGCCCCACTTAAAGCATCAACAGAGTCGGTAATGTTAGGTATTGGGTAAGCATCTTTAACAAGATTTTTATTTAATCTTCTGTAGTCAACAGCAAGTCGATAGGAACCGTCTGATTTCCGAACCAGAATAACCGGAGAAGCAAATTCAGACATGGAAGGGGAAATTATGTCCGCCTGTAACAAAGTATTCAGTTGGTCTTCCATTTCTTGACGTAATTTGTAGGGGACTCTATAAGCTTTGCCTTTAACTGGTTTATTTGAAGTTAAGTTAATTTCATGCGGGATTGTATCACAGCCGGGTAAATCTAAGACCGATGCTGCAAATACATCTTTGTTTTTGTCTAGAAAATTTTGCATTTTAAGTTTTAATGGGGGTTCTAAATGATCTAAATTAATTTCAGAGCTCCAAGTGAGATCAGCGTGATCAAAGTCACCAATTGGAGGGGCCAAATTTATATTATAGGTTAATTTATTATCAGTTACGGGTATATTTGACTGGTCTACACATTTTTGAATTTTGGCAACAAAGGTTCCTTTATTTAAATGAATACTATTGTCTGAAAAATTTGCAAATGAGATATATAGGCCATGTTCTTTAGTGCAAATGGCTCTGGAGGTAAGGAGACCTTGATTTAAATTTTTCGCCAAAGGTTCTAACATAACAATATCATTTTCCTTAATAAAATTTTCCTTATAACTTTTAACCTGGGCTAACATTTTTGACTGCGGGGGAATTGAAATTTTGCTACATAACACAGCGAAACTTATATTTTTATTTTTATTGGTTTTATCACTACTGCTATCTTCATTGCTCTCCTCCTCGACTTCAGGTACCTTATCCTCTATACTTACCAAATCTTCACTTTCATCAATATTACAAATTTCAGTAGTCTCTTCAGCTAAATTACCCTGAGTTACCTGACTCGCTGCTGAAAGAATGTTGTCGACACTTTGAATACTTGAAAAATTTTCAGTGTTATTACCCTCAGAGCTACCGCCTGATGTTGTTTGCATGCAAAAGTTCTGCGCAACACTATCAACTTCCTTATCTGACTCAGTTTGAATGACTATCTCAACATCTTTTCCCATATTACTCAACTGCGGGTCCTGAACTACCATATTTTCACTATTATGATTCCCATTTTCAATATTAACTGAGTCATGAACTTTCTCACATGCACAATTTTCAGGAGGGCTATTGGCATTACTACTTTTTGAATTCTCCCCTACTTTGTTGACACATTTTATATTTACAGAATTATTTTTAACACAATCATTATTTATACAATTATTATTAGAATTTACACTATATACAGAGTTAGAAATATTTACAGAATTAGTAGCAAGACAAGTATTACACCCTGAAGTATTACTTGGGGTTTCTACGCTTTGTTTACATTGGCCTGAAACTGGCACTTTAAGAGCGACAGCATTTGTATCACAATTTATACTTGCCCGGTACTCTTTCAAAAATGGCATTCCCAAAATCATATTAAATTCCTCTGCTAATTTACCTTCCACTACATAGAATTCAGCTTGACATTGAACATTATCAAAAACAAATTTTAAAAATACTTTCTTATTTAGGTGAACTTTCTCACCGGTGACAGTCATAATGGGGATATTGCAATTCTCCATTTCAAAATTTTCTAAACAGTTACAATCAGTACCACTCAGGAGATTAATTGCAGAACCCGTGTCACATAATGCATTTAGGCAAACTTTATTTATGTAAATTCTTGCAGTTGGTAATGTATATGATTGGGGCTGAAACATACTATACACAGTTGGGGGTCCAGGGGCCTGTTGGGGATCGACTTGACCACATCTGATCCGGCCACTAATAGTTTAAAGCCTCACTTTCATTGTTAGCTACTGGGGTGTTATTTACCGCCTGCTCTTCATTTCTGTTCGCAGCTGTGCTCCTATTGTTTTGGTAATAACCACCTCTTCTTCCCCTATATCCGCCTCGCTGAGTGTGGTTCCCTCTAGGATTTTCACCTCTGTTTCTATAATTTTGCCCACGGCTCCTGAAATTTTGACCACCTCCCCTTCTAAAATTATAGTCGACAAAATTTAGTGGACAATCTCTGGCATAGTGGCCTTGTACGGAGCACCTATAGCAGGTTACAGGTCTTACCTCTTGGTTTTTCTCCTGTACATCCCTAGCCCTAAGATCAACTAAACTGTCTATCTTAGCTGCTAAAACATCAATTTGAGATTTTAGTTGGTCTATCTCCTTCTTTTGTGAGCTATCTTGCTGAAAAACTGCAGCACAGGGTAGGTTTTGGGTCAAATTAGGGTTGAGAATTTCCTCGCGGTGGTTGTAGAAAGGGTTAATGCTCCTATAAGCCTTTTCCTCAAGAAGCGCAATTTTGAGGACCTCTTCTGGGGATTGTGGATTTCTCGCAATTACCCCCTTTCGCACTTCTGGTGTAAGATTGCTCAACAGCATGGAGTGTAGTAGAGCCGTTCGGCTTTTATCGACTACTTCACCCTGGATACCTTCAATTACAAGGGCTCTTAATGACATATCATATGCCTTGTCATAAAACTCCTGAACACTCATATTGGGTGGCTGTTTAAAATTTAAAAAATGACTGAGGGCAACATCTGGTGTGGCCTGTGAAGTATAACTCTCTTTTAAGATTTTTAATAGCTCATCAGATGTTTTTGCTTTGTGAATTTTTATTCGCCTAGAAGCAGCTCCTGATAATCTAGCTAACAAAACGAATTTTTTCTCCTCCTCATTCCAGTCGAATAATTTGGCAAAACTCTCAAATTTCTCAGAAAAATCTGAGAAGCAGACTGAGCTGGCCTCTCCATTGAATGGGGGAATGTTTGACAAATTGTCCACTAGTGCATTTTTCCGCTGAATAGTGGCAATTGCCTCTGAATGCTTATCAGCCATGGTTAGGGTTAGAAAATTGATAAACAAACAACCACAAAAAAGGGAAAATGGGGGGGCAGCTTAAAAAAGAGAAAAAGAGAGGAAAAGAAAAAAAAAGGAAACCTACATACACATAAAACTTAAGTACAGGACTATGCTTTTTGTAAATAAGAAAAGGTTATGCTCACAAGACATAATTTTGACTGGGAATTGTAGCTTACCAGCACAGAGAGAGAGCCTAGACCTCTTTTTACACTTGAACATATAAATAAAATTTTAATTGCAAAAACACCCAGTTGCTCTTTGATACATAAATACATACAAGTAAAAAAAAATCAATAACCCAGAGACCGAATTGTTACGGCTCCATTTGTTGTGGTGTTTTGGGGTTCTTTCTAAAACACAACTTACTTAAACTTAAAAAGCTCATTTATTACTCAATCTTCACTTGACAATTAAATATTTAAAAAAAAATAAGTATACCCTGATTAGCTCCACTGAAATCTGTTGCCATGGAAAAGGTAGCAAATTATATTAAACTAATCAAAATATCAAAACTTAAGAATCCGAATAGGTTAATACAACAATGATAATTTTGAACTCATCATTTTGAAGACAATATTAAATGTAGTAAGGGGCAACAGATTTCTAAATCAAGTAGCATACTGGATTGCATAAAGAACACCCAACTCCACTCCAACCCGATCAAGCTCAAATCTCCATACACATTAAATTAACAAAAGTGTAATCATCATATAATTTGGAAAAATGCAGGCAACCTGAAATTCCTCCAATATGAGGAACAAAAGGGGAAAGAGTTAAATCCGTTAATAGAATAGGGATATGATGATGTACTAAAATTTTAGAACAACCATAGAGATTCTGAACAAGATCCGATCGGTTAACCAAGAATCGTATAGTGGTGTATAATGACTGGATATTTTTTTTTTTTTTTTTTTTTTTTTTTTTTTTTTTTTTTTTTTACTTTTTAAAATAAAACAATTTTGGTGTATATTTTAGAAAAACAATGTTTCTGAAAGAGGAGAGTTAAAGCTTAATTTAACATTTTATGAAATTAAATTTAATATTACTGTTTCACTTATTAATCTATCCATCCTTAAATCAAGATCAAAAATACGATTGTATAACATTGAGTGAACTTCAATTTATGTTCATTAAAACAGTCAGTTATGAATTTAAACTTAAGAAATTTTAAAGTCCTAATTTAATAAAGTTGAATTTTCTCTCCCTTTTTTTTTTTTTTTTTTTAATTAATCACAGAAAGGTTAGGCCATTCTTATAGGTCTACTGTGAATATAAAAAATTAATTATTTAGAGATTTATACAAAGAAAAACATACCAACTTTGATAATAAACAAAAAAAAAACACAATTTATTTGAACATTTAAAATAATGAAGCAACTAAGTTATCAAAAATAATCTTAATAAAACAATATAACAGCTGATCTTTTAAGTTGAAACCACTCACTGGTTACTTTTAAATTACACATCATATTTTTAAAATTACCATCATATTACCATTTAATGGTAGTTCAAACATACAAACATTATATATTAACCTACAGACTATTTCTGTTCATAATGTCTATTCTTATTGAAATTATCCAAAGATATTCATTTCACTTTTAAACTCTGGTATAGCAAACATATTTTTTTTTTTTTTTTTTTTTTTTTTTAAAAGAGGTACAAATAAATAAAAAGAAAAACTATGCAAATAGTACTTACAACAGGTAGAGAGTTCTACAATTTTAGTCAATGGGCACTTAGGAGCATTTCCTCCTTTTTCAAAATCTGATGAAGCACTTAAGCTGGAGTATTCAGGCTGGGGAAAAATTCAGACGTGGTTTCAAGCTAACATTCATCAATCCTCTCATCTCACTGCATCACTTGCCATCAACTACTAGGTCCATCATCTAGTCCGGAGGGGAAAATCGTTCTACGGTCCAGAACTTCACCGTCGGAGTCAGTAATTTCACCTTCCTGAAGCATGTGTTTTATTCGAAGATAGCCATCACCGTAACTCAGAACACTACGACTTCTAACGACCGGTTTAGTTCAATATCTATGATCACTTCTGATGGTTAAGAAGTCATAATCTTGGAGCGCCACTACGCCAAAAAAAAAATAGGCTACACATATCTTCTTCTTAATTTCTCGTTAACAGTTATAGATCCGCAATTCGAAAATGCCCTTATAGCCTCTTTTCATCATAACATCATGATTTAGGATGGTTAATGTAGGGCCATCAATGCCCCACTCTCAAAAAAAAAAATCTTCCAGAAACCTGTCCGCCTTCAACAACTTCGCGATCCAGCCCACAGGCCAATCTTCGAGCCCCGTAATAAGTCGAATTTTTTTTACGAGTCAAACGACAGGTCTCTTGGCCAAGCAACAAGTGTCGTAAACATTCATTCTCCCGCGCTGCTTGAAAAACGGGACCGATCCACTCTGCCAGGGGTACGGGAATGGAAACAAAAGGAAAAATGGACTCATCGTGAAGACTACAGCTTGCCGCTCCACTCTGCCGGCCGCTTCATGGGGGAAGGAAACCATGCATCACCCCCATGGCGTGTGCTGAAGGGGGTCCTGTTAGCCTCTGTTTACATGGGCGCCAGCTATCCGCCTGATAGCAGAGCCAATTGAAGCCTGACGTAAACTTACAAAGCCTAATTGCGTGTATAGTACACTCATAAGATAACGTAATTCTTATACAGGGCGGTCGGTCATTCTTATATCAAAGTCAGACTAGATGACTCCAAATTTTCCACCTGTGCAGTCTACTGACAAAACATCCCTCCCTTGCTGTCTGCTTTTCGTATTTGAAAAACAGGAAGCTACGTTAGACTATAAACGTTGAAATTACTTTGCAAAAAGAAAAAGAAAGAAGAAAAAATAAAAACTGATTTTATTATAATTATTACAATTACTTTTATTTATTTAAATTTTTATTAGAAACAGAAAAAAAGAGTGCTTTTAAATAAATGTTGAGAAAGTGATTTAAATAATTAATGTAGATTAAAAAAAAAAAATTGTTGAAACCAACCGTAACAAGATTGATTGAAAAACGGGACCGATCCACTCTGCCAGGGGTACGGGAATGGAAACAAAAGGAAAAATGGACTCATCGTGAAGACTACAGCTTGCCGCTCCACTCTGCCGGCCGCTTCATGGGGGAAGGAAACCATACATCACCCCCATGGCGTGTGCTGAAGGGGGTCCTGTTAGCCTCTGTTTACATGGGCGCCAGCTATCCGCCTGATAGCAGAGCCAATTGAAGCCTGACGTAAACTTACAAAGCCTAATTGCGTGTATAGTACACTCATAAGATAACGTAATTCTTATACAGGGCGGTCGGTCATTCTTATATCAAAGTCAGACTAGATGACTCCAAATTTTCCACCTGTGCAGTCTACTGACAAAACATCCCTCCCTTGCTGTCTGCTTTTCGTATTTGAAAAACAGGAAGCTACGTTAGACTATAAACGTTGAAATTACTTTGCAAAAAGAAAAAGAAAGAAGAAAAAATAAAAACTGATTTTATTATAATTATTACAATTACTTTTATTTATTTAAATTTTTATTAGAAACAGAAAAAAAGAGTGCTTTTAAATAAATGTTGAGAAAGTGATTTAAATAATTAATGTAGATTAAAAAAAAAAATTTGTTGAAACCAACCGTAACAAAAGCTAATCAGGGAAGCGCCTTATCAGAATAAACCTGTATACCAAATTTGAAGCAAATTGGATAATTCTGCATGGAAAACCCATTTATCTAAATTAAGGGGGAGATTAGTCCCCGTCCCCTCCCCTTTATACTTAACTAATGAACCCCCAAAACTAATCAGGGAAGTGCCTTATAAGAATGGAACCTATATACAAAATTTGAAGCAAATTGCATATTTCTATCAAGAGTTACCGCGTTACGTACATACATGCGTACGTACATATAGAACCTGTGGGCACATTAGCTCTCAGGGTTTGATAGCTTGTGAGCTAAAAAAAAAAGCACCAGAATTACCTATTCGCGATTTGTAAATAGTTTTCTCAACGTATAATCATATTTTCAGTAATAATTAACTGATAATTGATAAAAGTATGTGGTTTTTAATTAATACACTCTTTATTTTTTATTCTAATTAAATTTTCTACTCTTTTAGTGCTTAAAATATTCCATTCTTGCAGTTTCACAGCCATTTGGCCTTTTTTGGAGAACGTGGTTTCGCGCATCATTAAATCCATTGTTTTGTAACTCATATACATTTGTAACCATAAAGAAAATTTATCGGTATATCACCTGCGTCACGGTCACGGAAATATTTCTTAATTAATAATTTATAGTTCAGTTCTAAAAACATTAAAATGCTGTACTGTCATCGTTAACAACCTTTGTTTAAAATTGTTAATAATTCTAGCACATCAGGAAGGGAGTTAAAAAATCGATAACAAAACTCCATCTTTACACACAAAAAACAAATTGAGCTAAATAAAAGAGTGTGAAAAGGAATTAACGACAATGAATTGGCGGACTGTGGCGTTCGTTTTGGCCGCCAAATACTTATCTGGAAATTTCCAAAAACGGCATCTCTACAATGGAAATTTCTAGAATTTTCTAGCACAGAAAATACGTCATCGCAGTTGACATCATCATCAAGAAAAACTATATAAAACGGATTGGCGCTGGCGTTTATAATATGAAAGTATATAATACTGAGGCATTTATAATTTGAAAGCGAAACTCAAACAGCTATATTTAACCTTTTGTTGATTTTTGTTATTGCGCTTTTTTTTTTTTTTTTTTTTTTTTTTTTTTTTTATGATAAGAGTTTAAGTATATTTACGTCATGTTTCTAGAATATCCATAAAAAAAAATTGCATTCATCGACTAAGAACATGTCTTTTAATTATAAATTAACTTTTACCGCAAAACGTTTAATATTTCGTAACAATATGATTATAACTACTTAATTGGAAAATTTAATCCCCTTTAATAATTATTCACACAGCTTATAATCTACAGCAAACTTTATCCGAAAATTCGAATAATAAAAAAACTTTCACATAGTTAAATTAGAACGACTAATTAACTAATCCATTTGCGGATAAGTTAATTACTCTCACTAATTTAACATGTAACCTTATCCAATTAAATTTTCATTCTGAAACACCAGTTCCCGTAAATTTCTCGAACGTATTAGCCTCGTCGCTAATAACCTCTATATATATCATTGTTCGCAAATCCGATTAATATAATAATCATTTTGGCTTACCGTGGAATGGCGTCAGTGAGCGAATTCCGTTATCAATATTATTGTTATGTTTACAAGCAAGAGTTATTTCAGCGGAGTCCATTACACATGCATAAATTGTATCCCAAATTCAGCGTCCATTTGTTATTGTGTTTACGCCACGCTGGATGCAAGAACTGAGAAATTAATGATTGGTGAAATAATTTCTGGCTGTTTAATACGGTGGAATTTCGTTAATAGTTTGTACAGGATGATCTTTTGTTTTGTGTTGGATCGATTTAGTGGTGGTGGTAAATTATAATGTTTATCTGGGATAAGTTTCACTTTTGTCCAGTTTCAAATCTTAGACCAGTAATTCTGCTTGGGCCAAATGAGCGAAATAATGTAATGCTGCTTTTCAATTCTTTGTAACAAAGTAACTAAAGAAACAAAAATGGATGTTTCTTTATCTAGGAAAATATAATATAACGACGAGCGAAAATATACAATGACATCTTCCGAGTTACTAACGATTTCAAAAAGCGTTTTTTACCGTTAGAAACCTCGGAAAGGAATATATTTTTGAGGTTTGAAGAAGCATTTATAAAAGCAAAGTTTCTTTTGCTGCCACTAAATTTAGAAAAACATTTCCAAGCAGTTTTTATAGAGTATTAATGAATTTTCGCAACCAGGAATATAGGTTTTTCGGATGCTATGTATTATCAAATAAACATTTTCTCGTTCAACAAACAGGCTTTACAGACAAACATGATAAATTAACAGTATTAACATTAACAATATTATTTTTTTACTCTTCCATGTATAAATTCAATTACGCTGTTGTAAATGTTCAATTGGAAATTTATAACATCTTGACACCGATATTCATGTTTGAGAAAACTAATTAATATACTCAAAACACTACTCGGAAACGTTTCCGAAAATCCGTACATAAAAAAAAAGCTTTGTTTTTATAAATATTTCTTTAAAACTCGAAAATATATTGGTTTCTGAAGTTTCTAATGATAAAGGACACTTTTCAGAAGCATGGGTAACACGGGAGAGGTTACTGTTATATTTTCGTCCGTGGTTGTATTATATTTTCATAGATTAAAAAACATTTGTCTTTTTTTTTTTTTTACAGTGAAGCAATAAAATGTTTACATAGAAATCCATAGAAGCATTTCGTTCTTTCCCAATCTCTGTTTTTCGAAATAACACATTTATGTATTACTTTGCATGTATTCAACTAAATAAAATGAATTTGAATACCTTTCTTGCAATTTCTCATTAATCCAGAAGGCTACTGATACTAAAAATAATAATAATAATAATTATAATAAATATTACTTTAAAATTTGTGTAAGCAGAAACTATACCTATAACAGAATCCTGCCTTAAATGGAAATTTTAATAATTCCCGTAAAAAAATTATAATTTAACAGCTCAGACAAAAACCTGTCTAAAACGGAAGTTTCCACATCCTTTGTTATTCCATCTTATCAAGTGTTATTGCATTAGCAGCACTTAAAATGCCTATTTTTATACCCTAATGCACTCCCTTTACAAATTTATAATGTACAAGAAACTTTATCTTCAACCTCGAAAAAAAAAGTTTCCAAAATTTAATTAAAACGACTAACTAACTAATCCATTTGCGGGTAAGTAAATTACTTTCACTAATTTAACATATAACCTTATCCAATTAAATTTTCATTCTAAAACACCATTTCCCGGAAATTTCTCGAACTTATTAGCCTCGTCGCTAATAATCGCTATATATATCATTGCTCGCAAATCCGATTAATATAATAATCATTTTGGCTTATCGTGGAATGGCGTCAGTGAGCGAATTCCGTTATCAAAATATATATATTAAAAGTAAAGCCAGATTATGATAGCTTTTAGACTTTCGTTTAAAAAAAAAAAAAAAGTTCTATTATTTACTAATCTAGACCAGACGATTCCTAAAATATAATTATAGAATCATGAATACAACTAAAATTTTCAGACAATTACATTATATTTTAATTGATTTTAAGTATTTTTACAAATACAATCGTTCACTGCCATCAGTAAATCAACCAAACAATCTGCATATACAAACTATCAGCAAAATTCCACCGTACTTAACAGGCAGAAATTATTTCACCAATCATTAATTTCTCAGTTCTTGAATCCAGCGCGGCGTAAACACTAACACAATAACAAAAGGACGCTGAAATTGGGATACAATTTATGCATGTGTATTGGACTCTGTTGAAATAACTCTTACTTGTAAACATAATAATAATATTAATAACAAACATTCTCTCACTGACGCCGAATGATTATTATATTAATCGGATTTGTGTTCAAATATATAATACAGCGGTTATTAGTGACGAGGCTAATATGTTTAAGACATTTACAGGAGTTGGTGCTTTAGAATGAAAATTTAATTAAATAAGCTTACATTTTAAATTAGAGAGAGTGTAATTATGCCATGGTTTAGTTAATTAGTCTTTCTAATTTAATTATATGATAGGGCTTTTTCATTTTTTAAACACAGAATTGTGGATAAATCTTGTAATAGATTATAAGTTGCGTCTAATTAATTAATGGAGATTAAATTTTCCTAAAGTAGAAATAATAATATTTAAAAATATATATATTTCGAATAGTATATATATATATATATACATAACATACATACATACTTGTGTATAAAGTATCTTCAAATTTTAATTACTGTATCTTCATTTTTCTTACACTTATTAACGGAAATCCGAGTTCATTTGTATATTTGACAGAATAACTAAAATTGCGACCCTACTTTAAAGGTTCTATTGCAATTATGACTTATTATTTGTATACCTGGGGTATTCTTAAAGTTTTACTGAGGTATTTTAAATTAATATTTATGATTCTTCAAAAAGTATGAGTTGATAAAACCTTTTTGATTTTTATGTAAATTTGATGTAGTTCCTGAAATTTCAATCTGGAAATGTTGTGTAACTTTTTTACAACATTTGGTTTACTTGGCAAAGATACAATCACAGGTAATTTTTTCCTTGTTTCAATAACTTTGAAATTGAGTAAAGATTTACACTTGGATAACATAAACAATATTGTTTATTGTTAACACCAAATCGATCCAACATAACACACAGTTGCTACGCAAAGAACCACATATATAAATTATCACCGCACTGTATTAAACAAGCAGAAATTATTTAACTAATCATTAATTTCTCAGTTTTTGCATCCAGCGCGCCATAAACACTAACACAATAACAAATGGACGCTGAATTCGGGATACAATTTATGCATGTGTATTGGACTAAGTTGAAATAATTCTTACTTGTAAACATAATAATAATATTAATAACAAACATTCTCTCACTGACGCCGAATGATTATTATATTAATCAGATTTGTGTTCAAAGATATAATACAGCGGTTATTAGTTACGAGGCTAATATGTTTAAGACATTTATAGGAGTTGGTGTTTTAAAATGGAAATTTAATTAAATAAGGTTACATTTTAAATTAGAGAGAGTGTAATTATGCAAAGGTTTAGTTAATTAGTATTTCTAATTTAATTATATGAGAACGCTTTTTCATTTTTTAAACACAGAATTGTGGATAAATCTTGTAATAGATTATAAGTTATGTCTAACTAATTAATGGAGATTAAATTTTTCTAAAGTAGAAATGATAATATATATATTATATATATAACATACATACATACTTGTATATAAAGTATCTTCAAATCTTAATTACTGTATCTTCATTTTTCTTACACTTATTAACGGAAATCCGAGTTCATTTGTATATTTGACAGAATAACTAAAATTGCGACCCTACTTTAAAGGTTCTATTGTAATTATTTATGACTTACTATTTGTATACCTGAGGTATTCTTAAAGTTTTACTGAGGTATTTTAAATTACTCTATTTATGATGCTTCAAAAAGTATGAGTTGATAAAAGCGTTTTGATTTTTATGTAAATGTGATGTAGTTCTTGAAATTTCAATTTGGAAATGTTGTGTAACTGTTTTACAACATTTCGTTTATTTGGCAAAGATAGAATCACAGGTAATTTGTTCTTGTTTCAATAACTTTGAAATTGAGTAAAAATTTACACTTGGATAACATAAACAATATTGTTTATTGTTAACACCAAATCGATCCAACATAACACACTGTTGCTACGCAAAGAACCACATATACAAATTCACAGCGCACTGTATTAAACAGGCAGAAATTATTTCACCATTCATTAATTTCTCAGTTCTTGCATCCAGCGTGGCATAAACACTAACACAATAACAAATGGACGCTGAATTTGGGATACATTTATGCATGTGTAATGAACTCTGTTGAAATAACTCTTAATTGTAAACATAATAATAATATTAATAACATCATTCTCTCTCTGGCGCCGAAAGATTATTATATTAATCGGTTTTGCGAGCAAAGATATACAGCGGTTATTAGGGACAAAGCTAATATATTTAAGAAATTTACGGGAAGTGGTACTTTAGAATGAAAATTTAATTGGATAAGCTTACATGTCCTATTACACAGAGAGTAATTAACTAATTCGCAAATGGATTAGTTAATTAGTCTTTCTAATTTAATTATGGGAACGCTTTTTTTGTTTTCTAAACACGGATTTGTGGATAAAGATTGTAATAGATAATAAATTGTATATAATTGTAATTGTAATAGATAATTGTAATAGTCGCGTCTAATTAATTAATGAGGATAAAAATTTCCTTAAATAGAAATAATAATACTTTGAAAAATATATTTCCCATAATGTGTATGTGTGTGTGTGTGTGTGTCAGAATTGTAAAAAATCCGTTTAAAAAAAAAAAAAAAAAACCAGCCTGGGCCGGTAGCTGGGTGGGTACCCGGGAAGCTACCCACTACAACCCTTATGGTTGTAAAAAACCCAGCCCGGGCAGCTACCCACTACAACCCTTATGGTTGTAAAAAAACCCGTTTAAAAAAAACAGCCCGGGCAGGTAGCTGGGCGGTATCCGGGCAGCTACCCACTACAACCCTTATGGTTGTAAAAAAACTCAGCCCGGGTGGGTAGCTGGGTGGGTACCCGGGCAGCTACCCACTACAACCCTGGTGTGTGTGTGTACATACTTTTATATTAAGTATCTTCAAATTTTAATTACCATATATTTAGTTTTATGAAAGTTATTAAAGGAAACCCGAGTTCAGTTAAAATGCAACATCTTGTATATTTGACAGAATAAGTGTGCGACCTTAGGTTAAGGGTTCTATTGTCATTCTGATTTACTTTTGTACACCCTGACATATCCTTAATTTTTTTTTTCTAAAAAATTTTAAATCATTCATGCTTCAAAAAATATAAATTACTAAAAGCGTTTTGCTTTTTATGTAAATTTGATGTTGATCGTGAAATTTCAATTTGAAAATATTGTGTAACCCTTTTACAAAAATTCATTTATTTGACAAGATACAATCACAAGTATTTTTTGTAGCTTCAATAATTTTGATATCGAGAAAAAAATTTACACTTGGAAAACAATATTGTTTATTGTTAACATCAAATCGGTGCAACATAAAACACATTTGCTACATAAAGATCCACATATACAAATTATACTTATATATATTAAAAGTTAAAAAAAATACATATAATTGTTTAATAAATTCAAATATTTAGGCGTGAAAGCTGTTCCTCATAGCAGTCATAAGAAATTTAACGTTGGGACGATATTGAGAAGAACAAAAAAATGAATCAAACAACATACTGCAGTTACTATATATATATATATATATGTGTGGGGGGGGGATTTTGGATCGGCGTCTAGGGGGATGAAAAATAGTCCAGACATTTTTCAAATTGATTAAACGTTATACTTTTAATGTCTTGATTAAACATAAAATATTTACAACATTAATTTAAACTTATATACATTTGGAATTTATCCGACCGTCTGTCGGACTTAAATATTAATTAAATGAGCGGTTCCACCGACCGGCATAGAATTAACAAGAGACCATCGTTCGATCCGTCTGATCGGGACGAAGGCTGTAGCACATCTACTCTGTTCTCACGTTGAAAACTGCACATCATCAATATTCTATTGTTCGCGAGGCATCGAACTTGGATTCAACTTGACCAGCCTCAATAAAATATGTGCTTTGGTTTGCAGTCCGAAGTTCAGATGAAGAACTATTGCGACCGCATATATATATATATATATATATATATATATATATATATATATATATATATATATATATATATAAGCTTTCTGTACAATTAATCCATTGAAACAGAAGATATTGACCAAATATAACGAAATCACTATACCAAATAGCACAGTCAAATTACAAATTAAATTATGTAGTCCTAAGAAATTAAATATGATAAATTCAATATATATATACTATGGGAAATATGGGAAAAATATTTGTAAAGGTATTATTATTTCTACTTAAGTAAATTTTAATCCCCTTTAATTAATGGGTACAACTTATGATCTATTGCAGACTTTATCCACAAATCTGTGAGTAGAAAATGAAAAAGCTTTCCCATGATTAAATTAGAAAGACTAATCAACTAGTCAATTTGCGGATTAGTTAATTACTCTCTCGCAAGTTTAAATATGTAAACTTATCCAATTTAATTTTCATTCTAAAACACCAATGATTTTCTTAAACATATTAGCCTCGTCTCTGATAACCACTGTATATCTTTGCTCGCAAATCCGATTAATATAATAATAATTCGACGTCAGTGCGAAAATGTTGTTAATATTATTGTTATTATGTTTACAATCAAGAGTTATTTCAACAGAGTCCATTACACAAGCATAAATGTATCCCAAATTCAGCGTCCGTTTGTTATTGTATTAGTGTTTATACGCCACGCTGGATGCAAGAACTAAGAAATTAAGTATTGGTGAAATAATTTCTGCCTGTTTAATTGAATACAAAGTGAACGTTCGCTGATACTTTGTATATGTGAGTATTTGCGTAGTAAGTGTGTTTAACATTGGGTAGATTTAGTGTTAGCAATAACAATGTTGTTCGCGAAGTGTAAAGTTTTGCTAAATTTCAAAGTTATTAAAACTTGAAAACATACTTGTTACTGTATCTTTGCCAGATAAACAAAACGTTGTAAAACAATTACACAGCATTTCCAAATTGAAATTTTACGATCAGCATAAAAATCAAAACTTTTTCAGCAATTTATATTTTTTGAAACATCAGATACATGGTAATTTAACATTCTTCCGGAAAACTTTAAGGATATGTCAGGTATACAAAAAGGGGTCATAATTACAAACTCTTAAACTATGGTCGCAATCCGCGTCAAATATACAGGTGTTCCAATCTAACTGAACTTAGGTTTCTGTTAATAACCTTAATAAACGAAACGATATATATATATATATATATATATATATATATAATACAAACAGCATCATTTTTAAAATATTTATATAATTGAATTAAATTAAATAAATGTTTCATATGTTTCAATATAGATGGCAGCACCAACATATATAAATATATAACCATTAATGAAACATTACCGAAACACCAACAAAAACTATGAAATTATGAATTAGAATGTAATAATTAATTGACAAAAATAGTGTTCCCCAACACTCTGAATATAGATCGATATACATAGTAAAAAAAAAAGAAGAAGAAGAAGAAGAAATTAAATTGAAAATTGAAAAAATGAAAGTTGTGGAATTTAGACAGAATCTTCAGGTCCCAAATGCCAAATTACCACACACACACACACACACACACACACACACACACATATATATATATATATATATATATATATATATACTATAATAAATATGAGAAATATATTTTTCAAAGTATTACCTATTATTAATACTTAAGGAAATTTTATTTCCCTTTAATTAATTAGACACAACTTATAATCTATTGCAACCTTTATGCACAAATTCATGTTTAGAAAATGAAAAAGTGTTCACATATTTAAATTAGAAAAATTAATTAACTAATCCATTTGAAAATTAGTTAATTACTTACTCTCTCTTTAATTTAACATGTAATCTTATCCAATTAAATTTTCATTCTAAAACACCAGCTCCCGTAACTTTCCTTTTAAACATATTAGCCTCGTCTGTAATAACCACATCCAATTAATATAATAATCATTCGGCGTCAGTGAGAGAATGTTGTTATTAATATTATTATTATTATTATGTTTACAATCAAGAGTATTATCAAGACAACAATATTATTATAAAAACTTAATTGGAAAATTTAATCCCCTTTAATAATTATTCACACAACTTATAATCTACTACAAAAATGTATCCGAAAATTCGAAAATGAAAAAACTTTCACGTAATTAAATTAGAACGACTAATTAACTAATCCATTTGCGGATAAGTTAATTATTCTTTCTAATTTAACATGTAACCTTATCCAATTAAATTTTCATTCTAAAACACCAGTCCCCGTAAATTTCTCGAACTTATTAGCATCGTCGCTAATAACCTGTGTATACCATTGCTCGCAAATCCGATTAATCCAGTAATAAAATAACCATTTTGGCTTATCATGAAACGGCGTCAGTGAGCGAATTCCGTTATCAATATTATTGTTATGTTCACAAGCAAGAGTTGTTTCAACAGAGTCCGTTACGCATGCATAAATTGTATCCCGAATTCAGCGTCCATTTGTTATTGTGTTAGTGTTTACGCCACGCTGGATTCAAGAACTGAGAAATTAATGATTGGTGAAATAATTTCTGGCTGTTCTGTGTGGTGGAATTTCACTGATAGTTTGTATATGCAGATTGTTGTGTTGATTTACTACTAGTAGTGAACGATAGTATTTGTAAAAATACTTAAAAGAAATTAAATATAATTTTTCGAAATTTTGAGTTTTATTATTGATTTTATAATTATATCTTAAGGGAAGCTTGTGGTCTAGATTAATACAGAAAAGGACATTTTTAGGATTTCTTTCTTTCTTTTTTATACAAAAGACTAAAACTATCACATTCTGGAGCTTATGTATGTTTATTAAACGACATATAAGATGGAGCGACAAAATCAGAAAAGTTGCTGGAGTTATATCTAGCAGTGTAGCAGTGGATTGAAAACGGTTGATGATGATACATTAAAAATGATATAATTATTTGATAATTCAAATATTTTAATCGTGAAAGCTATTATTCGTAGCAGTCATAAAAAAAAAAAAAAAAAAAAAAAAAAAAAAAAAAATCAGAGAGGGACGATACTTACAGAAAAAACAAAAAAAATTCTCTCAAAACAATATAAACTAATATTTTATGAATTATTAATAAAATCTAGTAAATATGACTTTTGTTAAACAACATTACTGAAATTATATATATATATATGTATGTATATATTATTTGTTTAAAAATATTTTGTTTTTTATGTAATAAAAAAAAGGAATTAATACACAAATATATTGCGAACTGATTACGAACTGATATGACGCGCATGTTAATTCTCAATAAATCCTAAAGTAAACAAGCAATCTTAATTTGAAGTTTTTATCTTCGGAAAACGAATTAATGAATTAAAAAACTCTTAAAAAAATTATATCCATGCGTGAAACATTCGTTTCACAAAAATTAAAAGTACAGCAAAATATTTTGTAGCTCTTGTACAAAAAGTATTTTTTGTGTTAGTGCCGATGGGCGTTTTCTAACAGAACAGCATAAAACAGGTTCTTGAGAAATAAGGCTTTACACATTTTGCTTTTGTTAAACTCTTTACTGGGGGAAAAAAAGTATATACTTTTATACTTTCTCTTTGACATAGTATGAAAAACATAATCAATGCATAAAAGCAAAAATCTTTAAATAAATCATTTCACACACAAAATCTACTTAGAAGTTTCCCACCCAGAAAAACAAATATTAAACAATAAATATATATTTTTTAAAATGTTTTCTTTTCGTAATTTTGAAATGTAAAAGTAAGTTTTTTTTTTTTCCCCACTTTTGTGAAAGTAGTTATATTTTTTTCTTATCAAAACAATACAAACTTATGTTATACTGAAGTAATTTTTTCTCCATATAATAATATTGTATGTGATTTATTATATGAAGAAAAAAGATTTAACTGGGTTTATTTTTCATTAGCAGTGAATTATGTTGCGTAATACAAATAGGGTTTTATGAAAGGTTAATAAAGTCCAAGTATAGATTCAGTATATAAAACTTTTGTTGAAAACTTTATTGATATATATATATATATATATATATATATATATATATATATATATATATATATATATATACATATATATATATATATATATATATAAATTTCAAAAAACATATCAAGTTCTATTATCATTCTATTTAAATCTCCAAAGAGATAATTAATGATATTGTGTATACAGAATACCACATAGCTAATAATTAACATGTGCAAACATAATATTACCATAGCTTGTGCTTCAATGGTAATTGGCCAAAATTTACTCATACCTAAAGAATATTGAAAAAAGAAAAAAGAAATAGAGAGAAAGGGAAAAAAGAAAAAAAAAATTATAAATTGGAGTTGCAATTAAGTAAATACAAATGGATTAATAAATTAAATATGAACCATATACAATGGAAAATTGGACCACATGAGAATTAAATATGAATTGGATATGAAAAAACACATGCACATGTACTCATCAGCCTGGATGCACCCACATGTGTTTTAAATAATAATTCAGTGTTTCATACTTCTACTGGCATAATGCTAAGATCAGTAGAATCATCCAGGTACACTGAATTATTACCAGACAACAATTGGAAATATTAAAATTTGGAAATATTTAAATAGGAAATAAAAAACCATTAAGAATATACAATATATTTCACACACATAGATTATCCAAAAAACTGTATTTAACACCTCACGAAATTACCACGAGATAACAGTTTTGAAATAATAAAATTGGAAATATGAACGCGTAAAGTGTTGATAAAATATTTCACTCACAATAATTATACAGAATCATTAAAATGTCACAACTTCTGCATAATATTCACATCCACATGGCAATGCATCATACATGTTGACTAAGTCGAGTTGAGAGAAATGATTTGAAAGACAAGTTGAGAGCACACTTTTTTTAAAACACAACCCCATCGATGACACCCAAACACAAAATGATTCAAAAACACACAAAATAATTCTGGTTTTAATACACTTATAAAAAAATTATATCCGTGAATATATATTACTCCATCCAATTTTAATTCCTGAAAGTAAAATTAATATACAATCAATAGCTCCCTCTATAGTTAAATTAAATATAATATTAACAATATTATCAACAACTACCTGAAAGGTAAAGTGTCGCCATCTATTGGTATTATAATAATTCATAATTAATATTTAGTTAGATATCCTCTTTATTAGTTACATACTCACTTCATTAGATTTAATTATATAAATAAACTTTAAAAAACAATACTAACTTGTAGTTTTACTTTAAATTCAAATAAAATATAATACTACTATATGAATAAATCTACACAGAATTAATTCAACTTGCACAGCATTTCAGATATTCTTAACAAGAATATATTATGTAAAAGAGATATTATTTTAATTCAAATTGTTTTTGCTGCCAGCTGTGTTAATCCACTGATATTATAGACATATTATTTAATAATTAATGTTTTATTTTTACTACTACTTAAATATATATTAGACTTGTTATTAAATAATTAATGTTTAATTTATACTACATTGTAAATATATTTTATATTTCATAGATTAATTTAAATATCTAATTAAATAATTCATAAACAATTCAAAATATCTCAAAATTTATAAAATTGATAATTAATAGTATTACTACTGTTTTTCAATCAAATTAATGCAATGCAGTAATTAAAATACTTGTTAAATTTAATTATTCATAGACAAAAATAAAAACTATATATATTTATATTTATATATATTGCAAATAGATATGTTTATGAGTTATATTCACCAATGTTATCCATGTATAATTTAATTTGTTATTGTATAAGTTAATTTATAAATGTATGAAAACTGCACATCAATAACACCTTAAACAGAGGTGATCGGCAATGCACAATCACAACTATACAAAGTGTATATAATGTTCAATCAAATATTAAATTTCCTAATATATTATAATTGTAATTAAGTATGTTATAATTGTAATTTTCTATATAAAGTGTATATAATGTTCAAACAAATATTAAATATTAAATTTCCTAATATGTTATAGTTGTAATAATGTATGTTATAATTATTATTTTCTATATCTTTTGTTATATGTTATCGCACACTAAAACAATATTTTATTACATACCATGTTTATATTTAAATTATATAATAAATGTTATTTAAAAGAGTTGATGATTGAATTTATCATAAAAATTGGATAACCATATATTTTTGCTTGATCTCGAATATATCTAATATTTTTGTTTTTATTTATATCTGAGCATAAGTATTTTATACGATGTAGATAATTGATAATTATATTTTTATAAACAGATTTATGTAAACATGAAGCAAAATTGGTAAAAATATTTACTTTAAATGGGAAATCAAATCTCTTATCATAAATATCAAAAATTAATTTATAATTATTAGTAATATTAATTTTTAAGTCAAGAAAGTTTATATTATTATTAATTAAATCATTTTCGCTTAATTTAAGCTGAGTAGGATAAAAATTGAGTGGTGATGTGCAATTTTTTTCATTGAAATAAAATATGATAATGTCATCAATATAGCGATAAAATACATAATCATTGTTCGGACTTATATTTCTTTCATAATAATATAAGTAAAGGTCAGAGAGAATACTAGATGCGGTTCCGCCCTGCGGAATTCCCTGGCATTGTTTATAGATAATATTATCATATATAATGTAATTATTATGCAATGTAAAATTTAGTAAAGTTTTAAAAAAATTTACTGAAATATGTTCTTTTAATTTTAATTGAGATTTAAATTCTTTAAATAATATACACATTGTTTTATGTAAGTCTTTTACATCAATGTTATTAAATAAATCATTAAAATCCAATGTTTTTATGAATTTTACCGGATTGATATTATGTATTTTATTAATGAGTTGAAAACTATTTTTTAGGCAATGTTGGTTATTATGTTTTAACGTTATATCATATATCTGCTTTAAAATATTAAGTAGTAAATTGCTTGCATTTTTATTATATGTGTTACAACCGATGGTAACAGTGCGAAATTTAATAGGATTTTTATGAAATTTTGGAATTATAACAAGATAAGGATAATTAAAATTATTACATTTGATTTTTAGTAATTTGTGATAATTTAATAATTTTCTGTTATTTATTTCAATATTTAATTTAGTTTTATTAAAAATATTACTTGTGTTGATTGCATTGTGAATTAACACTTTATAGTATTCTTTACAAATGATAGCATAATTATTTGGAGATTTATCTACATAAGTAATTATAAATTTGTTTTGTAATTCTGATATATGTTTATTTATGATATATATATATATCCTAATGAAACGATTTTAAGAAGTGAATTTGCGTAACAATTTTATGAAACGACTACAACGTATTATAATGTGAATATAGGAAACGAATATATGAATCGAATATGACACGAATAGAGAGAGAGAAAGACAGAAAGAGAGACACACAGGTAAAGGAATAGAAATACGGGTAAAGAGACAGACAGGCGGATAGAGAGACAGACGGGTAAAGAGACAGACAGGCGGATAGAGAGACAGACGGGTAAAGAGACAGACAGACAAACGGGTAGAAAGACAAACAAGCAGACATATACAAAGAGACAGGCAGACAAAAATCTCCGGGTATAGCTGACTACGGGCGCAGGGGACAGATACCCCTAGTGTTTATATAAAAATGGCCTACTTTAAGTAGTGTAAAAACAAAATAGAATAAATAAAAACCCTAATTAATGACAAATTTGCGGCAATGATTAAATTACCAATTTATGTGACATGTTTTTAATTCTTAGAAGTTTTATCTTCGAAAAACGGGATATTAATCAATAAACATTCTCTTAAAAAATTCGTTCCGCATTCGTAATTTGGACGGGTAAAAAATTATCTTCACAAAAATTTTAAATATTGTAAAGGTTTTTTTTTTTTTTTTTAACTTTTGTGCAAAAGAAATATTTTTGTTCCAGTGATCGTTACCTCTCAAAACAGTATACAAAGAATGGGTCTCATAAAATAATGCTTTAAAGATATTACTTTTGTCACGTTTGCTAAAAAAAAAAATTAAATTATCTTTGACGTAGCACGAAAAACATAATCAATACATAAACATATTAATTCTTAAAAAACAACAAAAAAAAAATCAATTATTGTAAAGGGTTCAATTTTTGTGCAATTTTTTTTTTTTTTGTCCCAGTGGGCGTTTCCTATCAAAACAATACAAAGAATGGGTCTCATAAAATAAGGCTTTAGATATCATTACTTTTGTTAAACATTTTTACTGAAAAAAAACCCATTTTTACTTTCTTCTATCTATAATAGAAGAAAGTATTGTAATCGAAATTTTTTTCGACTTCCGGTTTTCGACGGATTTACACGTTTTAGGGGTCAGAGATTCCGAAAAACATGTTTTTACAAAATGTCTGTCTGTCCGTCTGTCCGTCCTCATTGTATCATCGAAAAAGGTATGAAGTTATGCTTCAAATTGAACCACATTTTTTTTCTATGTTTTTGGCTATGGCAAGCAGATTCCATCAGAATTTGGGGATATTTCGACGAAAGGGGGCGCTGTGATCGATATTTTTGTTCCATTTTCACTATTGTATCATCGAAAAGTGTATGAAGTTATGCTTCAAATTGAACCGCATTTTTTTTCTATGTTTTTGGCTATGGCAAGCAGGTTCTATTAGAATTTGGGGATATTTCGACGAAAGGGGGCGCTGTGATCGATATTTTTGTTCCATTTTCACTATTATATCATCAAAAAATGGGGCGATGCGATAACCATTTAAAGATTTCAAATTCAAAAAGATGTGCAAATTAAAAAAAATATAGAAATCCTAAAACTTTTTTTCGTTAAATGTTCGGCCTTGATTTGGAGAATCCGGAGCAATTTTTGTATTGCCTCTATCTTAAAAAATGGCTGAGATATAGCGGTTTGAAATTTTTGGGTGGCTGACATTTTCAAACAAGACAGCAGAATTCATCCAAAACGGGTTTAATTTATGAGTTTTAGTTAACATGGTTTCGGCAAATTTTCTTTCATTGTTGTAACCATTAATCCTATTATATGCTTATCACTATATATTTATATTCGCCAACGTCAAATTCTCGCCAAACTTGGCGACAGTTGGCGGAATATCGCCAAATTTGGCGACAGTTGGCGGAATATCGCCAAATTTGGCGACCAAAATAAGTTGCCATAAATGATGCCAACTTGGCTGTAGAGGACAAATTTGGCGATATTCTCATTCAAATTCAATGTTGACGAGAACTGGGATTGAATCTTCTTTATTAGGTTCCACGCATTTTAGCTTCGTGTTTTCCAGTAAAATTAGCTAAAATCATAAAACCAAGGAATAGGGAGGCTATCTGTTCCTGTCGGTTCAGGCCAGAAGGACTTTTCGTAGTTTAGTATACATCGGTTGTTCGCATCCCTCCTGTAACACGACGATTCGCAAGCAGCTGACGTACAACAGAATGACGAAAAATATTGATTTTATTGGCGATGTGATAGCGAATTTTGAAGGATTAACATGACTGAGATAGAAGAAAGTTTTGGGATTGGCACATCCGACTAGTTAAAATTATCTTTGACGTAGCACGGAAAACACAATCAATACATAAACCTATTTAAAAAAAAAAAAAAATTATTGTAAAGGTTTTTTTTTTTTTTAACTTTTGTGCAAAAAATATGTTTGTACCAGTGGGCGTTCCCTATTTCAACAATACAAAGAATGGATCTCATAAAATAAGGCTTTGAAGATATTATTACTTTTGTTAAACATTTTTACTGAAAAAAAAATCACTTTTTAAAATTATCTTTGACGTAGCGCGAAAAACACAATCAATACCTATTAATTCTTAAAATAAACGATTATTGTAAAGGTTTTTTTTTTTTTTTTTTTTTTTTTTTTTTTTTAACTTTTGTGCAAAAAAATTTTTTGTCCCAGTGGGCGTTCCCTATCAAAACAATACAAAGAATGGGTCTCATAAAATAGGACTTTAAAGATATTATTACTTTTGTTAAACATTTTCACTGAAAAAAAAAAAACCCATTTTAAAAATTATCTTTGACGTAGCACGAAAAACACAATCAATACATAAACATATTAATTCTTAAAATAAACAATTATTGTAAAGGTTTTTTTTTTTTTTTTACTTTTGTGCAAAAAAATATTTTTGTCCCAGTGGGTGTTCCCTATCAAAACAATACAAAGAATGGGTCTCATAAAATAGGACTTTAAAGATATTATTACTTTTGTTAAACATTTTCACTGAAAAAAAAAAAACCCATTTTAAAAATTATCTTTGACGTAGCACGAAAAACACAATCAATACATAAACATATTAATTCTTAAAATAAACAATTATTGTAAAGGTTTTTTTTTTTTTTTTTACTTTTGTGCAAAAAAATATTTTTGTCCCAGTGGCGTTCCCTATCAAAACAATACAAGGAATGGGTCTCATAAAATAAGGCTTTAGATATTATTACTTTTGTTAAACATTTTTACTGAAAAAAAAAAAAAAAAAAAAAAAAAAAAATTAAAATTATCTTTGACGTATCACGAAAAACATAATCAATACATAAACCTATTAATTCTTAAAATAAACAATTATTAGACACAGAACCTAATTAGAAAACGAAGTTTGGAAAACAAACAAGTGAAAAAAAAAAAAAACTTTTCTAACACCTTTACATACATCCAACACTCCCAAAGGAAATCTTTTTTTTTTTTTTTTTTAATGAAGTGTATGTGTGTATGGGGGGAGGGAGTAAAGCGTATGAATGGAAGTGTTCTCATACGCTTTAATTACCGGGAATGTTTAATAATATATCAGTAAATATTTGGTTAGCAAAAACGCATACGTACAAAGCGTGTTCTTTTTCTAAGTTTCTATAATTAGGTACTGTTTTTGTGTGTTATCATTCTGGAATCTGTTGGATTAATTAGGTTACAGAAATTTCTACTCCAGCGGTAAAATAATGATAATTGATTTTGTTCACACTTTTGACGTCTAATTTGTTTAAGATTATTTTTTATAATGAAACGGAGTTTTAGGAAGTATTAATCAGTGATCCACTAGCGTATAGGTTAATATGTGTAGAACAATTAAAAGCCTGCCATATTCATTTGCTATTCATAAATTTCCCGTGGTAATATTTGTCCATATCAATATGTTCCTGCTAATTGTATCTTCACATTTTTTAAACACGTGAGTTCGTTAATATATAAAAATTTTTGCTATGCGATGACATTTTGAAGTTATAAAATAATGTTTTTATGCTGTTATTAGAAATTTTAACAATGATATAAAGTTAAAGCGGATGTTAAAAATTACGATTTCTATTATTAGGCACTGTTTTTGTGTGTTATCGTTCTGGAATCTATTGGATTAATTGGGTTACAGAAATTTCTATCCAGCGGTAAAATAATAATGATTAATTTTGTTCACTCTTTTGTCGTCTAAGTTGTTTAAGATTATTTTTTATAATGAAAAGGGGTTTTAGCAAGCATTAATCAGTGATCCACTAGCATATAGTAGGTTAATATGTGTAGAACAATTAAAGCCTGTCATATTCATTTGTTATTCATAAATTTTCCGTAATAATATTGTTTATATCAATATGTTCCTACTAATTGTGTCTCCATATTTTTAAAGCACGTGAACTCGCTAATATATAAACATTTTCGTGATTCGATGACACTTTGCAGTTATAAAAACGTTTTTGGATGTTGTTATTAGAATTTGTAACAATTATATAAAGTAAAAGCGGATGTTAAAAACTGCGATGGATTTTATATAAAAATAATTTTTCTTATATAGTTAGTTTTAGAAATTTTTAAAATCTTTTTTTCTTGACGAAAAGATGATTTCTTAGAATTAACATTCCACGAACGCGCTAAAAAGTTTTTCACGAACGGGCGCGCATTGTACTTTTTAAGCAACAAGTGTTTTGTTGTATTACGCTGCTACAAATGCAAGATATTTCATAATACTAATAAAATAGGTAAGTTAGATAAGAAATTATACATATCGATAGAAAAAACAATGTTTATATAATATTTATATGCCGAAAAAATATCGAAAAATATACGTTTAAAAAATATACGCAATAATTATTAATCGTGAAACAATAAGATTATTTCATAAAAT
Organism: Maratus michaelseni; assembly: GCA_963931845.1. Taxonomy (NCBI): domain Eukaryota; kingdom Metazoa; phylum Arthropoda; class Arachnida; order Araneae; family Salticidae; genus Maratus; species Maratus michaelseni. The sequence continues at coordinate 14,388,552 of OZ007600.1, forward strand.
AAATATCAAGCATAACTTAACGTAAAAAGACAAAGATAAGAAAATCTATTATATTTTTAAAACAAAATCTATTATTTTCAAAAAATAATCTGGTTTTATCTTATATATGTTTCTCAATTTTTTTTAATGCGAGAAAGAACTTTTACAATGCTCAACTGCTTCGTTTTTGACCTCATGGTATGTTCTATTTTACTATATTTTGTTTAATCTGTGCAAATATATATATATATATATATGTTCAATTGTTTCTTCCGGATCATCATGAAAGAGATATTGGATATTTTCCAGTTTGGGCAAAAATTACTTTAAATATTTTTTGTTTGACCATGTAAAAAAATTCCACTTCTAAGATTTAAAGGACAACTTGATAACATTCAAAACATTTAATCCAGGCTAAAATGCAAAGAAATCTGATGTCAGACATTTACGTTATGCCTACCTAAAAACCGAGCTCAGCCCCTCATACAACCAAACTTTTATATTTATGACATTAAAAATAATGCGCAGAATATGGTCGAAATATTATCCAAAGAAAAACATAAAATCAATTGTCATCACTTTTACCAAAAACAACAGAAATATTACCCAAGTTAATTATCTTTCAAAATCCTCTTCCAATTTGAACTCTGCAAAAATAAATCATTTGAAATTACAGGGAATTAAAAAGCGGAAAAAGAATTTTTTATATCCGTCTATTTCATTTTTTCATTCATTCAAACATATATTTATTTCTATATTGTTAAAGCAATTTCGTAATTTATAAGAATTTTGAAAAGGCGATTTTATGATTCTTTAAACGGACAACTTCAGAACATTCGAAACTTGTATTCCAAGTCAAAATGAATAAAAATCTTGCATTCGAATTATCTGAAACCTCCCTCATGCTAACAGAAAATTGAGTTCAAAAATCTTAACTCCATTCTTATACAATTAAAAATAAACTATACGGAATATGCTGCATTGTTAAATATTATCTCAAAACCCATTTAATCAACTGTCATCACTTCTACCAAAACAACCAAAAGATTGAAAAGTTAATTGGCTTTCAAAATCCTCGAATTTCGGTTCTACAAAAATCTATTTCGCAATTACAAAACATTAAAAAAAAAAAAAAAAAGAACGGAAAAGAACGTTTGAATATTCATCTATTTTATTTATTTATATTTATACCCATGTTATTAAAAACACACTTATAATTAATACGGGAGGTTCATTGGTCTTTAAAAATCGAATGCTAAAAGTTGGTTTCAGGAGCTCTTAAAATATTTTTTCTTGATAAAAATGATGTTTTCCTTAAATAAATTAAGGAGCAATTTAAGAATATTCAAAATATTAAGTCCAGGTAAAACAAATACAAATGCAAACAAAATTTACAAAGGTATACCTCGCTAATCGTTATTGCAAGACATAAAAAAAAAAGAAAGAAAGAAAGAAATTGAAAAGTAACATTGAATATATGTCTTAATTCATTTCTTATTCTGTCATTCATTCTTACATTTAAATAATGTTCATTACTATGTTAATAAAACACTCTTGTACTATTTAATACCGTAAGCTCATGGCTCTATTAAAATCTTCTGCTGAAAAGTTCGTTTCAATAACTTTTAATTTTTTATTGTTGATGAAAAAAATATATTTCTTCTATGGATTATAATAACAACTTAAAAACATTCCAAACACCGATTTTTAAGTTTAAATGAGTAGAAATGCATGTTTGAATTGCCAAAGACCTACCTAAGAATATTATTAGCATTCTAACGACAAATTTTGTTTTGTGTTATTAAAAAAAATCCGCACGAAATACATAGCCTTATTAAATATTATCCAAAAACGCATAAAATCATTTGTCATCACTTTTACCAAAAACAACAAAAATATTACCAAGTTAACCTATAGCTTTCAAATTCCTGTTCGAATTTATAAGAAAGTTAAAATCAAACAAAAATATGTCTTTTTCAATTACAGGAAATTAAAAAGCAGATAAAATAATGTTAGATATCCATCTATATCATTTTTGTTAAACAGATATTTGTCTGCATATTATTAAAACACAGTCATAATTAATACCCAAGCTTGTGGGTCTTTCAAAATAGTCTGCTGGAAAATTTACTTTCAGTAACTTTTAAATGTTTTTTTCTTAATGAAACAATGTTTTGTTCTAAGGTTTAAAAGGACAACTTTAAAACATTCCGAATACTCTGTTGAAGCTAAATCGAATACATTGATTTTTTTCCCTTCATTTAAACATATATTTATTTCTAATATGGTGGTAAGTTTTTAAAAATTGACGGAGAAACCTTTTTTATGCAGTTAATTAATCTCCACGTGCAGCGAACGATTGAAAAACATGTTAAAAACCAGACCCCAATTAACTATAAATACTTTAAGTGACAACCGCAGATGCAAAACAGTGAATAAAACCAGAGACTGTCGAAACTAACTAATTGGAGAAATACTGCAGATCTCCCTCCTTAAATCTATAGCTGTTTGTCCCGCGCGTGTGCACAGAACTCAAATAACAATCTCCCTTCAGTTTCCAAAATGTATCCGAGCAGTTAAGACGCTCTTGTATATATATGATGTAAATATATTTTAATATAATGTAAAATTGGAGCACTTATACGCAGCCTCCAAAACGCGATTTTAAACATGTACATCTAGCCAAGAATTATAATATTATATTCAATGGAAAATGAATCTTCTGCTCATTTCACACAATTGTTATTTTCTACTAATACTATTTCTTATTAGTCCAATATAAGTGAATCAATGGATAAGATAAATATCGCTACAACACTTTGGATTACTGTGGATATTACTTGGTGCAAAAAGGAAAATTTCAGGTAAGCTGAACAAACTTCTTTAACATATCAAAAGATGAAAATGTATATTAAATTTGAAGACTGATTTAACTATTTATAAAAATAAGAAAATTTATTACGCTACCGACGGTTCCCCTAACAAAAATCGTCTGCTCGAATAGCTGACTAACTTTTAGTAACTTTTCAAAGTCGTCTGCTGTCGTAGAAACTTACCTGATGCTTAACTAAAAGCTCAGTTCAGTCCCTAACACCAAACTGTAATTTTTATATAATTAAAAATAATCCGCATGAAATATTCTGCTTTATTAAATATTATCCAAAAACGCATAAAATCAATTGTCATTCACTTTTACTAAACACAACAAAAATATTACAAAGTTAATTAGCTTTCAAATTCCTCCTCGAATTTCAGTTCTACAAAAATATATCTTTCGCAATTACAGGATATTAAAAAAAAAACAGAAAAAGAACGTTAGATATCCGCCTATTTCATTTTTGTTAAACAAATATTTATCTCCATGTTATTAAAACACACTCATAATTAATATGGCAAGCTCGTGGGTTTTTGAAAATCGTCTGCTGAAAAAGTTGATTTCCTTAGGGAATATGTTTTTTTTTTTCGTTTGAAGGGGATTGGGGGAGGGGGGGGGGGATTAAGGTTAGAGTAACTTATGCAATGTTTCCTTTTCTTTTTCATTTTAATAAATGTTTTAGTTGTGACTTATATGTAGCTTTTTACCTTTTCTTTAAATATGTGATTACTTTTCAAGATTTAAATTTTATTTTTATTACATTGTTATATATTAGGACTGAAATTTATAGTTTTCCTGTGTGATGTATTTTTGAGTAAATTTGTATTTAGATGTTATTGATTATAATTAGACAGCGTATTATATGCAACGGCATATTTGCAAATGCAGTTGCCTATTTAAGGCATTTTACGATTAAAGCATATAAATGATATAAAATTGCCTTTAAATGCATATTTAAAATTTTTTAGCTTCATTATGTTCAGTTTGCTATAAATTCCTTAAGAATTCTTTTTAGCACTGCATCAAAATACATACATAAAAAATAAAATATTTCATTCAATATTTTTGTTTTACATAAACGACTAAAACTCATCTAGGGGAAAATATCATTTGATTATCATGTTTTTCAACTTTAACTTCTGCAAAGAACAGTCGGTTTTAACAAAATGGGATACGTGTTTAAATGCAACAATACTTTTATGCACATAATTTAGATTCTATAAGATGTTTTTGTCAATACTTTTGATAGCCCAGACACCTCTCTTATTTCATCTTCTAAAGATTTTCTGAATTATCAGAGGTCGATCCAGGCAAAATTTGGGCGATTTAGGCCCCCTCTACAAAAATCCATTTAATAAAACAGGGGCCTTCACAAAATTCCTTTTAATAAAACAGGACCCTTCACAAAATTTAGGTTTTAAAATGTGTAATTTGCAGACAAAATAAATTCACCAGAAAGGAAACTTTTTGCAGAATGACTTTGAGAAGTTATTATTAATAAATGCTTGGTAAATATGAGTAACTAGATTTCATCTTTCGTTACAAAATGTTATTTTTCTCAAAAATATAATAAATTTCAGAAAAATAACTTTTACAAAACACAATGCAAACACATTGATAATTTATTTGTTACTAAAATAGGTACAATAATTAAGTTAGGTTTCATTTATTTTTACTTAAAAATTACTTGTTCACGGCCCAGTCGAGTCGGAAAATAGGAACAAATTTTCTTGGATTAATTAATTCTGCTGTGGGTGAGATAGGGGAGGTTGTTAATTAGGGCATTAAGGGTTGGGATCTAAGAGTTTTCGTTAAAAAAAAAAAATTGCATGACAGTAATGCTACATCCTTTTCAAAATCCCTTAATTAGCCAGTATTTTTTATATCCTTTCAGAGGTGACAGAGTATTTTAAATAATTACCTTTCAGTCTAAATCAGTTAAAGCTTCATCCAGCTCGTATTTAAATGTATAATCCTTGAATTATCTTTATTTTACAACCATTTACAATCTCGATAATACGTATTTTTATTTATTTACTTTTTTGTGTGTCTGTGTTGATTAACTGCGTCATTACTCAGTGTGACATTAAACTCTTTCACAAAATACATTGACAAATCTTAAAAAGATAATTCATGCAAAGTTATAAACTAAAAATTGATGAAACATTATAATGAGTTTATTTCGTTTAACCTTCTCACTTACCTTTGCCTCATATGAAGCTTCTATCTTAAGTTATAGATAAGAAAGGAAAAATCATGTGTCAGGCATAGATTGTGAAACACTTTCCAACGCTAACAGAATATTATTATGAAGAACATTAGGAAGAACATCTTGTACATAGAAATGAGATAGTTAAACACGAAAATAAGAAACAACTTTGAAGTTAATACTTTATTTATTTTTTCTTAAAAATTATTTGTTCCCGGCCCAATCAGGCCGGAGAATATGAACATATATTTTCTTGGATTAATTACTTCTGCTGTGGGTGAGATAGAAGAAGGTTGTTAGTTAGGGTATTAAGGGTTGGAAAATAAGAGTATTCTTCAAGAAAAAAATATAGAAGAGCGATGCAAAATCCCTTAATTAGCCAGGATTTTTTTCTTTTTTAACCTTTCAGGGGCGACAGAGTATTTTAAATAATTACCCTTCAGTCTAAATCGGTTAAACCTTCTTCCAGCTCGTATTTCAAGGAATAATCCTTGATTTATCTTTGTTTTATATCCATTTACAATCAGCATAATACGAATTTTTATTTATTCACTTTTGTAATTTTTCTGTTGATTTTTTTTTCTTAACTGTTTTATTTAACATTATTCAGTGTGAAATATAAAATCTTTCACAAAGTACATTGGCAAATGTTAAAAAAATAATTTATACAAAGTTATAGACTAAAAATTGATGAAACATTAATGAACTCAATTCATTGTACCCTCTCACTCCCGTAGCCTTCATAAGAGGCTGCTAACTTAAGTTATAAACAAGTGAGAAAAACAAGGCATCAGGCATAGATTGTGAAACACCAGACAGTAAAAAATTATTTTGTGTGTCCCTGTAAATGAACGATGACTGCTATACACACAATATTCTGCAGCAAGCCTCTTGTAATGCACCTTTGTGATATATATAAATTTCAATGCGTTTAAAATAGTGAAACATTATTTAATTAAACCGCAAACGATTTTTCTCCATAGACGTAATGTATACGGATTCTTTTGACTGTCCCTGTAAAGTAACTATAAGTGCTATGCATACCCTATTTCATATTAAGCTTCTTGTAATGCACCTTAGTGATATATATCAATTACAATGTGTTTGCAATTGTGTAACATCATTAAAATAAACCGCAAATGATTTTTCCCCATAGACCGTAATGTAACGGAATTTTCTTTTGAGTGTCCCTGTAAAAAAGCTATAAGTGCTACACACTTCCGTTGAAATAGGGAACATGCTATAGATAACGACAATAACATATAAAAATTGCAGGGCAATCCGAGTTTATTTACGGGTGTTAGAGCGCGGACAGACGGCCATACGGCCAGACAAACCGAAGTCATAAACACTTTTCAACTAGGTTGGAAAGTGTTAAAAATAGATGTCCTAACTTAAATTATAATCAAGAAATTAAAATCATGTGTCAAGCATAGATTATGAAACACATTCCAACACATTCAGAATACTGTAACACAATTTCCCCGTTTAATGAGGTGGAAGATGTTGTCTATAATTAAATAATTTCGCAAACGCATAACACACCATAAAACCCCAATTTCATTACCTTTTATAGTCGAAAAAGTATCTGAATTCTTTAGTGCAGTCCTGTATAGGATCTACATATTTGTATATATACTACGTAGTATGCTAAAATTATAATCAAGAAAGAAAAATCATGCGTCAAGCATCGATTATGAAACACGCTCCAACACATTCAGAATTCTGTAACACAATTTTCTCGTTTAATGAGGTGGAAAATGTTGTCTAATTAAACAATTTCGCAAACGCATAACACACCAGAAAACCCCAATCTCAACAATTAACTTTTATAGTCGAAAAAGTATCTGAATTATTTTGTGCAGTCCTGTATAGGATCTACAGATTTGCATATATACTACGTAGTATGCTAAAGTTTAAATCAGTTAGGAAATGTTTAACGCAGTTGAAAATACCTTTTCAGAAATTTTCTTCAATGAACGTAAATGTACTCGAATTCTTTTGTCAGCACTGTATATGATCTATAGAATTTATGCACATGAAGTAATATGAAAAAAAAAATAGTTCAATTTAAAAACGCATATTACAATTGTAAACGCACCTCCAGCAATTATGGCTCATAGAGAGTACTGTAACCGAATTATTTTGCGTGCCCCTGTAAATGAACGATAAATGATATGCATACACTATTCTACAGTAAGCATCATATTGTAGTGCGCCCTAATCATGTATATCAATTTCAATATGTTTGAAATAGAATAACACCATTAAAACACACTGCAAACGATTTTCCTTCATAGACTATAATGTAACAGAATTCTTTTGAGTGCCCCTGTAAACGTACTATAAATGCTACGCATTGTGCGCCTTTCGCCATAGTTATGTATCAAGGCATTCTACCTATTCGATAGCTTTCCAGAAGTAGCGCCATCTATGAGAAAGTTTTGGAATTATTTTTTTATTTGTTTAAACAAAATTTCAGATCATAAGAAGCATTTTCGTCTAAACCGAACTCTCGTACGCCAATTGCTGGATCTTTTATTGAATTTTAAAATGTATCAATGACTTTTGGGACACTCTGTATAGTATAACCCACGAACGATAATATACAATAACCTCTTTCAAGTTACTCACGATTCCGAAAAACGTTCCTTATTTTACGAAACCTAAGCAACTAATATATTTTCAAGATTTAAAGAAACTTTGATAAAAACAAAGTTATTTTTACTGCCACTAATTTTGGAAACGTTTCCGAGTAGTTTTTTTACAGTACATTAATCGATTTTCTCAACCCGGAATATCGGTTTTTATAACGCTATCCATTCTCAAATAAACATTTTCAGTAGTGCAATTGAATTTGCACATGCAAGAGGAACAAAATAATATTAATTTTAATGTTAATGCGGTTAGTTTTTCATGTTTGTCTCTGAAACATGTTTGTAGAACATGAAAATGTTTGCTTGACAATTAATTCATAGCATACACGAAAAACCTATAGTCCGTGTTGAGAAAACTGATTAATACTCTATAAGAACTGCTCGGAAACATTTTCAAAAATTAGTAACAGCAAAGTAAACTTTGCTTTTATGAATGCTTCTTTAAAACTCGAAAATATATTGCTTTCTGATGTTTCTAAAGATAAAGAACGCTTTTCGGAAACATGGGAAATTGGGAAGAGGATATTGTTTATTTTCGTTCGTTTTTAGGGTTTCGCTCATCTCACGAAACCCTATTACTCCCGCTTCGTTGTCTGTTCGTCACAGAGCCGGTTCTCATAAACTATGTAACTTACAGTCATGAAATTTTGTGTACATATAGCTAAATACCTATTATGAAGCTCAAAATCATAAAATTTGAAAAAATCGTATTATTTTCATATTAAGAGATAAAAAACCAAAAATCTAACAGCCTTTTCCTATTAAATTTAAACATTTTTCGTTATAGCAGTTGCCAACAATTAAAAATCCTCAATAAAATTCTTTCTACAGTAATTAATTTTCTATTGAAAGATTTCCACGTGAAAAATGAAAATGAAATAAAAAGTTTTACCCATTGAAATAAAGATTAATAGGACGTTATATTGATAATAAAATGCAAATTTTCAAACATTTCTCAATAATACAAAGGAGTATGAGCGATATTAAAAAAAAAAATCTATTTCAAAATTAAACATGTAATTTTTTTTTTTTTTTTTTGCATGTTTAATTTTGAAGTAGATTTTTTTAAATATCGCATTTAGTCCACATGATATATATTATTATGAAAGAGTATAATAGTGGGCTTCGCCCGCTATCGGACCGGTTCAGATTTTCGAAAAAAACGAGAAAAATAGATCGGTAAATTTTTACTTTATAAAAAAAATGACCTTTTTTTTTTCTTTTTGAAAATGAAATTTATTTTGATTTATTAAAGGAAAGATATAAAGTGTTTTGAAAGGAATATTAAACGAAACCCTTTGTGCGATCTTCGATCGCACTTACTCACTTGTTATATCATATTTTCCTAGATTAAGAATTTTTTTGCAGTGTGTAATCTATACAAATTACAAATTTCGTTTTAATTTTTGTTTGTATGTCACACACACAAAAAAAGAAACATCTGACATTTAAAAAACTGCATACGTTATACTAACAAAGGATAATTAAACATTACGGCGAACACAATCTAACGACACACAAATGCAAATATTTCCGGAGTTTTGTAACATAGCGGACGAAAATTTACGTCACAAAAATCTCTCTAATGAGATTTCAATCGATATTAAGTCAAGGATCTTCGGAGCATCTGGCTGAATTAATCTCCAAAGATTCCGCGCCAAATACTGCTTGCGCGATATAGTTATTTCCCCGCGTCTGATTAATCAAAGCAAATTGAAAATATTCATTATAACTCAATATTCATCAAGTGAGCGTATATATCAATCAAGCGCCGAAGTTCATTAACCAATTAAGGCTCTGCTTCATTATACGGCATTCCTTCCACTCTAATAAAATCGTGTGGGGATGTCTTTATGACGATATCCCCCGCTGGTTTCTTTCTTTTTTTTTTATGTTTTGGTACGGGAGTAAGTCAATAAAAAAAGTTTGACTTTAATAAACTTACGTATTTATGAAACACAAAAAAGAAACTCTTTGCTTTTTTTTTTTTTTTTTTTTTTTTTAATAAATTGAAAACATAATTTTAAAATATTTCTCATTCTTAAAAATAACTCTTGTAAAAATTCTTAAACCGTGACAAAATTTAAATATTTTTTGAGATGTATATCATATGTATTGTTCTTTAAAATATGTAATTGAAATTTAATAGCTTTTGTATGAAATGCATTACTGAAAATAGATATAAAACAAATGCTGCGTTAAATGGTATTTTAAAGCCTTATTTGAATACAAAGTTTTATTACAAAAGGAATTTTGCAAAGTTAAAGAAAAAAATTACAATTAGATAAGACCAGATCCGGTGAATATGGCAGATGAAGATCAAATCCCATACAAATGCTAAACACTTCTCGAAAACTACTAAGCATTGTCAATGAAGTATTTCACAGTGTATTTTTTTCTCATGTCTTATGCGCAAATGCCAGAAAAAAATTGTAAATGTTCGTTATAAATTCAATATTCATCAAGTGAGCGTGTATATCAATTAAGCGCCGAAGTTCATTAACCAATTAAGGCTTTGCTTCATTATACGGCATTCCTTCCACTATAATAAAATCGTGTGGGGATGTCTTTATGACGATACTCCCCGCTGGTTTCTTTCTTTGCCTTTTTTTTAATGTTTTGGTACAGGGGGAAGTGAATAATAAAAAAAAGTTTGACTTTAATAAACTTATGTATTTATGAAACACAACAAAAAAGAAACTCTTTCTTTTCTTTTTTTTATAATCTATTGAAAACATAGTTTGAAAATATTTCTCATTCTTGCAAATAACTCTTGGAAAAATACTTGTACCGTCATAAAATTTAAATATGTTTTTGAAAAGGACAGAAGTAAAGAAGAAGTAATTCTTCTTTAAACAGTGTAATTGAAATTTAATAGCTTTTGTATGAAATGTACTACCGAAAAGTAATAACAAAAATGTTGGATTAAATGGCATTTTAAAGCCTTATGTGACACAGTAAACTGTTCCGACACAGTAAACTGTTAGTTAATTGGATTATCATTTTTGGAGTTATAAAGATGTTTATTTTACGCAATTCAGTAATAGAGTATTTAAAGTTTATGATGTCATCAAGTCACGATTTTATTCTAATTGCAATGCATTTTATAAATAGTTTACGCATGTTTAATTTTCATATTTTATATTATGCATATCCATGATGGGTAAGTATTACGGTGGCCCCCAACGACTAGTTTTATTTTATTTATATACAGGATTAAGTAAATAGAGAAAGGTTTTTTTATTGTTGTTTTTAAAGTTTTATATAAACTTCGATTGTGAGATACGGTATGGGAAAAAGAACATCTTTCATTTTCATAAACCACTCAAAACACGGTTGAAAATATTTATAAACATGCTGTGACTTCTCATTTATACGCGATGTAAGGGAATTATTTTTAAGTACCACTATTTCTAAATAGGAATTTTTGCCTTATTTAATCGCAGAATTTATAAGGCAAGTATTACTATTCAGAATTAGTGGTACTAAGAAATAATTACCGTACGTTAGCGTATAAGTTAGACGCAGCTATATGTTCTCTCTCTCTCGGGTGCTACGCTCCTTAACTCTGTAAAAAGGGCGTGCATCAGGCAGAAATTGAAATATGTTTTTGTGATGGAAATCAGTGCATGCTCCTTCAAAATGGCTAACTGAAATATAACTGTTTTAGTATAAAATCTGTCCGTGAGTATCCAGCGGGGGAGCGGGTATAGATACCACTATTTCTAAACAGAATTATTCACCTGATTTAATCGCAGAATTCTCCGATTAAATAAGGCGAAATTTTATTTTAGAAAATGCATAGTTCAAATTTCATATTTTGTATAAATGCATCTCCCTCCTATTTATTGTTTTCGGTTTCGACCCTTACTACTTAACCAGTGTACATTTTTAGAGCTACCGTATTTTCTCTTTTTAACTCCCCTGATGATGGTTAATGTTTAGCTGAAAGCGCTCGAGAAATGTTTACATGTTTTGACATATTTTCAAATCTATGTGTTTTAATTTCTTAATAATTTTAGTGTTTTAAAACTTTTATATTACGTTTTTACCTATTTTAGTAATAAATGAATTGTGAATCAATGTGTTCACGTTGTTTATTTTGATTTATTAGGGTGACTATGACATTTCAACATAACATATATAATTTTCTATATTTAATTGAAATGCATTATTGAAAGTAATTTCTTCTAAATCAATTAAATGCATTTACATTCTATAGATAGTTTTATTTATTTATTTATTTATTATATAACTTTTCAATTTATTTGCCGAAAATTACCTAAACTTTACACATTTTGTGATTTCGAAAAAAATAATTAAAGTAAAAACAGAGAACTAAAAGTAAAGTTCGACTCAAATGAAACGTAAAACAAAGGAAATATTCCGAAATTATTCCATTAAATACAAGCAGAGTAAAAGCTTTGACTGATTTAGACAGTAGGATAAGTCTATAAAACACTCCGTTTCCCCCGAAAAGATCTAAAAAACCCTAGCTAATTAGAGGATTTATAAGGATTCTAACTCCACTGTTATGCAATTTTTTTTTCTTTTCCTTTTTTAAGAATTCTCTTAGCTAATAACCCTTAATACCCTAATTAACAATTTCCCCTATCTCACCCACAGCAGAATTAATTAATCCAAGAAAATATGTTCCTATTCCCCGACTCGATTAGGCTTCGGAAAAAAACTTCGTTGATAAATTTTACCGATGACTAGATGCGGCAGAAATTTAGATAAGTGAAAAGTTATGCTATTCATAATGCAGCGCACAACCCCGATACAGTAAAACCTGTGAAAATGGAACCTGTCTACAACGAAATTCTGTCTTAAGCGGAAATTTTATATGCCCCGACAAAAATAATACAATGAAATTATATCAGTAATATTATATACTTCCTGTTAACATATAAACCTGTATAAAACAGAAAATATCTGCTGTCCCTTACAATTCTGTTTTAGCAGGTTTTATAAAACAAGTTACCAGCTAAACTAAAGATGTTTTGATATGTACAGTTTTAACTATTTTAAGCACCTGCTTTCATTATACATGTTATCTCCTGTTTTGTGTTTATCATTTTCAAAAACTTAGCGAAAATAGTTTATTTTTCATTTTCGATCTTGAAGAAGTCGTCGTTTGAGTGTACGAAACATGTGATCTTTATATTAAAAGGTATTTTAAGCCTTTTTGTGTAGTGTTTTTATCACTTTAAGCGTTAATTCCATCTTTAGTTTAACGTTTACTAGTGATTTTATTATATTATCTGCAAGTTATGAGATTTAGGGTTTTTTTTTTTTTTTTTTCAAATTGAAAAAAAAAAAACAAAAAAAAAAACATTGTTATAATTCGAAAACTATGGAATACAAAATGAATGAAAAATGAGGAATTCCTTGGCAAAATCGTTGTAGTTGTGGAATACAAATTGAAGGAATTCGAAATGGAAATGCTGTGTTCCATTTCGAATTCTGTGTTCTAAATGAAATTGGAAAACGAATTTGTTTTTATATTGCTATATATTGGAATACTGTGGAATACAAATTGAAGGAATTCGATACTAAATTGCTGTATTCCATCTTGAATTCGATATTCCAAATGCAATTCCAATATGGGTTGGAAAAAGATCGTTATATAGCAAGACTATGGAATACAAATTAAAAGAATTCGAAATGGAAATGCTCTGTTCCATTTCGAATTCTGTGTTCTAAATGAAATTGGAAAACGAATTTGTTTTTATATTGCTATATATTGGAATACTATGTAATAAAAATTGAAGGAATTCGTTACTAAATTGCTGTACTCCATCTTGAATTCGATATTCCAAATGCAATTCCAATATGGGTTGGAAAAATATCGTTATATAGCAAGACTATGGAATACAAATTAAAATAATTCGAAATGGAAATGCTCTGTTCCATTTTGAATTCTGTGTTCCTAAATATAATTCGAATATAATTTTAAAAAATCGTTAATACAGTGGATTACAAATTGAAAAATTAAAGCAAAACAAATGTAATAAATGTAAAGTTCGAATGAAATGAAACGTAAAACAAAGAAAATTCAGAAATTGTTTCATTAAATACAAGCAGGGTAAAACCTTTGACTGATTTAGACAGAAGGATAAGTCTATAAAACACTCTTTTTCCCCCGAAAACATCTAAAAAACCCTAGCTAATTAGAGGATTTTTAAGGATTCTACTTCACTGTTATGCAATTTTTTTCTTTTCTTTTTTTAAGAATTCTCTTAGCTAATAATAACCCTTAATACCCTAATTAACAATTTCCCCTATCTCACCCACAGCAGAATTAATTAATCCAAGAAAATATGTTCCTATTCCCCGACTCGATTAGGCTTCGGAAAAAAAAAAAAAAATCGGTTGATAAATTTTACCGATGATTAGCTGCGGCAGAAATTTAGATAAGTGAAAGGTTTATTCCATTCATAATACAGGGCATAATCCTGACTCTACAGTAAATCCTAGAAAAATGGAAGATTTTAATAAAGAACTCCTGCCTTAAGCGGAAATTTTTCATGCCCTGACAAAAAGAGTAACAATAAAATTATATCAGTAAGATATCAGTAAAATTATAACATTTCTTTTAAGACGAAAACCTGCCTAAAACGGAAATAACTGCTGTCCTTTACAATTTTGTCTTAGCAGGTTTTACAGAACAAGTGAACTACATTTCGTTTTTTTTTTCAAATAAAAAAAAAAAGATCGTTATATTCGAAAACTATGGAATGCACAATGAATGACAAATGAGGAATTCATTGGTAAAATCGTTGTACCGGAAAGTTGTGAAATACAAATGGAATGAATTCGAAATGGAAATGCTGTGTTCCATTTCAAATTCTGTGTTCTTAATGGATTTCGAATATGATTTAAGGAAAAAAATATGTTATATAGCAATACAATTGATTGCAAATTGAAGGAATTCGTAATTGAAATGCTGTGTTCCATATCGAATTTTATGTTCTAAATTAAATTCGAATATGATGTTTTAAATTATTAAATCGTTACACCGGAATACTGTAGAATATAAATTGAAGGAATTCGTAATTAATAAACTGTGTTCTAACGATGTTCTATATAAAATTCGAATGTTATTTAAAGCTGATGTTCTCAAAGCCAAGTAAAAAGTGAATGAAAAAAGAGACATTGATTGGAAAAAATCGTTAAACCGGAAATTTGTGGAATTCAAATAGAATGAATTCAAAATGGAAATGCTGTGCTCCATTTCTAATTATGTGTTCTTAATTGATTTCGAATATGATTTAAGAAAAAAAAAATCGTTATATCGCAATACAATGGATTGCAAATTGAAGGAATTCGTAATTGAAATGCTGTGTTCCATATCGAATTTTATGTTCTAAATTAAATTCGAATATGATGTTTTAAATTATTAAATCGTTACACCGGAATACTGTAGAATATAAATTGAAGGAATTCGTAATTAATAAACTGTGTTCTAACGATGTTCTATATAAAATTCGAATGTTATTTAAAGCTGATGTTCTCAAAGCCAAGTAAAAAGTGAATGAAAAAAGAGACATTGATTGGAAAAAATCGTTAAACCGGAAATTTGTGGAATTCAAATAGAATGAATTCAAAATGGAAATGCTGTGCTCCATTTCTAATTATGTGTTCTTAATTGATTTCGAATATGATTTAAGAAAAAAAAAATCGTTATATCGCAATACAATGGATTGCAAATTGAAGGAATTCGTAATTGAAATGCTGTGTTTTATATCGAATTTTATGTTCTGAATGAAATTCGAATATAATTTTTTTTTAATTATTAAATCGTGACACCGGAATACTGTAGAATATAAATTGAAGGAATTCGTAATTAATATACTGCGTTCTATCCATGTTCTACATGGAATTCGAATATCATTTAAAGCTGTTCTCAAAGCCAAATAAAAAATGAATGATAAATGGGAAATTGATTGGGAAAATCGTTAAACCGGAAAGTTGTGGAATTCAAATTGAATGAATTCAAAATGGAAATGCTGTGCTCCATTTCGAATTGTGTATTTTAAGTGGAATTCGAGTATGATTGAAAAATAAATCCATTATATCGTAATACAATAGATTACAAATTGAAGGAATTGAAAGGATGTGTTTCATTTCGAATTTGATGTTATAAATGAAATTCAAATATGAATTTTAAAAAAAAATGTTGTACCGGAATATTGGAGAATACAAATTGAAGGAATTCGTAATTAAAATTCTGTGTTCCATCGATGTTCTATAATGGAATTCGAATATCACTCACAGGCTGTTCGTAAATCCAAACTGGCTTCCTTCTGACACATTTCTGAATTATTTTTTTATCACAAAAGCATGAAATTAGCAGGTGTTCTTATTCAGAAACTATGTAATCGAACAGTTTTTTTTTTATTTTTCGTAAAGGTAAATCTTTTAGAAAATGCACTTAAATTTAGCGTTTTGAACCATATTTCTGGATGCAACAGCGCGGAAAAAGGCTGTCGGTAGGAGACAACGATCGTTTATAACTTAAGATGTAATTCATTTATCGAAAAATGAGAAAAACTGTTCGATTTCAGATATCTTCAAAAATCATGCCTGCAAATTTCATGCTTCTACGTTTAAAAATGAGTTTTTTAATGTGTCAAATGTTTCGCATTTTGTTGAGCTGTGAAAAATATTTTTTTTGAGAACCGCTATAAAAAAAGAAATCTTTATATTGGAATACTATGGAATGCATATTGAAAGAATTCGAAATGGAAATGCTGTATTTTATGTTGAGTTTGATATTTTAAATGGAATTCGAAAATGAATTCAAATTAAATAAATAAATAAATAAATCGTTACACCGGAAAAATCTGGAATATAAATTGAAGAAATTCGAAATGGATTTGCTATATTCCATTTCGAATTCCATATTCGGAATAGAATTTGAAAAAATATATATATTGTATCTGAAAAATGCAAATTGAGGTAAAAATGAAAATAAAAGAAATATTTGCAAAATGCAGTTCATTATATTGAAGTTTAATACTTTGATATAAAGTATTTCGGATTAGTGATTGTAAACAAAGGAATCAGCGGATCAACTTTATCTGTCAACAGCCAAAACAGAAAAGATAAATGAAAAAAAATAATAATCAGCCTGGAAGATGATGCCGTTTTGAACAACCATCATCTGTAAAGGAGGACCCCTTAAAACAGCTGTTCCCAACCTTTTTTCCCCCACGTACCCCTTGATTGAACTTTTCCTTTATGCGTACCCCTTCTCGCATAAACCCGTCCCAAATATTTTTGTTTTCGTTCGTTAGTAATTTTTTTATCATTCATTTACATCATTCATTTACAGAGACACCCAAAAGAATTCGGTTACAAGAATGACTAAGATCGATAATTGATGGTAGTTTGTTTTAAAATTATCTAATTTTGAGTGTATTAGGTGGTGTACATAAATTCTATAGATCGCATATATCGCATTCTATAAATCTACAAGAAAGAATTCGTACGCATTACCAAATATGAACAACACTTGCTGAAGTTGAAGTTGTGTGTTTTTAACACTTTCCAACTTAGTTGAAAAGTGTTTATGACTTCAGTTTGTCTGCCGTCTGCCGTCTGGCCGTGCTCTAACTCGTGTAAATATACTCGGATTGCCCTGAAATTTTTGTATGTTATTGTCGTCTACTTACTACAGCATGTTCCCTAATTTCAAATGAAGGGTGTAGCACTTATAGTTTTTTTTACAGGGTCAGTCAAAAGTTTTTCATTACATTACAGTCAATGGGAAATAATCTTTTCAAGTGCATTGTGACGATGCTACACCATTTGAAACATGATTTACAGGGACAAACAAAAGAATTCTGTTACACATTGTTCGACGGGGAGAAATCGTTTGCAGTGTAATTTAATGATGTTTCACTATTTCAAACATAATGAAAATTATATGCATTACTGAGGTGCACATAAATAGCTCGCTTAAAACTATGGTGTGCATTGCGTTTATCGTTTATTTACAGGGACACACAAAAGAATTCGGTTACAGCATACATGCGATAATTACAGTGAAGTGAGTGATAAGTGCGTTTTCAACTTTGGTTTGCAATTTTAAATTTAACTAAATTTCTTCATAGTACGTGTGTGTTTATAAATTCGGTTGATCATATACAGGCTATACAAGGAAATTCATAAGTATTACGCACTATGGGAGTGAATTGTTTAAGGTATTTTTTAATTGTACTACGCATTTTCTTGCTGAACTATATTTAGTTAGACTAATATAAGTTTGCGGAAAAAAAAAAAAAAAAAGATACACAGGCCTACGTAAAGAACAATATACATTATCGTTTACGGTTGGTAATCGCTGGAAGTGAGGTTTAAGTTGCCTTATGCATTTTTTACCTGAATTAAATTTTAGCTTAAAATGTGATGTGTACCAAAGTGTTCAGATAATATACAGGGCTGTACAAAAGAATTCGAGTGCATTTCCATCGATTGGCGAAAATTGCTAAATGTAAATTTTCTAATTTACCTACATTTTATCATGCTATGTATTATATAGCCAAATCTTCAGATCATATACAGGGCTGCAGAAAATAATTCAACTATTTATTTTACAATGGAAGGTAATTTCGAAAACTGTATTTTTCAATGTTGTATGTGTTTTCTAAACTGTTTACTTACATATTTTCTTTTACCTTATTTAACGGTGAATTTTCGTTACAGTTTTCTAGATATGTTGGAAAGTGTTTCATAATCGATGCTGGACGCATGAATTACCGTTCTTGTTTTAAGTTACTTATTTAGATATCGCATTTCATTCTGAGGAAAAAGGAAATTCCTTATTACTATTCGTGTTGGAAAGTGTTTCATCATCTGTGCCTGATGAATGGTTTTTCATTCTTGTTATAAAAATATTAAATTTTGAGTTATGAGAGATTGCTATCTCGTGACTACTTTTCTCAGGCTATCGATTCGAGAAATTAAACTTCAATTTTGATAGCATTTTCTGAAATATTCTTCGCCTTATCGAAAAATGGAAGACTCTATTCGTTTTCAAAGTTTCATAATAAGAACACCTGCACATTTCAGGCTTTTAAGATTAGCGATTTCACAAATGTGTAAAAAAGTAGTCATTTTGAGTTTAAGTACAGCCTTAATTGAAATTTGCTTTTGTTTATATCTATTAAGTTTTAAGTTTATGTGTTTATTTCATAATTAAATTACCTTTCACTTTTACATTGAACAGGATAAAGATTAAAGAAGTGATTAAATATTAATATAAAGTGCATCATAGACATTGCTTTTACGTTGCCAATTTATTTTATTAAATAGAGAAGATAAATGTTGCATGAAAGAACTTTAAGTTAACGAATTAATCAGAATTACGCATTAGTTTTCAGCCGTACTTATGAAATAAGATTATGTATTAAATATGCACTCAAAAGAAGAAAAAAAGAGAGGTTTTTGTTATCTATTTATGAAGCTTAAAAGGTTTTAACTCAACTCGAGTTTCAAACTTCCCTCTTTCATACATAATGCCATTAGCAACCCAATATTCAACATTAACACGTCATTTTCAATTAACTGGATCTGAAAAACTGCTTATGAAACTTCCTGATACATGCCTGGTCTGCCCTGATATATTTCAGAATTCATCTCTAGATGAAGCTGATCAATCACGGCGTGTTCATTAACCAATTAACGGCCTGTATCGCATTGCATCCCCACCCCGATTTGATCATTTATTTCGCCCTTTTTATCTTTATTAACACCCCCTGGGGGCAGACGATTTTTTCAATGCACAATAATTCCCTTCCCGCAGACGATTATGAAATTTAAAAGAAGGAAAAAAAAATATCTGATATGTTATGTGAGTGAAGCTAAGCACACACCAACAAATGCGGGTGCATTTCTGTCTGGAAAGCGAAAGGGTGGTGAGAGTTTAGTTGTAGTTTCCAATATCGTTTGCTGTAATCTCACGTACCCGTTGTTCTGTACTGTTCCACGATCCGCAAAATTTTGTTGATAAAGGCTTGGATTCGTGATCAGCACGTGGGGGTTCGTCACGCGTGAGATTCTATAGACTCTGATAGTGAGTGTGGATAAAAGGGGTGGAGTTGAGAAGTCGTGATGTGCAAAAATCGTCTGTTAACTCCCTGGTCTTTCGTATCGAGATTGGTGTGTATTGTTCTTGGAGATTACTGAGAATAGATTAGGTTGAAATTTTGCGTTTGTGTTTAGAATTATATTGCTATTATTATTTTTTTAAGTTAAATGTTATTTGCTTACTCAAGTTAAAATAATTACAGAATGAGAAAAAAAAATGCTGCTACTATTGTGCTCTTATCAGCTTCGGTAGTTATGGAATGTTATTTGTTATTACTGTTATTACATAGAAGAAGATAATGGTTTAAATTTTTGGCTTTTACATTCTTTAAAAGTTATCTTTTAGTCATGATGGATTAACGGAGTTTATTAAGCATAGAAAAAAAACACTCATTCATTTTTTTCTAATCATAACTTCCTTATAATTTATGTTATTTGCTAAACTGCTATTCAAAATTGCCTAGCTTAAATGATTGAGGAAATTAACTGTGGATTTTCTTTTCTTCTAATTTTCTGCTCTGTCACAGTGTGAACTGTTTTAGTCAATTTAAAAACATAATTGTGTGTGAGTTTTTTTTTTGGATGTGATAAACAACTTTTTAACAAAGAAACTCACGTGAAACAAACATTTTAATGCATTTTTAAAAGGCTCGATGCATTTTTGAATTAATAAAAAATAGAATTTTTGCGTAAATAAATGGTAATAAAAGCATTTTTTTCCAGGATGCATTTTTAATGTATAGTCTGTGTAAAATAAAATAAAATAAAAGATACACCAAATGACAAAAACGAAAATAGCCATTTGATTGGAATTTATGTCTTCTTTAAATTAATATTTTAAAAATAAGTTTGAGAGCCGTCTTCATATTGAAATTTTAACAAACTTTGAAATTTTCAATACCATCACCCAATTTTGACATCATACTTGGATTCCTCTATATGTTTTACCATTGGATACCAAACGGGAAGGCATTCAGTGAAGTAGTTTAAGAATTATACAAATGTAAAGCTTGGAACTTCTAGTGGTAAATCTCTTTTTTATAATATTAAAACTGTAATGCGGAAAGTTATTTAATCATACTTCAAAAACTACTTGGCAGAATGTAATTTTGGTTTCGCATATTCGAGGCTTCCAGAAAGCGATTTCTGTTAATTTTTTATAGGGTATAATGCATACTTTTTTAGAATATTAATTTCATAATTAATCAATTTTGATATTATTACGTATCAGGAAAGTATATGTTTTGTAACCTATGAAAAATTTAAAGGAAATCGTTATTTAGAAGCGTTAGACATACGAATCAAAAGTACAACTCATTCCGCCAAGTAGTTTTTCAGTTGTGCTTAAAAATCTACCCTCATTATAGTTTGTTTTGCAAATGCAAAAAATGATTTTAACATTAGGGTTCCTAATTTTACATCAGCATAATTCCTAAACTATTTAGCCAAATAACTTCCGGTTCCGTAACCGAATATAATATTTACCAAAGAATTCAAATATAATATCAAAATAGGGTGTACGGAGACACGTAAACATTTATTATACACACAAGCAATGAAATGCATTTGCGAAAAGTTTTCTTCTACAACATTTCATATAGCAGAGTTAAAAAAAAAAAAAATACTATACAAATTCTTACACACAAGGACACGTACACGTATTTACATACATACGAGCAATGAAATGCATTTGCGAAAAGTTTTCTTCTGTAACATTTCATAAAGCAGATTTTAAAAAAAATACTATACAAATTCTTACACACGGAGACACGTACACATTTGTATACACACAAAAAATGAAATGCATTCGCGAAAAGTTTTCTTCTACAACATTTCATATAGCAGATATCTAGAAAAAAAAAATACTATACAAATTCTTACACACAGAGAAACGTACACATTTGCATACACACAAACAATGAAATGCATTTTCGTAAAGTTTCCTTCTGCAGCATTTCATATAGCAGATTTTAAAAAATACTATACAAATTCTTACACACAGAGACACGTACACATTTACATACACGCAAACAATGAAATGAATTTGCGAAACGTTTTCTTCTACAATATTTCATAAAGCAGATTTTTTTTAAATACTATACAAATTCTTGCACACAGAGACACGTACACATTTGTATACACACAAACAATGAAATGCATTCGCGAAAAGTTTTCTTCTACAACATGTCATATAGCAGATTTCTAAAAAAAAATACTATACAAATTCTTAGACACAGAGAAACGTATACACTTACATACACACAAACAATGAAATGCTTTTGCGAAAAGTTTTCTTCTACAACATTTCATATAGCAGATTAAAAAATATATATATTATACAAATTCTTACACACAGAGACACGTATACACTTACATACACACAAACAATGAAATGCTTTTGCTAAACGTTTTCTTCTACAACATTTCATATAGCAGATTTTTAAAGATATACTATACAAATACACACAAACAGAGACACGTATACATTTACATACACACAAACAATGAAATGCTTTTGCTAAACGTTTTCTTCTACAACATTTCATATAGCAGATTTTTAAAGATATACTATACAAATACACACAAACAGAGACACGTATACATTTACATACACACAAACAATGAAATGCATTTGCGAAAAGTTTTTTTCTATAACATTTCATAGCAGATTTTTTAAAAAATACTATACAAATACACACAACAGAGACACGTACACATTTACATACACACAAGCAATTAAATACATTTTCGAAAAGTTTTCTTCTATAACATTTTTTAGTTGTATCTTAATTATTTAAAAATACCCGCAACAGGAATTTCATATAAATTGGAACAAAAATAAATAGAATTCGACTGTGTATTACGTACAATTTTTCGAGTATAACAAATGATCCTATTTAATATTATATCATCGTTATGAATGGAATTCTCGTCATATAAACAGGAGAAAAACAGAATTATTAATCAAAGTCACCGCAGCGAAATATCTCTGTTATTAATAACAAAATAGATCACTAATAAATAACAAACTAACATAATTAGTTATTCTCCTTGTTATGCTAACTTGAGGAAAAAAATTCGCTCCAGCGGTTTTATTTTATTTCAAAGGTATTTGAAAATCTTTATAAACAAAATAAAATGGAGAAAGAAATGACACTAAAAACCGTAATTGTTTTTTTTTTGTTTTGTTTTTTTGTTTTTGTTTTTTTGTCTGAAAAACCTTTTAATTTAAAAGCTAATTAAAATGTTTATTTTGAAAAAATATATATATGTATATTACTGAAATATGGATTATTTCGAAATAAATTTTTAATTGCGTTTATTATTTTTGAAGGCTAAATCATTATATTTAAGTGTTTTTTTTTTTTTTTTTTTCCCATACACGTTGCATTTTATAATAAATGACTAGTTTTTTTTTATTATTATTATTGAAGATAACTATGTTACAACGATGATTTATTATAACAAAAAGTTTTGTGTATTTCATAAGTGCATAAAATAGTTGGGAATTTTAATATATGCGGAAAAGTCAAAAGTTTTGTTGCCATTTTATTGTTGCATCACGCAGGTCTGCAAAATTTGCGTTTATGAAAATGTTTTTAAAAACTGATTCTGTACATTTTTGGGACGCTTATTCCAAAAAAGGCCTAATCTTTTTATGACACACGTGGAGTTTTTTCACAATCTGCGTCCACATATGTTACACTGGTGTATATGGCCTATTCAGCTTAATAATGAAAAATAAATATAATAGAACAATTTTGTAAAATTTATATATATACATATAGAATGTATGAAAATAGATTAAAATTCATTTATTTTTTTTTTAGTCAAACGTCTTACACTGTTTTTTTCTTTTGTTAGTAAAACTCCATTTTTTTTTTCTGTTACGTAATATTGTTTCATTTTCACGATTAAATATCCAGCAATATTCAGCTTTGATATATTCAACCTATCCTGATACAATAGCTACAAACACATATTTGTTTTCATTAAGTAAAACAAGAGATTTAAGGCTTTTTTTAGTATAGTCCATAAAACTTCTCCACGCTGTAAAAACAGGGCAGATGATTCTTAACTACGAAAATATAATCCATATTACCATGAACGAAAATATACAATAACCTCTTTCCAGTTACCTACGATTCCGAAAAGTTTTCTTTATCTTTAGAAACCTCAGAAACAATATATTTTCGAAATTGGAAGAAGCATTTATAAAAACAAAGTTCCTTTTGCTGCCACTGATTTTCGGAAACGTTTCCGGGTAATTTTTATAGTGTATTAGTCATTTTAAGATTCTATTCATTCTCAAGTAAACAGTTTCATGTTCAACAAATATGTTTTACAGACAAACATGAGAAATTAACAACATTAACATTAACATAAATATTAATATTATTTTGTTACTTTTGCGTGTATAAATTCAATTACGCAGCTGTAAATTTTAATTGAGAACTGATAACATCCTGAAAAGCGATATTCCGGTTTGAGAAAGTGATTAATTACACTTTAAAAACTACTACGAAACGTTTCCGAATGCGTCAGTAAAATAAACTTTGTTTTTTATATATATGCTTCTTTAAATCTCTAAAATATCTTGATTTTTGAGGCTTCTAAAGGGGATAAAAAACGCTTTTAGGAATCATGGGTAACTCGGAAGAGCTTATTAAATTTTTTCGTTCGTGGTTATACAATATTTTCTGAGGTTATGAAGCATTTGTCTTTTTTACAGTTCAATAAACTTTTTGTAGGAATCATGTCTATCCTGATTCTCAAGTTTAATTTCAAAATAAACGAAATAATTTGTTCTAATGCAATTTAATTACCACTACACACATTTAATTTTTGGGAGTAACAAAATATTTTGCCAAAAATATGCTTTACCATTTAATTTAGACATTGTAGTTGCACGTTTTAACATCGCCCTAATATCATAAATTTCTAGTTTGTGTAAAAATAGTACATAATAAACCATTTTTATTGCAAATTTTAAATTCAGCCCCAAAAATTACATTGAGAATAGCTAAAATTATCAAAAAAGTTGCTTCATTGTACACCTGTGTTATAATTGTAAGGAAACCATATGTTCGGAGATATGTTTCATTTAATAAACTTTTACAATGTGTATAAATAATTTAACAATATTTCTTTCGTTTCATACACACACACACACACATATACTATTATTATTATTATTATTATTATTATTATAACAGATTCATTGACTAAAAAACCGGAAATTTTTATTGAAAAAAAAAATTAGAATACGACAGTAATCAGAAAATGTGTATAGATATTACTATGTACTACACAGTATGTAATATGGCTCGTTAAAGTTATTTATTTAAAATTTTCTATATAATTTTTTTCAAGATTATACCTTATTTTATATCCAAGTTTTATATTAAAGCTACACATTTTATAAAAACATATATAATGTTATAATATAATGTTTTTGGTTGTAGTGTATTTACATATTTATACTACGAATCGCATTTTAGTAATTATTAAAAAATACTGCAATAAAAAATTTCTTATAAATCTAACCACAATTAAATGGAAATTGACTTTGCTTACTTCATATATTATTTTATCGAAGACATGCAAATGATCTCATATAATATTATATCATTCTTCTGAATAGAATTCTCATCACATAAACAGGAAAAAAATAACATTTTTAATCAAAGTCATCTGAGTGGAATATCTTTATTAATTCGTAATACAAAAATAGATCCCCAATAAATAATAAACAATAAAAAGGGAAATAAACCAATATAATTTGTTATTGTTCTTGGTATGCTAATTTCCAAAAAAATCTTCGCTCCAGTTGTTTTATTTTATTTCAAAAAGGTATTTGGAAATCTTTCTACAATAAATAAATAAATTAATGTATAAAAAACACGAGAAAAAATGGCATTCAAAACAGTATTTTTGTTTCTTTTTTTGAAAAAGCTTTTAATTTAAAAACTAATTAAAATGTTGATTTGGGAGAAAAAATATATATTTCTGAAATATGGAATATTTCTAAATTAATGTTTAATTGCTTTTCATTATATTTTAGGATTGGAGCATTATATTTAAGTGTTTTTTTTAACTTTGTAATTAATAAGAAATGATTAATTTATTGATTGATTGAAAGTAATATCTTTGAGTTTTTTTAAATACAAGTTAACAGTTCTTTTGAGCACAAAGAATTAAATTAAATAAAAAACGTGAATGAAATAAATTTAATTAAAGAACGGAATTTATCTCATTCAAAATAAATATAATAATCCTGTAGCCGTTATGTTAACTTCTTTTTAATTTTGTTTAATAGTAGTTAGCACCTTTTTGACTAGCAGTTGGTGCCCTTTTCATCCACACACATTCTTACATATATAAACAAACAAAAATGATATACATTTAATTAAAGAACGGAAATTATCTCATTCAAAATAAATATAATAATCCTGTAGCCGTTATGTTAACTTCTTTTTAATTTTGTTTAATAGTAGTTAGCACCTTTTTGACTAGCAGTTGGCGCCCTTTTCATCCACACACATTCTTACATACATAAACAAACAAAAATGATATACATTTAATTAAAGAACGGAAATTATCTCATTCAAAATAAATATAATAATCCTGTCGCCGTTATGTTAACTTCTTTTTAATTTTGTTTAATAGTAGTTAGCACCTTTTTGACTAGCGGTTGGTGCCCTTTTCATCCACACACATTCTTACATAAATAAACAAACAAAAATGATGTACATTTAATTAAAGAACGGAAACACATTTTTACATACATAAAAAAAAAAGGTATACACTTAATTCGGAACGTATCCCAGTGACGAGGCTAAGGAGCTATAGCACTTCTCTTCCGAAATCAGTATTTTTTTTAAAAAATCTAATTTTGAGCACAATTTAGCCAGGTCATATCTGTTCACTTTTTCGAAACAAAATTCTGGATACCCCACTGCGTTTAATAAGAATTTTGTTTGATAAAATTACTTTAGTAGATTTCAAACTTTTTTTTTTTTAAATCTTGCAATAAGATTTTTACATAAGTCAATCTACGATTAAATAGAATTCGACTGTACTTGTATACAGTTTTTTCTAGAACATATAAATTCTCCCATTTAATTACATATCATTGCTATGAATAGAATTCTCACCACATATACAGGGGGAAAAAAGTAATAGAAGTCACCGAAGCGGAATATCCCTATTAATTCAGAGAATAGAAATAGGTCTCTAGTAAATAAAAAACAGTATACAGGTACATAAAACAACATAATTTAACAATATTTCACTTGTATTATACATTCGTTTAAAATTACACTTTTCAAATTTTACATACAATTTTTCTGGTTACTAATGTATTTTACATGTTTTTTTACAATGTACTGTATTTTCCTATTTATAAAAGAAAAAAAAATATATCCAACAATATCAGAATATCATATGGAAAAAAAAACCACTATTAAATGGACTTCGAATATATTTGTATGCATTTTTTTTCCAAAGACACACAAATAATCCCATTTAATTGTATATCATTGTTATGAAAAGAATTCACATTATATAAACATTAAAAAAAAAATCATTAATCAAAGTCTCCGGAGCGAAATATCTCTATTAATTCAGAATACAGAAATATATCATTAATAAATAATAAACAATAAATAGGTAAAAATATAATAAACTAATATAATTAGCTATTATTCTTGTTATGCTAATTTACAAACAAATCTTCGCTCTAGCGGTTTTGTTTTATTTTCAAAGGTATTTGGAAATATTTCTATATTGTTACTTTGTTATTGTAGGGATTTTTATTTCTGTATTTAAATTTACAATGTTTATAAATAATTTCATACTATTTCAAACGCATTATACAATTCTTCCTTTATTACACAATACTCGTATAATGAATAACCGAAAAAGCTACATAAAAAATATTTAAAATACAACTGGTTATTATAGTATTTTCTATATGGTAAGGATATTTTTTGGTTATTTATTGAATAAGCTTTGTGCATATAATTTTGTTATGTTTAAAATATTCGTGCAGTAGTTTAACCCTGGCTTTTAAATGCATGTTAAAACGGGGGGGGCGGGGGGATTTTTATTTCTGTATTTAAATTTACAATGTCTATAAATAATTTAATACTATTTCAAACGCATTATACAATTTTTCTATTATTTATTACACAATATTCGTATAATGAATAACCGAAAAAGCTGTATAAAAAATATCTAAAACACAACCGGTTATTATCGTATTTTAAATATATGTTAAGTCTGGTTATTTATTAAATGAGCTTTATGCAGGTATCCTAACTAGATAGCTTTGATATGTAAAAATAACAAATAAAATATTTGTGCAAGAATATTAAAAGGCAGACAACCGAGATCAGTCTTGGTTTTTCTAGTACGCTGTGCTTTGCTCTTTGACGCACTGAAGAATCTCGCCTGTGGATTCGAAACAGCTGTTTTCTGCTTTTATGTGTATTATTTGTGCATTTTTAACGTTGGTTTTCTGCCTTTTAATAGTTTTGTTATGTTTAAATATTCGTGAGATAGTTTAACCCCGAGTTTTAAAGGTAAGTTTAAAAAAAAGGGGGGGGGAGGCGTAACTTTTTTTCCTTAACATCATAAAGCTTTTTAAGTGCACGCTTGCAAACACATTCATTGTTGTTATTCAACATTAATTCAACATTATCTCTCTCTCACATACACTTACACACACACAAAAAAAAAAAAAAAAAAAAAAAGAAATAGATAAGCTTAATAAAAATTGCCAAAGGTGTTGGAAAATCTTTCTATATTGTTACTTTATTATTGTGAGGATTTTATTTTCTGTAATAAAATTTACTATGTATTTAAATAATTTAACACTATTTCAAACGTGGGGCAGTAATGCTGCACGGGTTTATTTTATATATTACTGATTAAAAAGTAGGAATTGACTTTAAAAAGGTTTTTTATATTACTTGTTTTTCTTTAACACTGTAAAGCTTTTTAAGTGCACACACGCAAACATATTCACTTATATACACACTGCAAAAAATAACTGTTGATTTTACAGTATAAAACTGGCACCCCAAGCTGCCAGTATTATACCGTAAAATTAACAGTATTAAACAGTAAAAAAAGCAGTAATACGCTGCCGCGCAAGCAGTAATACGCTACCGCGCATGCGCGGTAGCGTATTACTGCTTGCGCGGCAGCGTATTACTGCTTTTTTTACTGTTTAATACTGTTAATTTTACGGTATAATACTGGCAGCTGGGGTGCCAGTTTTATACTGTAAAATCAACAGTTATTTTTTGCAGTGCACATTATCTTTCTCCCACACACATACACATAAAGAAAAAAAAAATCCTGCTCTTAATAAAATTTTTCCTTATTAAAATTTCTTTAACTACTTCTTAATTATATAAAAAAAAATACTACAACAAGAGGGGAAAATTCTGCTATAAAGCAGAATATAGATTGCCACACACGGCTTTTATTTAAAAAATAAATAAACTCAGAATAAAAACGCAATGACAACAAACAATTTTAAAATATCTAAATAACAAATAAAAATTCCCCTGTTAAAGTGTTGAGTTGTTCAATAACCATTCGATTTAGAAAAATATTTTTCTATCACTGAGCAATTTTTTTTAATGAAATTTAATTCATGTTGCTATGGCAGCAGACGATAAAACGATATCTTTGGAATAAGGGAATAAATAGAAGAAAAAAATTTGTTGATGTTTGTGATAAAATGTTTTTCGTTATTTTTTAAAAATGTATATACATAATTCACTTTTATATTTTAACAGAATCATAAGTTTACTATAATTCGTTACTCATGCTATGGCCAGTATACACGATACACGTCGAGCCACAATGTCTTTATCATTATCTTTTGACGCGTAAAAGTTTCGCTACGGTACTCCATTGTGAAGTTTTGTAATTTTTGAAATCTAATATTTGAAAAACGACATAATCATTAGATTTGAAATTTATATCAAGAAAAATACAATTTTTTACCATTCTAACGCAGTTTGTAAAACAATTTTGTGACAAATACTTTTCGAGTTATTAATTTTTTAAGTAACTTCAAATGTTTCATTTTCCGAGATTAATCTGTGGCAACGATGGATTGCTGTGACTTTTCATAAACATGAAAAATGATAGAGATTGAAAGAATAAGCCACCCTGTGTGTGGCTAATAAAAATTTTGTATAAATCAAACACGTTTAAATGAAATTCGACTGTACTTATGCACATTTTTTCGAGTACATGCAAATGATCTCCTATAAAATTATGTCATTATTATTGATAGAATGTTCATCATATAAACAGAAAAAAAATATATATTAATCAGAGCGTAATATCTCTACTAATTCGAATACAGAAATAAGTAGTAAACAATAAACAAGAGAATGAACTAACATAATTAGTTTTAGTTGTTCTTGTTATACGAATTTCCAAAAAAATCTTCGCTTCAGCGGTTTTATCTTATTTTCAAAGGTATTTGAAAATCTTTCTAAAAAATAAAATATAGAAAGAAATGGGCATTAAAAAACATAATTGGTTTTTTGTCTGAAAAACCTTTTAATTTAAAAGCTAATTAAAATGTTGATTTTGGAAAAAAATATTATTTCTGAAATATGGATTATTTCGAAATTAATTTTTAATTGCGTTTATTATTTTTGAAGACTGGAGCATTATATTTAAGTGCGTGGATTTTTCTGCGTATGCTTCGTATTTGATAATAAAAGATTAGTTTATTAATTTAATGCAGCCACGAAATGTTTTGCGTAATTGGCAATTTTAATGGTTAAATGCATAACATACTTATAAATGTTAATAGAAATTGATGTTAGTTTTCCATCTATTTGATTTTTGTTCCATTTACTCCACTTGATTACTTTTGGGAATAGAATCCCTCTCTTACAGTGCAACTATCATTATATAAACAGGATTTTGTTTTTT
Organism: Maratus michaelseni; assembly: GCA_963931845.1. Lineage (NCBI taxonomy): Eukaryota > Metazoa > Arthropoda > Arachnida > Araneae > Salticidae > Maratus > Maratus michaelseni. Next base: position 14,419,339 of record OZ007600.1, read on the forward strand.
CTTTTTATGATACTTTTATTTTTTATTTATTTAAAGAATTAAAATTAAATGAAGAATCTAAGATATGTACCATAATCTGAGCGAAGTACATATTTTTTTCTTTTATATTAAAATATAAAAAGGCATTTCGTTTTTTTTTTCTTCCTCCTTCTTTTGTTTTCTTTCTTTCTTTCTTTCTTTCTTTTTTTTTTTTTTTTTTTTTTTTTTAGTTTCTCTGTCCATTTTTCAACATAGTTAAAAAGTGGTTATGAATTCGGTTTATCTGTCTGTCCGTCTGGCTGTCAGACTTGTATAAAACCAAAAACTTTCTGCGCATATAAATATTGGGTCAAAAACTTTCTGAAAATTAATTTAATGTTTAGTAAAATTACGTGTTATATTATTTTGACGATATGAATTAAAAATAGTAATTTAAAACAAATTTAGAATTAATTAATATTAATTAAATAATAATTATTATTTTGGTTAAAAAAATAATAAAGCTAAAAATACATGATAGCAAGAGCTGAATCCTTATCAAATATATTGTCAATGTATTTAGAAACAACCCAATCCTTAATATTTTCGCAAGCGTCTGTAATGTCACAACAAAGTTTTGCATCTTTAAATTTTAAATTGTGCGCAAACAGTAAATAAATCGTACATAAAATTGTTTTTTTTTTTTTTTTTTTTTTTTTTTTTTTTTTTTTTTTTTTAACAAACAAATAAATAAATTTTAAAAAAAATTACGTTTTTTTTTTTTTTTTTTTTTTTTTTTCCCCTTTAAGTTCCGAATTTTGCAGAAATTTTCCGCGCAAGCTGTGCGCACGTCGTCTATATTATACAACTCTGCTGGCTGTGCTCTAACTCTGGTAAATATACTCGAATTGACATGTAATTTTTATATGTTATTGAGGTTTAATATAGAATGATCCGTATTGAAAATGAAGTGTGCATTTATATTTATAATATAAGAACGTATTTATAGTTTACTTACAGGGACATACAAAAGAATTCAGTTACATTACGGTATGTGGGAAAAAATAGTTTACTATGCATTTTAGTGATGTTACAATATTTTAAACATAATGAAATTGATATGCATCGCTAAGGTGGACAAAAACATGCTTTCTCAGAAGTATAGAATAACTAGTATTTATAGTTTGTTTACAGCGACGCACAAAATAATTCCATTGTGATCTATGGGGGGAAATCGTTAAACGGTGCATTTTAATGTTGTTATGATACTTCAAGCATAATGAAATAGAAAGATATATTGTCGGAAAGTGTTTCATAATTTATGCCTGATACATGATTTTCTGTTCTTGTTTATAGATAATCTGATAATCTTTATTTATCTACAATATATTTTCTAGAAAAGATCAGCAAAACTTCTTCCGAAAATTCTGCTTCAAATCAACTTATAACATTTATACCTCATAATGTCTATTTTACTACAGAACGTTTTCAATTTAATTGATTTTTTCAACATTATTTTTACATTTTTTTTTTTTTTTACTTTTTACTGTTTTTTATTGTTTTATAAAGATCAAGGGAGTAGAAAATGTATTAATTTATCAAGATCATTGTGAGTTTTAATCGCATTGTAAAATTATGTTTTATTTTCTTTCAATTAAAAAAGTAAATAACTTTGAAAATACATCCTTATAAACACATAACAAAGAATTTTTTTTCTAGTTCTCGTAAACCTATCCCTGTAAGGTTTTTAATTTCCTTCGTAGTTTAATTAAAAATCTTAGTTAGCAAGTTTAATTAAGTTAAATTAGAAAAAAGACGGGTAATGAAAAGAGGTAGTAAGATATCGCAACAGGTAACACTGACTTATGTTGTCAGGGAATTAGTAAATGCTGAAAATAAACGCATAGGGGATAAAAAGGAACAATTAACGAGATTAAAAACTATGTATCTATACAAAAATTTAATAGAAATGTTCAGTAAAGAACTAAGTTCACGTTTGCGTATTATTAAAATGTCAGATTTTTTTTTTTTTGATTTGACCTTTCTTTTAAAATTTTCAATATCATGTTACATAAAAACGATTAATAGGTCTTTAAAAGTAAATTTTAACTCAGGTAAAATACGTGGTTTGACTATAAAAAATAAATTAATGAAAATATTTAACTGAAAATAATTTAATTTAATATTGATATAGTTCAAGAATGAAAAGAAGTAGGGAATAAAGGTATATAAGTGTATTACAATCTATGATTGTTTATTTTTGTTTTTTATATTCAAAAAATTGTAAATAAGATAATAATATGCTGATGATATTGATTTTTTTTATTATTTATGCGAGATACACTATTTTTCTTTTTATTTAGAATGTAAAACTCGTTTCAGATTACTTTTCTTCTTTTATTTTATTATTTTTATTTTTATTTATTTATTTTTGTATGCATAAATATCCTACTTGCTTGTATTTTTAACTACTGTGCGTTCATTAAAAAATGTCTTCAAAACCAATTTTCAAGATTTACCGCCCAAGGTTCTACTTCATAACAGCAGTATTTAACTTACGTCATCATTTTCACTACGAAACGCTTTTCAAATTAATTAAATTTTTTAAATATATTTTTTGAAACATTTTTTCTCTTTATTAATTTATAAGGATAAAGGAAGTAAATAATATATTAATTTATCAAGATCACTGTGCACTTTAATACCATTGTAAATTTATGTTTTATTTTCTTTCAATTGACAATGTAAATAACTTTGAAAATTCATCCTTATTAAATACAGAACGAAACAAAAAAAATTATACTGTAGCCTTGGTAACCTATCACTGTAAGGTTTTAATTTTTCTTCGCAGTTTAATTAAAAATCTTAGTTAGCAAGTTTAATTAAATTAAATTACAAAACTGACGGTTAATGAAAAACCGTAGTCTATCTTGTTGACATTGACTTATGTTGTCGGGGAATTAGCAAACGGTGAAAATAAACACGTAGGTATAGGGGATAAAAAGAAATAATTAATTAGATTAAAAACTGTGTATCTAAACTAAAAGTTAATAGAAATTTTCGGTAAAGAATTAAGCTCGCGTTTGTATGTTTTTAAAACGTTAGATTTTCCATTTTTTTAATCTTCGATTTTTGTCTTTAATCGTTAGCGATATAAGCTGTCTATCCTACAATGTAGTTTTTTTCTTTTTCTTTTCCAAAATTAATTTATTAAAGATTAATTGTTGACCTTTTTCTAGAATCGCTATATCGTGTTACTTAAAAATGAATAATCGACCATGAAAAATGACTAATTTTAGCTCGAGTAAAACATGCTGTTTGACTGTAAATAAAAATAATAATAATGTTTAACTGAAAATATTTTAATTAATATTGATATAGTTCAAGAATAAGATTATAATCCTCCTATAAAAAAAAAAAAAAAAAAAAAAAAAAAAATTGCAGAGAGATAGGGAAAAAATAAATGTAAGTGTATTACAATCTATGATTGTTTATTTATTTATTTATTTTTATATTGACATAATTTGAAATAAGATATAATAATATGCTGACAATATTTTCTTCCTCTTCCTCTTTTTTAGTTATTTATTTATTGTTTTGTTTTATTTGTCTTTCCTTTTAATTATCTGTTTTGTTTTGTTTTGTTTTTTTCTGTATAAATATCCTGTCTGCCTGCATTTCTCACAACTGTATGTTCCTTAACAAAAGCCTTCAAACCGATTTTCTAAGAAATTCCGCCAAATCTTCTACTTCATAAGTGCAATATTTAACTTGCGTCGCCATTTTCAATACAAAGCGCTTTTCAAAATAATTAATTTTTTCAAATATCTTTTTTTTTTAATATTTCACTTTTTTCCCCTTTTATAATATTATAAAAACAAAGGAGGGCCAAAATATATTCATTTATCAAGATCATTGTGCATTTTAATCCCATTGTAAAATTATGTTTTATTTTACTTTCAATTATAAAAGTAAATAACTTTGAATATCCATCCTTATTAAATACAGAACGAAGAAAAAAAAATTATATTGTAATCTTCGTAACCTATCACTGTAAGGCTTTATTTTTCCTTCGCAGTTTAATTAACATCTTAGTTAGCAAGTTTAATTAAATTAAATTACAAAACTGACGTGTAATGAAAAACCGTACTAAGATATCGCAACAGGTAACTTTGACTTATGTTGTCAGGGATTTAGCAAACGTTGAAAATAAACGCGTAGGTTTGGTGATAAAAAAAAATAATTAATGAGATTAAAAACTGTGTATCTAGATGAAATATTAATAGAAATTTTTGGAAAAAGAATTAAGCTCGCGTTTGGGGTTTTAAAAACGTCAGCTTTACTTTTTTTTTAATTTTTCGATTTTTGATTTAAAAATATTTTTGTTGGCGATATAAATTATGTAGCCTGCAGCGTTGTTTTATTTTGAAGTTAATATTTTTAAGGTTGCATGTTAACCTTTTTTGAGAAGGGCTATATTGTGTTAATTAAAAATGATTAATCGGTCTTTAAAAGTAAATTTTAACTCGTGTAAAATATGTGGTTTGACTATAAAAAAGAAATTAATAAAAATATTTAACTAAAAATAATTTAATTTAATACTAAAATAGTTCAAGAAAAAGCGTATGGTATGTATAACACTCCTAAAAAAACAGAAAGAAAGAAAAGAAAAAAAAGAGAGAGGAGATAAAAGGAATTTAATGCATTATCCCATAATTCTTATTTATTTAATTATTTATTTATTGTAATATTAAAAAATTTTAAAATAAGATAATAATACTTTGACATAACTTATACGATTCTATTTTTATGTCTTACATTATTTTATCTATTTTTGTTTTTATTAGAATGTAAAAAGCGTTTCAGGGTTTTTTCTTTCTCTTCTTTTTTTTTTTTTTTTTTTTTTAACCCCCTTTTTCAATTTATGTAGGCCTTCAAAACGAATTTTGAGATAGGTTCTACTTCATAACTGCAATAATTAACTTACAAAGTCAATTTCACTACAAACCATTTTTCAACTTAATTAAATTTTCCAAATATCAATTATATAGTTATTTACTTTAAAAAAAATTATATCAAGATCAAGGGAATAAAAAAAAAATATTACTTTATCGAGATCATTGTGGATACTAATAACATTGTAAAATTGTGTTTTATATTCTTTTAATTAAAAAAAGCAAATAACTGAGAAAATCCATCATTATAAATACCGAACAATGAAAAAAAAAAATCCTTTGCAGCCCTCGTAACCTATCACTATAAGGCTTTAATTTCTCTTCGCAGTTTAGTTAAAGTCTTAATTTGACAAATTTAATTAAGTTAAATTAGAAAACGGACGGTTAATGAAAAACCGTAGTAAGGTATCGGAAGAGGAAACATTCACTTAAATTGTCAGGAAATTAGCAAACGCTGAAAATAAACTCGTAGATATGTGGGGAGGGGGAGGGGATAAAAAAAATATTTCATGAGATTAATATAGCAAGTGTATCTAGACGAAAAATTAATAGAAATTTTTGGTAAAGAATTAATCTCGTGTTTGTATGTTTTTATTTCGTATGGCTTTATGTCGAAATTAATATTTTAAAGATTGGATGTTGACCTTTTTTTTGAGAATGACTATAATATCGCATTACTTAACAAGTGGGTAAGTGTGATCGAAGATCGCTCAAAGGGTTTCGTTTAATATTCCTTTCAAAACACTTTATCCTTTCTTCAATAAATTCAAACAAATTTCATTTAGCAAAAAAAAAAAAAAGTCATGTTTTTTATAAAGTAAAAATTTACCGGTCTATTTTTTCTTTTTTTCGAATATCTAAACCATTCCGATAGCGGTCTAAGCCCGCTATTATATTCTCTCACTGTAATATCTGTCATGCGGACTAAATGCGATATTTAAAAAAATAATAATTTCAAAATTAAACATGTTGTACACCTTCAAAATGTTAAAATATGCGAATATTTCCATAAACGGATTTTTATCATGATTCAATATGTTTATCAAACCCATATATTTACTATTCTCTATTACTCATATTGATACACGCTTTGTATTATTCTGAAACATTTGAAAAATCCGTTAAACTTCCGATATGACGTAAGATTTTCTTTTTAATTCTCTAATGACGTGATATTAATCTGTTTTGTGCACATACACATACTCATACTCCTTGTATTATTGAGAAATCTTTCCGTTTTATGTTTTATTACCACTAATGACGTCAATCAATTTTATTTCATATTAATCTTTTTAGCACTTTCCAACCTAGTTGAAAAGTGCTTATGACTTCGGTTTGTCTGGCCGGATGGCCGTCTGGCCGTGCTCTAACTCCCGTAAATATGCTCGGATTGCTCTGCAATTTTTATATGTTATTGTCGTTATCTATGGCACGTTCCCTATTTCAACTGAAGTGTGTAGCACTTATAGTTTTCTTACAGGGACACTCAAAAGAATTCCGTTACATTGCGGTCTATGGGGAAAAATCATTTGCGGTTTATTTTAAAAATGTTTCACTATTGTAAACGCATTGAAATTTATATAGATCACTAAGATGCATTAGAAGAAGCTTAATATGGAATAGTAGGTGTATAGCACTTAGAGTTACTTTACAGGGACAGTCAAAATAATTCCGTTACATTACGTCTATGGAGAAAAATCGTCTGCGGCTTATTTAAATAATGTTCCACTATTTTAAACGCATTGAAGTTTATATATATTACTAAGGTGCATTACAAGAGGCTTACTACAGAATAGTGTGTGTATAGCAGTCATCGTTCATTTACAGGGACACACAAAAGAATTCTCTACTGTCTGTTAACAATAATTCCTGGAAGTGCGTTTTAAGTTACTAAACGCGATTTTAATCTTAACTAGCTTTTTGTCTATTACGTGGTGTGTATAAATTCTGTAGATCCTATACAGGGCAGCACAAAAGTTCGCGAACACATTTCCGTTTATTGATAGAAACTCCAGAAGGAGAATTTAAACGGTGCTACGCGTTTCCTAACTAAACTAAAATTTAGCATCCTATGTATATATACAAATCTATAGATCATATACAGGGCTACATAAAAGTATTCGGATATTTTTCCGAATATTGTATATATTGAAAATTCCTGAAATTATGTTTTTAAATATGTTATGCGTTTTCCAAATTGTTTACTTAGATGTCATCTTTCAGCTTATTAAACGGTAATGATTTGTAAAATTATTTTAGAAGCGTTGGAAAGTGCTACATAATCTATGCTTCACGCATGATTTTTCGTTCTTGTTTTCAATTGGTGAAACTTTTTATTTCATTTTTCACGTGGAAATCGTCTGATAGAAAAATAATTATTGTAGAAAGATTTTCATCGTTGATTTTTAATTTTTGGCATCGGCTATAACAAAAAATGTTTCAATTTAATAGGAAAAGGCTGTTGGAATTTTGGTTTTTTATCTCTATTTATTAAAATAATACGAATTTTTCAAATTTTAATATTTTCAGCTCTTCACAGCTGATATTCTGATTTATACACACAGTTTCAACTCTATAAGTTACATAATTTTCGAGAATGGCTCTGTGACAGACAGACAACGGAGCGGGAGCAATAGAGTTTCGTGAGATGAACGAAACCCTAAAAATGATTAATCGGTTTTTAAAAGTAAATTTTAACTCCAGTAAAATATGCGGTTTGAATATGAAAAATAAGTAAAAATAATATTTAATTGAAAATAATTTATCTTGTTAAATAGTTCAAGAAAGAAAGTATGACCCTCCTTTAAATAAATAAATGAAAACAGAGATGGGGGGGGGGGGGGAGGGGAATGTAGTGTATTCTAATCTATGCATGTAAAAAGGTGAATTAAACTTTGTGCCTTTACATAAAAAATAAATGAACAACGTGAAATAGCACAAATAAAAATATATAAATTGGCAAACAGCTGTTTCGGAGCCCCTAAAGTTCCATCTGGCACTGATGATGGAGCGTTAGGGGCTCCGAAACAGCTGTTTGCCAATTTATATATTTTTATTAGTGCTATTTCACGTTGTTCATTTATGCTCCATGATCCTTAATTTTTGTTTTTTTAATATTCAAAGAATTTAAAATTAGCTAATAATATGCTGATAATATATAAAGTTGTATCTGATGATGGAGCTTTAGGGGCTCCGAAACAGCTGTTTGCCAATTTATATATTTTTATTTGTGCTATTTCACGTTGTTCATTTATGTTCCATGATTCTTAATTTTTGTTTTTTAATATTCAAAGAATTTAAAATTAGAGAATAATATGCTGATAATATACAGTAAACTCTGTCTAAGGCGGAATCAAACGGGACCGAGAAAATTTTCCGCCGTAGACAATATTCCGCCTTATGCAAAACAGCCAAAATAAATAAATAAAATATATATGCGCAAGTCCTATTTTTACGTTCGTAATCTTCAGTACAGTTTTTTAAATGAAATTATACGTCTTATTAAATTTATTATTAATCTCAAAAACATTATATGAATAATAAAATAAATAGTAGTATCAATGATAAATTTCTTCCATTTTAAAAGTTAATGAAAATCATTTACCTTAACAACTACTTCATACTTCACATAGTGGCATAGTAGTTTTTAAACAGTCGAAAAATAATCTTTTATCGATGCTTGTTTTGTCTTTCTTTTTACCAAGCATTTTTCAATAGCACATTGCAAGTCCGTTATTATGGGTATCAATTCTTCATTTTTTTGAGCAAGAAAAAAATTTTCGAGATACCTAATGCTTCTCAAGGCGTCTTGATACGTTTGGATTCCTCCATTGTCTTTATGGTTTTCATAATCGTGCTCATCTTCATTTTCACTAGCACTTTCCAAATCTTGATATCGCTGAATCAAAATGTCCACAGAAGTGTTAGCTTCAGTAGTACACACTATATTGTCAGCTGATACGTATTCTTCTTCATTAATTTTTTCATTGCTGTGAACACATTTTAAGTCATCTATTAGATTTTGTAACTCATTTTCTTCCAACTGGTCAACTGATTCATAACCATTTTCTGAAACAAAACCAGCTTTTCTAAAACAATGAACAATTTTTTCAGGCGACATTTCTGAACAGGATTTGGCAATCCATTTGACAGCATCTAAAACACTTATATTTTTTGCCATTTCGGTGGCAGAAGAGCAATTATCTAAAGACGCAATAATGAACCGCAAGAGATATTTTTTGTAATGGGTTTTCATCATTTTTATAACTCCTTGATCCATAGGTTGTGTTACTGCAGTAGTATTTGCGGGAAGAAATTGTAATTTTATATTCGATAGTTCGAAATTGGCGTGACAAGGTGCATTGTCGAGAAATAACAATTTTTTTCGATTTTCTTTGATCATACGGTTATTGAATTCAGTCAGCCATCCCTCCATTATGGCAGTCGACATCCAAGATTTTTTTTTTTTGAGATCTCCAAATCACAGGCAGTTTATTAATGTTCACATTCTTAAAACATCGCGGCTTTTGCGATTTTCCTATCACTAAGGGCTTTTCTAAACTGCCCTCCATATTCGAGCAAAGCAAAACAGTGACACGCTCTTTGAAGTTTTTACCACCGTGGCATTCACTTCCTCTTTTTGCAAGGGACTTAGTGGGCAACGCACGATAAAATAGTCCCGTTTCGTCGCAATTGTATATATCCTTAGCTTGATATCCTTCAATCAGTAGAGGAAAATTTATTTTCCATTCCTGAATTTCTTGGTCTGGGACGTCTTTCGACTCTCCGCAAACTTGCTTCATGGCAATATTGTGTCGATTAAGGAAACTCATTAACCATCCAGTAGAAGCCTTGAAATCCGCTTTACCTAATTTTTCGGCTATCTCTTTCGCCTTTTCAGGCAACAGTGTTCCAGGTATGGGCAAATTTTTAGCTCTAGCATTAGAAAACCATTCAAGTGATAATGCATCAATGTCTTCATTTTTCACAGCATCTTTTCGCTTTCTGTTGGATGATTTGCTTTCCAATTCCTTTTTCCAACTCTGTTCTTCTTTTTATAGCATCATAAATTTGTGTTTTACCGCATTTAAATTTAATACAAAGATCTTTTACAGAATAATTTTTTTCTTTCAATTTAATAACTTCTATTTTATCCCGCAGAGATAGCGTATTGAGTTTAGATTTTGAAGCCATTTTTTACTATCACTTAGTAATATCAGTAGACAATATAAAATGAGAAGAACAAATAACACGTGCAACGACCTCGTTTTCTGACCATGTGATTTATTGAAATAAAACATACGTCACTTCGAATTCATCTTCCATCCCCTTCCCCCTCTGAAACCACACCTCATACAGAATGTAAATGATTGTAGCTTCCCCCTCCCCGCCCTCTCCCTCTCACATTAGACAAAGAGTTATGGCGACCAAATGACTGATTGCACAATGATCAGAACTCAAAATCCGAAGCAAGCAAAAAAAGTGATATTCTTTCGTTAATACAATGAAAAAGAGAGAAATGTTATAGGGATTTTATTTTATCAATTTCTTTTTTTTGAATAATTAATTGAGATAAATGTAAAAAATGTACTTGGTATGATGCTTTTTCTTTCTTTTTTTAAGAGGAAAAACATTTTGCTTATATATGAGAAATAATGGAATAAAAAATTATTCCTTAAATATTTAAACATTTTCCGTTCTGATGAATCAACTTTATTAATCTATTACGAATGTTGAGCATTTGATGTATGTATATCAGTTTTGAAGTTTCATAAACCAAATGCCTTTCATTTTTTAACCTTTTTTTCCGTCTTATTCAAAATTTTGATTTCGATGGAACTTTAAAAACCCTTCCGTTTCCGCGTTAGGCAAATTCCGGCTTATGGAGCATGAATTAATGTTATTCCCTATGTGTTTGCCGGGACTTGAAAATTTTTCCGCGTTAGACAAAATTCCGGCTTACACAGAGTCCGCCTTAGACAGAATTCACTGTATAAAGTTGTATCATTTATGCGAGAAACGCTATTTATATTTTTATTAGAATGCAAAACACATTTCAATTCCTCTCATTTTTTTACTTGTTTTCTTTGTTTTTTCATTTTTTCCTTTTTTACGCGTATAATTAACCTAGCTGTCTTTATGTCTGCGTGTTACTACTGCGTGTTTCCTAAAAAATATCTTTAAAACGATTTTTTAGTTATACTTCGAAAGGATTTACTTCATAACTGCAATATTTAACATACGAAGTCAATTACCTAAAAACGTTTATTATCATAATTAATTTTTTTAAATATCATTTTAAAATTATTTACTTTTTTACTTTTTATTATTTTATCAGGATAAAGGGGATAAAAAATTATTACTTTATCAAGATCATTGTGGAATTTAATCCCATTGTAAAAATGTGTTTTATATTAGTTTAATTAAAAAAGTAAATAATTTAGAAAATCTATCATTATAAATGCAGAACGAACAAAAAAATATTTTGTAACTCTCATAACTTAAACCTGTAAGGGTTTAATTTTTCTTTGCAATTTAGAAACTTATTTATTAGACAGATTTATTAGATTTATTAGAAACTTAGTCTTAATTTAACAGATTTAATTAAGTTAAATTTCAAAACTGACGGTTAATGAAAAACCATTGTAGGATATCACAACAGGAAACATCGAATTGAATTGTCAGGAAATTCGCAAACGTTGGAAAAGCTAAACGCTAAAAAAGCAAATAACTAAGAAAATCCATCATTATAAATACCGAACGAATAAAAAAAAATCTTTTGTATCCCTCGTAAGTTATCCTTGTAAGGCTTTAATTTTTCTTCGCAGTTTAGTTAAAGTCTTAATTTCGCAGTTTTAATTAAGTTAAATTAACTCGCAGCTAAGGGACGAGAGGGGAGGAGGAGTAACAAGAAATAATTAATGAGATTAAAAACTGTGTATCTACACTAAAAGTTAAAAGAAATTTTCAATAAAGAATTTAGTGTGTTTTAGAAATGTTAAATTTACTTTTGTTAAATTTTCGATTTCTGATTTACAAGAATTTTCGTTAGCAATATTAGCTGTTTAGCCTGCATTGTGGTTTTATTTCAAAATTAATATTTTAAAGGTTGGATGTTGAACTTTTTTTACTTTCTTCTATCTGTAATCGAAAAAAGTATTGTAATAAAAAAAAATTTTCGACTTCTGGAGTTCGACGGATTTACACGTTTTAGGGGTCAGAGATCCCGAAAAATATGTTTACACACAATATCTGTCTGTCTGTTCATCTGTCCGTCCTCATTGTATCATCGAAAAGTGTATGAAGTTATGCATAGAATTGAACCAAATTTGATTTATTGATTTGTGACTATGTCCAGGATATTCTACTTGAATTTGGAGATATTCCGCAGGAAGAGGGCACTGCAATAGCAATTTTTCCAATGTTTTCATTATTGTATCATTGAAAAGAGTATGAAATTATGCATGATACGATTGAACCAAATTTCATTTATATGTTTTGGACTATGGCCGGCAGGTCCCAGTTCAATTTGGGGATATACCGCCGGAAGGCGACGTTGGGAGACGACGCTCAAAATCAACAGAGCCAAAAAATATTAATGTACCAAGATCATTGCAGATGTTAATCCTAATGTAAAATTATGGCTTTTTATTATTATTATTTTAATTAAAAAAGTAAATAACTTCTTCTTTTATATTCTTTTTTGGTCTGTTTTCTATGTTTTCTCTTTTCTCTTTTATTTTATTTTATGCATAATTAATCTAGCTGTCTTTATTTCTCAGAACAATGTATTATCTAGAAAATGTCTTCAAAAAGATTCATAACTGCAATATTTAACTTTACAAAGTCGATTTGACTCTAAAATGCATTTCAACTTAATTAAATTTTTCAAATATCATTTCTTTTATTATTATTGTTTACCTTTTTCACCCTTTTTTTTTATTTTATCAAGATCAACCGAGCCAAAAAATTTTAATATACCAAGATCATTACAGATTTAAACCCAATGTAAAATTATATATTTTTTTATTATCATTTTTGTAACTAAAAAAGTAAGTAATTAAAAGTAAGAAAACCCATCCTTATAAATACAGAATGTAAAAAGAATTCCTTTGTAGCTTTTGTAACCTAATTATGTGATATTTTAATTTTTTGAAGCAGTTTAATCAAAGTCTTTATTTAGTAAGTTTAGTACTGACGGTAAATTTAAAAAAAAAAAAAAAAAAAAAAAAAACAGTAGTGAGATATCGCAACAGGTAACATTGACTTAAGTTGATAGGGAATTAGTAAAAGCTGAAAATAAACGCATAGGTACAGTGTATAAAAATAAATAATTAATGAGATTAAAAAACGTGTATCTACATGAAAAGTTAATGGAAATTTTAGGTAAAGAATTAGGCTCGTGTTTGTATGTTTTTTTTTTTTTTTTTTTTTTTTTTTTACAAATATAAACTTTATTTTATTATTATTATTATTATTATTATTTTATTTATTTATTTATTTATTTGTTTGTAATTTAAAAATATTTTCGTTTAGATTTATAAGTTTAATAGTATTTATAATTATGTTACACAGACTCATAAATTAATATGGATGCTATAATCTATTTGCTTACGTTAGGTTTTACTTTATATATTTTTTCTGTTTCTATCTACGAAGGTTTTCCTTTATTATTATTATTATTATTATTATTATTATTATTATTATTTGAATACTAAAATGTGTAATAACAATCTATGCTAATGCACCATTTTCCGTTTTTGTAAAAACATAAAATGAAGTTTCAGTTTTTTTTTTAATTATTATTATTATTATAGGCTTAGAGTTTCTTCTTCTTTTCTTCTTCAGTTCTGTTTTCTCTCTCTCTTTCTCTACACCCCTCCCCCTTTTTTTATTATGTATGTTTTAAAGCAAAAGCATGTTAGTGAGAAACGCTGACATCATATTGACGGTGGAAATACACTGCAAAAAATAATTGTTGATTTTACAGTATAAAACTGGCACCCAGCTGCCAGTATTATACCGTAAAATTAACAGTATTAAACAGTAAAATAAGCAGTAATACGCTGCCGTGCAAGAAGTAATACGCTACCGCGCATGCGCGGTAGCGTATTACTGCTTGCACGGCAGCGTATTACTGCTTATTTTACTGTTTAATACTGTTAATTTTACGGTATAATACTGGCAGCTGGGTGCCAGTTTTATACTGTAAAATCAACAATTATTTTTTGCAGTGTATTTGACAAATTAATTTCGCTTTTACTTAACTTTTTTTTTTTTTTAAACTTCTAAAATCGCACAATTTAAATTTCTACACCGTCGAATAGGGGAGCAATATTCGTTTGAATGTTGTTTTAAAACTAGATCTCAATTTACTGCTTTTTTTTTTTTAAGACGTTTTCAAGCATAATTAAAAAATAATAATAAAAATCTATATCGCATGCAGCCCGATAAAGAGAGATTCAGTTGTTTGCAATTAAGATAAAATAGTTTAGCATTTGCTTCCGCCTAATATTCCATAATACAATTAAAACTTCACCAAAAATATATAAATAAATAAATAAAACACAAGTTTAACAGACATGTAGTCCAAATACGTGCTTAAATCGCTGAAACTATCAGAATCAAAACAGCTACTGTAAGTAGCGGGATCTTTGGCTATTAAAAATATTGGCATGGGGCTGTTACGAAAGTATCGCTTTTAATAAATTTCAAACCTTTATTTCAAGACATCATTGATATTTTTCATTGAAAAGTAAATTTTGTATTGATAGCGTGGTATCTACAAAAACATATTAAATGTAAAAAATCTATTAGAGTTTTTTAAAAATGGTATTGACCTATGTTCTGTAACCCGGGAAGCCCGGGTTGGATCCACTGACATAACTAATCTAATAATATTTATTTTTCACTTCTATGTTTTTCACTACTGACAAAAAAAAAAAAAAAAAAAAAAAAAAAAAAAAAAATTCAAAATGAAACTTTTAGAAATACTACCCAACCTTCTGTTTTATAACCACTATATTTAACTTATTTCACTACAAAACGTTTTCAACTTAATTAAATTTTTCAAATATCATTTTTTAAATTATATATATTTTTTTTTCTATAATATTTTTTTTTTTTTTTTTTTTTTACATTTTATTGTTTTATCAGGATCAAGGAAGTAAAGAAAATAATTTATGAATATCATTGTGAATTTTATTTCAATCGAAAAATTATGATTTTTATTATTTTAATTAAAAAAATAAATACTTAGAAAACCCATCTTTATAAATACACAATGTATATATGTATATTAAAAAAAAAAAAAAAAAAAAAAAAAAAAAAAAAAACTTTTGTAGCTAACGTATTCTATTGCTATAAGGCTTTCATTTTCCAACGCAGTTTAATTAAAGTCTTAGTTTAGCAAGTTTAAATAAATTAAATTGCTAAACTGACGGGTAATGAAAAACTGTACTAGTAAGATATCGCAACAGGAAACACCGACTTTAGTTGTTAGTAAATTAGCAAACGCTAAGGGAGGAGAGGGGAGCAGAAATAATTAATGAGATTAAAAATGGTGTAGCTAGAGGAAAAGTTAATAGAAATTTTCGGTAAAGAATTAAGCTGGCGTTTGTATGTTTTAAAAGTGTCAAATTTTGTTTCGTATTTTATTAATTTTCGATTTTTTTTTTTTTTTTTTTTTTTTTTTTGTTAGAGATATAAGCTGTCTGGCTTATAGTGTTAATTTTAAGCGCGTGATTTTGTTTCGAAATTAATATTTTAATGATTAGTTGTTGACTGCCTTTTGTTGACTGCTTCGTGTTACTTAAAAATGAATAATGGTTTTTAGTTCGAGTAAGAAATGCAGTTTACTCTTAAAAAAGAAATTAATGTTTAAACTTAATTAAAAATTTAATACTAAAAAAGTACATGTTCTTTAAATCTCAAACGAAATTTTTTTTTTTTTTTTTTTACTAATTAATAATTATAATATAATATTATACTAATAATTATAATCAAAGACAAAAAAATAAAATAATAATAATGATAATAAATAATAATGATATTTTAGTTTTTGTTTTGTTTCTACTTTTTTCTTCTTCAGTTCTGTTTTCGCTCTCCCCCCTCCCCCCCCCCTTTATCTATAACTAATTTAGTAATTATTTATTTCTCCCAACTATGTATTCTCTAGCAAACGTCTTCAAAGGAAACCTGTAAAAACACTGTCCACAATTCTGTTTCATAACTGCTATATTTAACTTACGAAGGCAATTTCGCTACAAAACGTCTTTAAACTTAATTAAATTTTTCAAATATCATTTTTAAAATTTTTTATTTTTTTACTTTTTATTGTTTTATCAAGATCAAAGAATTCAAAAAATATTAATTTATCAATATCATTGTAGATTTTTATCCCATCTTAAAATTATTTTTTATCATTTTAATTAAAAAAAAGGTAAATAACTTAGAAAACCCATCCTAATAAATATAGAATGTGAGAAAAAATTATTTTGTAGCTTTCATACCCTATTGCTGCGAGGCTTTCATTTTCCAACGCAGTTTAATTAAAATGTTACTTTAACAAGTTTAATTAAGTTAAATTAGAAAACTGACGGGTAATGAAAAACTGTAGTAAAATATCGCAATAGGTAACACTGACTTTAGTTGTCAGTAAATTAGCAAATGCTGGGGGAAGGGGGGGGGGGGACAGAAATAATTAATGAGATGAACAACTGTATATCTAGAGGAAAGTTAATAGAAATTTTTGGTAAAGAATTAAGCTCACGTTTGTATGTTTTAAAAATATCACATTTTCTTTTTCACTTTCGATTTTTTATTTAAAAATGTTTTCTTTGGAGATATAAGCTGTCTGGCTTAGAGTGTTAATTGTAGGCGCGTGATTTTGTTTTAAAATTAATATTTTAAAGATTAGTTGTTGACCCTTTTCGAAAATGATTGCTTCGTGTTCCTTAAAAATGAATAATGGTTTTTAATTCGAGTAAGAAATGCAGTGTACTTCGAATAAAGAAATTAATAATAATGTTTAATCTTAATTAAAAATTTAATACTGAAATATTTAATGAAGGGTAGTATGAACTCATTTTAAATAATGACCATTAAACCTATTAAAAAAATTACATGTTCCTTAAATCAAAAAAAAATTTTTTTTTTTTTTTGCTAATTAATAATTATAATATAATATTACTAATTATTATAACCAAACACGAAAAAAAAAAAGAAAAAGAAAGAAAGAAATTGTAATATAATAATAATTTTTGTTTGGTTTCTACATCTTTTCTTCTTCAGTTCTTCTCCCCCCCCCCCATCCCCTTTACATATAACTAATCTAGTAATATTTATTTCTCACAACTAATGTATTCTGTAACAAATGCCTATCAAACCGAAACTTCTAGAAATACAGTACAAAGTTCTGTTTCATAACTACTATATTTTACTTACCGAGTCAATTTCACTACAAAACGTCTTTCAACGTAATTAAATTTTTTCAAATATCCTTTTTTTTTAATTATTTAGTTTTTTACATTTTATTTTTTTATCAGGATCAAGGGAGTCAAAAAAATATTAATTTATAAATATAATTGTGGATTTTAATTCCATCACAAAATTATGTTTTTTTATTATTTTAATTAAAAAAGTAAATAACTTAGAAAACCCATCCTTATAAATACAGAATGTGAAAAAAATATATATATTATTTTGCAGCTTTCATACCCTATTGCTGTGAGGCTTTCATTTTCCAACGCAGTTTAATTAAAATCTTACTTTAACAAGTTTAATTAAGTTAAATTAGAAAACTGACGGGTAATAAAAAACTGTAGTAAGATATCGCAACAGGTAACACTGATTTTAGTTGTCAGTAAATTAGCAAATGCTGGGGGAAGGGGGGGGACAGATATAATTAATGAGATGAACAACTGTATATCTAGACGAAAGTTAATAGAAATTTTATGTAAAGAATTAAACTCACGTTTGTATGTTTTAAAAATGTCAGATTTTCTTTTTCACTTCCTATTTTTTATTTTAAAATATTTTTGTTAGAGATATAGGCTATCTGGCTTAGAGTGTTAATCGTAGGCGCGTGATTTTGTTTCGAAATTAATATTTTAAAGATTAGTTGTTGACCCTTAGCGAAAATGATTGCTTCGTGTTCCTTAAAAATGAATAATGGTTTTTAATTCGAGTAAGAAATGCAGTTTACATTTAAAAAAGAAATTAATAATAATGTTTAAACTTAATTAAAAATTTAATACTGAAATATTTCGTGAAGGGGCGTGTGAACTCGTTTTAAATAATGACCATTAAGCCCATTAAAAAACATGTTCCTTAAATCTAAAAAAAAAAAAATTTTTTTTTTGCTAATTAATAATTAAAATATATTATACTTATTATACTAATATTATAATATTATATACTAATATACCAATACTAATAATATATATATTATATACTAATTACACTAATATTATATACTAATACTAGTATATAACCCCGTCAAAAATGACGGATTATTGATCTCCGTTTCATTTTCATAATTACTTCATACAAACAAACAGGAGGAAGGTTTTATTATTGAAAGATTTGTATTGTAGAAAAGTACATTTTAAAAATGACAAATGATTTCTACAAATAAAAATGATGAGGATATATATATATATATATATATATATATATATATATATATATATATATATAAACTTATTGCAAAAATTAACCATTGAAACAGAAATAACTGACCAAATATATATATATATATATATATATATATATATTATATATAATATATATATATATATATATATATATATATATATATATATATATATATATATATTTTTTTTTTTTTTTTTTTTTTTTACTTAGTATTAAATTTCTGAAATAGTTCAACGATTGGACAAAACGTTCAAATTAAATATTAATAAATAACCTTGTGCGAAAGTTTTTGTAAAAAAGTGTTATCAATGAGTTTCTAAACAGCTTGATTCACCACATAACTCATTGTTTGATTACATAAGCAAAATTAAATGCAAATTACGCGGTACTATGTATTCCTTATATTTTAATTATGTATATAAATAATCATTTTATTTATGATGGAAGCGAAATTTTAAAATCCGCCGAAAGATGGCGTCAATATACTGGATTGATCACTTCAAAGCCTCACTACGACAGAAATTACCGCTCTTTCTGAAAAAGAAAAAAAAAATTACAGAAATGTTGTTATACATGTTTTATATGAAATAGCTTTTGAAGGTTTTAAACTAAATAAAAATATTTAAAAGCTTTAATATTTCTTTGATTAGTTTATACTGTAACTTTCATGGAATAAATGAGACGATATTTTGGCTTGACTGATGTTGTTTGCAGATATTTGTATCCTTAAATTTTCTTTAGAAGTTTAAACCTACATCAAAAAAATATTAGTTATTGCTAAAAAATATTAAGAGTGCAGTGTGAAATCCTCGCAAATGTCTACTGGTATATATTATTTATGTTGTCAACATCTCTTTTTCTACACTTTTACAAAACGCACAACAATAAATGATGTACCATTCCAAAGTTTTTTGAACTGACTTCTGACAAAGTATACTTACATTTCGTTAAAATATCTTTTTTGATTATAAATTGCAGTTAATTAAAAATTAAATCTGCATTGTTTTCCAAAATGAAATGAAAGGTTTTACTCAAATCAATGTTGGTACAAAAATAAAATACAGCAGTATATCGCGCTCAACAATTATTAAAGAAAAAAAAAAGAATTAGAACAAAAAAGATAAAGTGGACGTCTTTGCACGGGTTTATTAGGTGCGTTCATAATTATATAAATATGTAGCACCTATAGTCGTCGTCTGGTTCGTCCATCTGTTCACATATAACAGCGCAAAAACTACCCAATTGAATGGTTTGAAATTTAATATAGTATATAATAGTTACAGAATTTTGTGGAGTTATTTAAAATTTTATTAAAATTTTCAAAATCCACCGCCAGATGGCACCACTATACTGAATAGATCACCTCAAATCCTCGCTACGAAAGAAGTCACCGCTATTTCTGAAAAAATGTGTTTACAGAAACATTGATATTCATGTTTTATATGAAATAGTTTTTGAAGGTTTTAAAAAAAATTAAAAGATTTAAAAGATTTAATAAGCTTTTACAAATATTTTAACAGCAGAATCGGATTTGAAGCTTTCAAAGAGTCGTTCATTTGTGAATCATTTGAATTTGTGATGCTGAATGGCAACAATGTTCGTTTGTTTATAGTTGGGATTCCGATTTTTAATCTGGATTTTTAATCTGGATTTTTAATTAAGAACTTAAAACATTATAATAGTATATGATATACATGTTTTATAGAAAAATATGCTGAACAGACATGATTTCAATTCAAGTAAAGAATATTATCATTTAGCTGTGATATGTTACACAGGTTTTTCATTAAGCCTAACATGGCGTTTAACTATGGTCGATTCGCAAACCAGAGTGGTCGTACCCGGAACCGTTACAGACACTTTCTTGTCTTTGAATTTTATTATAAGTAAGAAAGATACCAATACTAATAATATATATATTATATACTAATTATACTAATTATATTATACTAATAATATTATACTAATTATTATAACCAAAGACAAAAAAAAAAGAAATAGTAATTTAATAATAATAATAATTATAATTTTTGTTTGGTTTCTACTTCTTTTCTTATTCAGTTCTGTTTTCTCCCCCCCCCCCCCCTTTTATAACTAATCTAGTAATATTTATTTCTCACAACTATATATTCTCTAACAAACGCCTATCAAAACGAAAGTTCTAGAAATACTGCCCAAAGTTTCTTAACTGTTCATAACTACTATATTTTACTTACCGAGTCAATTTCGCTACCAAACGTCTTTCAACGTAATTAAATTTTTCAAATATCCTTTTTTTAATTATTTACTTTTTTACATTTTATTGTTTTATCAGGATCAAGGGAGTCAAAAAATATTAATTTATGAATATCATTGTAGATTTTAATTCCATCGAAAAATTATGGTTTTTTTTTTAATCATTTTAATTAAAAAAGTAAATAACTTAGAAAACCCATCCTTATAAAGACAACATATACATATATATATATATATATATAAACCTTTTGTAGCTTTCGTACTCTATCGCTGTCGTGCTTTAATTTTCCAACGCAGTTTAATTAAAGTCTTAGTTTAGCAAGTTTAATTAAGTTAAATTACAAAACTGACGGGTAATGAAAAACCGTAGTAAGATATCACAACAGGTAACACTGATTTTAGTTGTCAGTAAATTAGCAAACTCTGGGGAGGGGGGGGGGAGTTAAACAGAAATAATTATTGAGATTAAAAACTGCGTATGTAGAGGAAAAGTTAATAGAAATTTTCGGTAAAAAGCTCACGTTTGTATGTTTTTAAAATGTCAGAATTTCTCTTTAACTTTAGATTTTTTTTTCTTAAAAAATATTTTCTTCAGAGATATAAGTTGTCTGGCTTAGAGTGTTAATTTTAGACGCGTGATTTTGTTTTGAAATTAGTATTTTAAAAATTAGTTGTTGACCTCTTTTCGAAAATGACTGCTTCGAGTTACTTAAAAATAGAATAGAATGGTTTTTAATTCGAGTAAGAAAAGTACTTTAAAAAAAATATTAATAATAATGTTTCAACTTAATTAAAAATTTAATACTGAAATAGTTTGAGAAGGGGTGTATGAACTCGTTTTAAATAATGACCAACAAACCTTTAAAAAAGCTACATGTTCCTCAGATCTCGAAGGAAACTGATTTTTTAAAATAAAAAACAATTAAATAAAAGCATTAAAGTTGGACGTTACACCGTTGATTAATAATCAAATTAAAAATATAATCAGTATAAAATTGTACTTATTTTTTGATAGAAGGAGTGTAAAATAGAGAAATTACACTGCAAAAAAAAAAAAAAAAAAAAAATGTTGATTTTACAGTATAATACTGGGGCCCTAGCTGCCAGTATTATACCGTACAATTAACAGTAATAAACAGTAAAATAAGCAGTACTACGCTACCGCACATGCGCCGAGGTAAACAAAAAGTTAAGAGGTAACATAAAATCACACTCAGGAATTCTTTTGTTTTATTTTTTCATATTTTACCTATTTCTTCATTTCACTTCACACAATCAACTTCTCATTGAGCAAGCATAAAAGAATCGAATAAATTAACTAACTGAGCTTAAAATATATTTAAAAGATTTAAAATAACTGAACTGCAGTAAACCCCAAAAGAAGGAGTTAATTTTAAATAGTTCGCATTTCAATTAATAGAACAATCTTTAATATAACTTTGAGGTCAACGAAAAATTGAGAGGTAACATAAATCACACTGGGGAATTCTTTGTTTAACCTTTCAACTTCTTATTAAATCTCAATCAACTTCTTCTTGAGCAAGCATTCTTAGCAAGGCGCTTTATGCGCTGAGGCTAACACAGGAAACCCGTACTAGGTAGTGGTTTAGAACGTATGCTCCAAGAACAAATGGTATGTCTGTTTAAAACCGATAAAGTGAGTTGATGATTCATTTCATGTTCGATTGCGCCATTTTCTTTTCTTTTCTTTTTTTCTTTTATCATTTCCGCTCAAGTGCGTCTGATAAGGTAACTACAAATCTATTAAAGGAAAATGTTTTAAATTTTCCTTTGTTTTCTCTTTTAAAAAGGATAAAAAATGTTGCGCATTTTAGTAATAAAATTTGTTTATAAACTTTAAGATTCCACTTCAAAAACGTAAAAAGTATAAAGGAAATTTATACCCTTCCATGATCAGAATTTAGAATGATAGAAAACGATGTACTAAACTTGCAAATTCATCCTTTAAATAGCTGAATTGCATTAAAAAAATGAAAGGACAAGCAGGGGTTAATTTTAACTAATTTACATTTCAATTAATAAAATAGCCTTTGATCTAGCTCAAAGGTCAACTAGGAGTTGAGAGGTAACATAAATCACACTCGGGAATTCTTGATTGTTTTTGTTCTATTTCTTCACATTCTATCCTTTTCTTCATTTCACTTCGCTCAATCACCTTCTTATCGTACGCACATTCCAAACAAGGCTCTACATGCGCTCAGGACAAGCCAACACAGAAAACCCGTAGAAGTTTTAAGAACGTGTGCTCTAAGAACAAGTGGCATTTCTGTTTAAAACCGATAAAGCGAGTTGATGATTCATGTTCTATTTCGCCATTTTCTTTTTTTTACCATTTTTGTTTTCGCTCCCTTTTATTCTCCACTTCGTTTAAATACGTCAATCGGGGTTCGAAAAGGAAAGAGAGATTAGCTTCGTTCCAGGATTCGTTAACCTCTCTTAAAAGTTGCTAGGAGAGCATTTTGAAGTGTCAGGATAAAAAATGACAAGTAGGTTTTGACGGCCATTTTGATGCAACAGTATGTTTGAATGATGTAACGATGCAAATGGTGTTTAGGAAGGGGCAACATTTCTAAGTTTGAAAATGGGAATAACGATTTTTGTTTAAATAAATGCAGTAGAGCTTCGATTGTCCAAGGTAACTGGAACCGTAAGTAACTCGAATAACTGAAAGCTTGGTTTAAAGGCTAAATTTAATCTTCTTTTTTTTTTTTTAATATATATATATTGTAACAAAAATGTTCATAAAAATTTAAATAAGATAAACTGAATGAACAATTACGAAATTTTGAAATTATGTCAATTTTTTCACATGCATTTTTATGAGACATTATTATTATTATTTTATTTTTTATTTTTTTAGAGAATTATTTTATTTTTTTTTGTTGCCCCATTTGTTGATAGCTTTTTAATTGTTATCTGATATTTTTTGCAGCAAAATTAATTTTAGTAAAATTTTGAACTCTTAATACTCGATGTTTAATGCATTGCCTCTCCATACATCCTCACTTACTTACGTAAATCCATCCATCTTGTATGATGACATCGTTAAAGAATAATAATAAAAATAATTTTTTGGCAACGGGACGAAACTTCACCTTTGACTGAATAAAGTATTCGCCTGTTTTTAAATCAAGGGAAGTTGGTAAAAATACTTTATTAGCCACACACAGGGTGGCTTATTCTTTCAATCTCTATCATTTTTCATGTTCATGAAAAGTCACAGCAATCCATCGTTGCCACAGATTAATCTCGGAAAATGAAACATTTGAAGTTACTTAAAAAATTAATAACTCGAAAAGTATTTGTCACAAAATTGTTTTACAAACTGCGTTAGAATGGTAAAAAATTGTATTTTTCTTGATATAAATTTCAAATCTAATGATTATGTTGTTTTTCAAATATTAGATTTAAAAAATTACAAAACTTCACAATGGAGTACCGTAGCGAAACTTTTACGCGTAAAAAGATAATGATAAAGGCATTGTGGCTCGACATGTATCGTGTATACTGGCCATAGCATGAGTAACGAATTATAGTAAACTTATTATTCTGTTAAAATATAAAAGTGAATTATGTATATACATTTTTAAAAAATAAAGAAAAACATTTTATCACTAACATCAACAAATTTTTTTCTTCTATTTATTCCCTTATTCCAAAGATATCGTTTTATCGTCTGCTGCCATAGCAACATGAATTAAATTTAACAGGGGAATTTTTATTTGTTATTTAGATATTTTAAAATTGTTTGTTGTCATTGCGTTTTTATTCTGAGTTACAGCTAGTTTATTTATTTTTTAAATAAAAGCCGTGTCTGCTATATTCGGCCTTATAGCAGAATTTTCCCCTCTTGTGTTTTTTTCTTCTTTTATAGCTGCTTGATTAATAATGGAAAATTCCAGCAAAGTCTTTTGAATAATTTGTGTATTTATGGAATTGGAACTAATAAAACATTTTTAGCAATAAACATGGTCATTTAATAGTTCTACGGGAAAAAAAGGAAAGTGAGAAAGAAGGAAAAAAAGAACACATTTCTCCCTATAGTGATATTTCTAATGGCATGACAATATGTGAAATCTCGATCTGTGTAATATTCAGTTTAATCTGAAAACAATGATTAAAGATTATTTTTTTTGGAAATGGGACGAAATTTTACATTTGACTGAACAAAATATTTCGCCTGTTTTTAAATCAAAGGAAATTGGCAAAAATTCTTTCTTTCTTTCCTTTTTTTTTTTATATATGTAATTGGTTTAATAGCAGAAAATTTCATCAAAGAGTTTTTGCATGTATGTGTATTAATTGAACTAGAACTAATCAAACATTTTTGACAATAAACAGGATTCTTAATTTCAATTAATAGTTCTACTGAAAAAAGGAGAATGAAAACATATTTACCTCTACCAAGGGATTATAGGTTAATTTCTAATGGCATGAAAATCTATGAAACTTTGAAAATAGCTTAAACAACTCAAGATTATTCTGTGTAATTTTCACTTTCACCTAAAAACAATGATTTTTTTTTTTTTTTTTTAAATAATTGGGACGAAATTCTATCTTCGACTGAATAAAATATTTCGCCAGTTTTTATATCAAAAGAAATTGCAAAATACTTTCCTTTTACTTACCCATCATACGTAGTATAGGGTAAGTCTTGTAATCGTTTTGAAAATCGAAATTTTTTTTTGACGGATTTACACGTTTCAGACACTGGAGATTCCGAAAAACATATTTTTAGAAAAAAAAAAAAAAAAAAAAAGCCGTCCGTCTGTGTGTCTATGTGTCTGTAAACGCTCTATCTCCCGAAAAAATTGAGATAGAGACTTGTAATTTGGTATGTACGTAGTATGTAATAATGGGAAGAAGCCTATTTCATTTCAATAGCCTCGATTAACCGGAACAATTTTTTTCGGACTCTCGAAATATTCGTTCTGATGAAAGGTATATAAAAATTTTCGAAATTGTTTATTTTAAGAAATGTATATAAAAGACAATAAAAAAACATAAATTTTGCATAAAGCTTGAAGTCGATCGGATAATGAGTTGCCGAGATATTTGGAATCCTATTTTCCACACTCTTCGATTTTTCACGACCCTGTATTTCATCCAAATTTCACTTCAAAGATATATTTTAATTGGAAATTTGACGCTTAATCAGATGCAATGAACCGCTAGTTAATAGGATTATTATTTTTGGAGTTATAAGGATGTTTCTTTCAAGCAATTCAGTAATCGAGCCTTTAAAGTTTTTAACGTCATCAAGCCACTATTTTATTTGAATTGCAATGCATTTTATAAGTAGTTTACACATTTTTATTTTAATATTTTACATTATGCATATCCATGATGGGTAAGTATTACGGTGACCCCCAACGACTAATTTTCTTTTACTTTGATATATTCTTTATTAATAGCGGAAATTTTCAGTTGGAACTTTTCCCGAGTCTATATCCGCCGGATTTGTCCAAGATAGCTCAGTTGATAGAGCGTTGCAGCTAAGGCCGAAGGGCCCTGGTTCAAATCTTGTTCAGGGCACTTTATCACTTAGTTGGAAAATTACAACTCGCACGATTTGTTTACAAAAAATAATGAAGCCTATAAATGCTATGCATACCATATTTTGTAGTCGACATTCTTTTGTAGTATATCTTATCATGCAACAATTTTGTGGTTTTCTAAATTTTATGAACGATTAGATAGACAAACTGAAGACATAAACACTTTATAACAATGTTGATTTCTTTTTAAAAAGATTATTATTATTGTTTTAATAGCAATAAAGAAATATTAGTTTTGACTGCATAAAATAGTTCCTTTGTTTTTAAATCATTTGAAGTTGACATTTTTTTTAATCTGCTTTATTATTATCCGAAATTTTTTATGAGTTTATGTAATTATGGAACTGGAACAAATTAAACTTTTTGAGGCGATAAATATAATTACATTTTAGTTAATAGTTCTCCTAAAAAAGAACCCCCCCCCCCCCCTATTTGACATCTCTAATGGCATAATATCCTACAAAACCGCATAAATAGCTTAGAAAAATGTAACAACATTCTGTACAATATCCAGTTTCATTAGATATCAGTAATTAAACAGTCTCAGCCCAAAACTTTTAATTTCATTAATTGCTTTTATAACATCGGCAGACAGATAGATAGATAAACTGGAGTCTGAAACGCATTTGAACAATATTTGAAAATGTTATTAAATATTATTGTCTTGGCAATGGAAAGAAATTTCAGTTTTTATTGCATAAAATATCAAATCGGAAGCAATTGCCAAAATAAATATATTTCGTTTTTACATCTGCTTGATTAATAGCAGTAAGTTTCACTTAGGATTTTTGATGAGCATTTATATCTATTCATGGAGCTGGAATTAATCAAACTTTTTTGAGGCAATAAACATAATTGCACCTGTCATTAATTCTACTCAAAAAAGAAAACTCTATCTAGGGACATATCTAATGATATGACATTCTCGAAAATGGTTTAGAACAAAGTAAAAACATTCTACACTATATCCAATTTCTTCTGAAATCATTGATTAAACAGTCTCAATTTAATTTCATTAATTGCTTTTATAACATCGGCAGACAAACAGCAAACTCCGTGTTGAATTCAGAGGGTGGCCCAGAGTTCCGTCCCCCCCCCCCCCCCCACCCGGGAGAATAGAAATGTCCACTTTGAAAATTATATTAAAGGTTATTATTATTATTGTTATTGGCAATGGAATGAAATTTCAAATTTTTTGGCTTCCTAAAATATCAAATGATAAAAAAAAAAATGCCAAAATAAATAAAGTTCTTTTTTACATCATCGGCTTGATTAATAGCAGTAAGTTTCAGTTGAAATTTTTGATGAGTCTATTTGCTCATGGAACTGGAACTATAATGAAATATATTTGAGCTATGTTTGGGGGGAAATGTTATTAAAAGTTATTAGTATTGTTATTTGCAATAGAACAAAATTTTAATTTTGGCTGCCTAAAATATGAAATCAAAAGAAATTGCCCAAATAAATAAAGTTCTTTTTTACATCTGCTTAATTAATAGCAGTAAGTTTCAGTTGAGATTTTTGACGAGTCTATTTGCTCATGGAACTGGAACTATAATGAAATATATTTGAGATATGTTTGGGGGGAAATGTTATTAAAGGTTATTAGTATTGTTATTTGCAATAGAACAAAATTTTAATTTTGGCTGCCTAAAATACCAAATAAAAAAAATTGCCAAAATAAATAAGGGTTTTTTTACATCTGCTTGATTAATAGCAGTAAGTTTCAGTTGAGATTTTTGACGAGTCTATTTGCTCATGGAACTGGAACTAATGGAACATATTTGAGCTACGTTTGAAAATGTTATTAAAGGTTATTAGTAATGTTATTTACAATAGAACAAAATTTAAATTTTGGCTGCCTAAAATATCAAATAAAAAAATTGCCAAAATAAATAAAGTTTTTTTTTACATCTGATTGATTAATAGCAGTAAGTTTCAGTTGAGATTTTTGACGAGTCTATTTGCTCATGGAACTGGAACTAATGGAACATATTTGAGCTACGTTTGAAAATGTTATTAAAGGTTATTAGTAATGTTATTTACAATAGAACAAAATTTTAATTTTGGCTGTGTTGTGGTGTTTTGGGGTTCTTTCTAAAACACAACTTACTTAAACTTAAAAAGCTCATTTATTACTCAATCTTCACTTGACAATTAAATATTTAGAAAAAAAATAAGTATACCCTGATTAGCTCCACTGAAATCTGTTGCCATGGAAAAGGTAGCAAATTATATTAAACTAATCAAAATATCAAAACTTAAGAATCCGAATAGGTTAATACAACAATGATAATTTTGAACTCATCATTTTAAGACAATATTAAATGTAGTAAGGGGCAACAGATTTCTAAATCAAGTAACATACTGGATTGCATAAAGAACACCCAACTCCACTCCAACCCGATCAAGCTCAAATCTCCATACACATTAAATTAACAAAAGTGTAATCATCATATAATTTGGAAAAATGCAGACAACCTGAAATTCCTCCAATATGAGGACCAAAAGGGGAAAGAGTTAAATCCGTTAATAGAATAGGGATATGATGATGTACTAAAATTTTAGAACAACCATAGAGATTCTGAACAAGATCCGATCGGTTAACCAAGAATCGTATAGTGGTGAAAAATAATTGGATATATATATATATATTTTTTTTTTTTTTTTTTTTTACTTTTTAAAATAAAACAATTTTGGTGTATATTTTAGAAAAACAATGTTTCTGAAAGAGGAGAGTTAAAGCTTAATTTAACATTTTATGAAATTAAATTTAATATTACTGTTTCACTTATTAATCTATCCATCCTTAAATCAAGATCAAAAATACGATTGTATAACATTGAGTGAACTTCAATTTATGTTCATTAAAACAGTCAGTTATGAATTTAAACTTAAGAAATTTTAAAGTCCTAATTTAATAAAGTTGAATTTTCTCTCCCTTTTTTTTTTTTTTATTACTCACAGAAAGGTTAGGCCATTCTTATAGGTCTACTGTGAATATAAAAAATTAATTATTTAGAGATTTATACAAAGAAAAACATACCATCTTTAATAATAAACAAAAAAAAACACAATTTATTTGAACATTTAAAATAATGAAGCAACTAATTTATCAAAAATAATCTTAATAAAACAATATAACAGCTGATCTTTTAAGTTGAAACCACTCACTGGTTACTTTTAAATTACACATCATATTTTTAAAATTATCATCACATTACCATTTAATGGTCGTTCAAACATACAAACATTATATATTAACCTACAGACTATTTCTGTTCATAATGTTTATTCTTATTGAAATTATCCAAAGATATTAATTTCACTTTTAAACTCTGGTATAGCAAACATATTTTTTTTTTTTTTTTTTTTTTTTTTTTTTTTTAAAGAGGTACAAATAAATAAGAAGAAAAACTATGCAAATAGTACTTACAACAGGTAGAGAGTTCTACAATTTTAGTCAATGGGCACTTAGGAGCATTTCGTCCTTTTTCAAAATCTGATGAAGCACTTAAGCTGGAGTATACAGGCTGGGGAAAAATTCAGACAATACCCATGTGGTTTCAAGCTAACATTCATCAATCCTCTCATCTCACTGCATCACTTGCCATCAACTACTAGGTCCATCATCTAGTCCGGAGGGGAAAATCGTTCTACGGTCCAGAACTTCACCGTCGGAGTCAGTAATTTCACCTTCCTGAAGCATGTGTTTTATTCGAAGATAGCCATCACCGTAACTCAGAACACTACGACTTCTAACGACCGTTTAGTTCAATATCTATGATCACTTCTGATGGTTAAGAAGTCATAATCTTGGAGCGCCACTACGCCCAAAAAAAAACGGGCTACACATATCTTCTTCTTAATTTCTCGTTAACAGTTATAGATCCGCAATTCGAAAATGCCCTTATTGCCTCTTTTGATCATAACATCATGATTTAGGATAGTTAATGTAGGGCCATCAATGCCCCACTCTCAAAAAAAAAATCTTCCAGAAACCTGTCCGCCTTCAACAACTTCGCGATCCAGCCCACAGGCCAATCTTCGAGCCCCGTAATAAGTCGAATTTTTTTTACGAGTCAAACGACAGGTCTCTTGGCCAAGCAACAAGTGTCGTAAACATTCATTCTCCCGCGCTGCTTGAAAAACGGGACCGATCCACTCTGCCAGGGGTACGGGAATGGAAACAAAAGGAAAAATGGACTCTTCGTGAAGACTACAGCTTGCCGCTCCACTCTGCCGGCCGCTTCATGGGGGAAGGAAGCCATGCATCACCCCCATGGCGTGTGCTGAAGGGGTGTCCTGTTAGCCTCTGTTTACATGGGCGCCAGCTATCCGCCTGATAGCAGAGCCAATTGAAGCCTGTCGTAAACTTACAAAGCCTAATTGCGTATATAGTACACTCATAAGATAACGTAATTCTTATACAGGGCGGTCGGTCATTCTTATATCAAAATCAGACTAGATGACTCCAAATTTTCCACCTGTGCGGTCTTTAACTGACAAAACATCCCTCCCTTGCTGTCTGCTTTTCGTATTTGAAAACAGGAAGCAAAGCTAGACTATAAACGTTGAATTTACTTTGCAAAAAGAAAAAGAAAGAAGAAAAAATAAAAACTGATTTTATTATTATTATTACAATTACTTTTATTTATTTAAATTTTTATTAGAAACAGAAAAAAAGAGTGCTTTTAAATAAATGTTGAGAAAGTGATTTAAATAATTAATGTAGATTAAAAAAAAAAAAAATTTGTTGAAACCAACCGTAACAAGATTGCTCCCCCCGGCTAATTAAAAAAAAATTTTTTTTTGAGAAAACAAATTATTTATTTGAAAGGTAACTGGGTACCACATGGCATGCTGGGACCTCAACACTGAAAAAACTGACCCACAAACACAGATCATACATCGATCCGGGACGGGATCCAGAGAGTTCACCGCTGAAATACCACCCTGACAATATATTCCGGATATATACAACCAGAGCTCGCACATCCGTAGAAACCATTACCTAAAATATTACCTGAAACATGACCATAAAAGAGTACTACCAGAGGAGGGACCACAAGGCTGATTTTACCACTAAAATGACCAAGATATTTTCTGCACCTGTAAAAGAACACATGTTCCACCTGACTGTGAAACCTCACTTCCCTACTACTGTCATTCCTACGCATAACTGCATCCTTCCTGAGACTTCTGGCAACAGAACTGTAAACAATACATAAATTGAATTTTGAGAAAAAAAAATTAGCCGAAAAAGAAGAGAAGTGCCCACTGATTAATTGTCATTATACTGCTTATATACATAACTTCAATAATTGGCATCACAGTATATTACAACACTATCTATTAATGTAAATAAGTACTAGTAATATCATAGTTACAACACTGTAAATGTCAATGAAATTTGTAAAACACATATTAATTCTATTATACAAAAATACACAAGAGCAACTGGTGACACACAAAAAAAAATATATACATATACATCTGTAAGACACAAATTATGGTATCACAGACCATGTTAGAGAATTACGCACACAATTGTAACAATTTTATATGAGAACACATGTTTGTTTTCGAACACAGTCTAATGATTCGGGATATTATGTAGATTTTACAAATGCACGTACAAGTAATGTGCATGGGAAAGAGTATCTCTGCCTCTGTGCTACTTATAGCAAAAAGCAGTTTCGGGCCTTTGGGCACAACAGGGAAAACATTCCACAAAATAAAATAAAAAACAGGGGTGGTGACATATATCACCAGGAAGGAAAACACACATTCCACAAAAATAGGAAGTAGAATAAATAAAATAGTTAATTTTAGCACTTTTAGCCACACATAACAACATACAGGCATGTACATGAGACAGTATGTACTAGAAAAAGAAAAAGGGCCCACACTCCTTAAAGTTTAAGCTCAAATAAAACCACAAACTGTATAGTAAATAATAAATCTATCTAGTTAAAATGTAGAAATTAAAGTAAACACATACTTAAAAAGTTATATACAAAACACTGATGCATTAAAAAAAACAGAACTAAACAGATCTACCTCGGCAAAAGGGCATACAAAACACAATATCCTAAAAAAATTTTAAAGTAACAAAAATTACATTCGTTTCTTTTTTTTTTTTTGCAAAAATATACCCAAAATCTACGAAAACGGTGTGCGGACGGGTATATACCACATAATCTACCATAAAACAGACAAAAACCTTAAGTATAGGCATAAAAAGGGTTAAAAATGCCTACATGAAAGTATCAACACACAACCAAAACAAACCTTTAATATGCTAGAAAAACTAAGTTCCGTTTTAAAAATGTCAAAAAAAATATAATTAAATATACATACACATTAACTAAACTACAAATAAATACAAATAAACAAGGTAAAATTGATAAAAATGCCTGAATAACGAAAAAAGGTAGTTAGTATTTATAACTCGGACGGTCTGTTCTATCCCGTAGCGAATAGTCGGTTCTAGAAATCGATATTGAACGACTACTTCTATTCGATTTAGCAGCTGGACGAATCGATGAACGAGACCTGCGCGAATCGCTGTGCTCAGCAGCTGAACTGCTTTCTGCCGTGGCTGAATTTTTACCTACGCGCATTTCGCTGCCTTCTGCCGTTGCTAAATTTTTATATACGCACATCTCGTTATTCTCTGCCGCTGCAATCTCCGGAGAAATGGGAGGTGGGGGAGAGGGATTTATGATTTCAGTCGCGTCGCTGTCTGTTTCCTCCACTTCCGGCGCTACCGGAGTTTCGTTATTGTTGAGGTACAAATAAATAAAAAGAAAAACTATGCAAATAGTACTTACAACAGGTAGAGAGTTCTACAATTTTAGTCAATGGGCACTTAGGAGCATTTCGTCCTTTTTCAAAATCTGATGAAGCACTTAAGCTGGAGTATTCAGGCTGGGGAAAAATTCAGACAATACCCATGTGGTTTCAAGCTAACATTCATCAATCCTCTCATCTCACTGCATCACTTGCCATCAACTACTAGGTCCATCATCTAGTCCGGAGGGGAAAATCGTTCTACGGTCCAGAACTTCACCGTCGGAGTCAGTAATTTCACCTTCCTGAAGCATGTGTTTTATTCGAAGATAGCCATCACCGTAACTCAGAACACTACGACTTCTAACGACCGTTTAGTTCAATATCTATGATCACTTCTGATGGTTAAGAAGTCATAATCTTGGAGCGCCACTACGCCCAAAAAAAAAACGGGCTACACATATCTTCTTCTTAATTTCTCGTTAACAGTTATAGATCCGCAATTCGAAAATGCCCTTATAGCCTCTTTTCATCATAACATCATGATTTAGGATAGTTAATGTAGGGCCATCAATGCCCCACTCTCAAAAAAAAATCTTCCAGAAACCTGTCCGCCTTCAACAACTTCGCGATCCAGCCCACAGGCCAATCTTCGAGCCCCGTAATAAGTCGAATTTTTTTTACGAGTCAAACGACAGGTCTCTTGGCCAAGCAACAAGTGTCGTAAACATTCATTCTCCCGCGCTGCTTGAAAAACGGGACCGATCCACTCTGCCAGGGGTACGGGAATGGAAACAAAAGGAAAAATGGACTCTTCGTGAAGACTACAGCTTGCCGCTTCACTCTGCCGGCCGCTTCATGGGGGAGGGAAGCCATGCATCACCCCCATGGCGTGTGCTGAAGGGGGGTCCTGTTAGCCTCTGTTTACATGGGCGCCAGCTATCCGCCTGATAGCAGAGCCAATTGAAGCCTGTCGTAAACTTACAAAGCCTAATTGCGTATATAGTACACTCATAAGATAACGTAATTCTTATACAGGGCGGTCGGTCATTCTTATATCAAAGTCAGACTAGATGACTCCAAATTTTCCACCTGTGCGGTCTTTAACTGACAAAACATCCCTCCCTTGCTGTCTGCTTTTCGTATTTGAAAACAGGAAGCAAAGCTAGACTATAAACGTTGAATTTACTTTGCAAAAAGAAAAAGAAAGAAGAAAAAATAAAAACTGATTTTATTATTATTATTACAATTACTTTTATTTATTTAAATTTTTATTAGAAACAGAAAAAAAGAGTGCTTTTAAATAAATGTTGAGAAAGTGATTTAAATAATTAATGTAGATTAAAAAAAAAAAAAATTGTTGAAACCAACCGTAACAGCTGCCTAAAATATTAAATCAAAAGAAATTGCCCAAATAAATAAAGTTCTTTTTTACATCTGCTTAATTAATAGCAGTAAGTTTCAGTTGAGATTTTTGACGAGTCTATTTGCTCATGGAACTGGAACTATAATGGAATATATTTCAGATATGTTTGGGGGAAAATGTTATTAAAGGTTATTAGTATTGTTATTTGCAATAGAACAAAATTTAAATTTTGGCTGCCTAAAATATCAAATTAAAAAAAAATTGCCAAAATATATAAGGGTTTTTTTACATCTGCTTGATTAATAGCAGTAAGTTTCAATTGAGATTTTTGACGAGTCTATTTGCTCATGGAACTGGAACTAATGGAACATATTTGAGCTACGTTTGAAAATGTTATTAAGGGTTATTAGTAATGTTATTTACAATAGAACAAAATTTAAATTTTGGTTGCCTAAAATATCAAATAAAAAAATTGCCAAAATAAATAAAGTTTTTTTTTTACATCTGCTTGATTAATAGCAGTAAGTTTCAGTTGAGATTTTTGACGAGTCTATTTGCTCATGGAACTGGAACTAATGGGACATATTTGAGCTACGCTTGAAAATGTTATTAAAGGTTATTAGTAATGTTATTTGCAATAGAACAAAATTTTAATTTTGGCTGCGTAAAATATCCTCTCAAAAGAAATTGGCTAAAATAAATAAATTTCCTTTTTACATCTGCTTGATATGCTGGATTACGTTTCAGTTGTATTCTTGTCTCTGTATTCATGGAAGTGGAACTAATCAAACTTTTTTGAAGCAATAAACATAATTGCCTCTGTTATTAGTTCTATTCAAAAGAAGAAGGAAAACCCTCTACATAGGAACATATATATTATGATAAGACATTGTCGAAAAGGGTTTAGAACAACGTAAAAACATTCTACACAATATCCAATTTCATCTGAAATCATTGATTAAAACAGTCCAACCCAAACCCTCACATTCAATTTCATTAATTGCTTTTATAGTCATAAATATTTGATTAATTGTGCATTCCCGTGATCACCCTAATTGCATTTCTGTCTTGCCGTCCATACAGGTTTTTTCTTTCCCCCCCCCTTTTTTTTTACCGTGGATTTGTTAAAAGTGAAGAAAAATCTATAAATGCTGTACCCTTTTTAGTGGAGTGCACGTTGTAGTAAATCCAAATATCATATATATATATATATATATATATATATATTGTGACTGTGTTTCTGGAGATTTATAATATCGACTGATTTCTTTGAGCATTGCAAAAGCTTCATTCTTTCCACTTTAGTATTTAAAAGCAGTTTGCATCTAACTAACCTGTGATCGCTTCCTGTATTGAAGTTATTGAGAACGCTGCAATCCTGAATAAGATGCTTTTTGTTTGTCAAGATGTAGTCGATTTCACTTGTTGAGCCATTTGCACTACGCCATGTCCATTTTCTTTGTGGCTTTTTCTTGAAAAATGAATTCATGATATACATCTGTTCACATTCTGCAAATTCAATCAATCTGTTTCCTCTTTCATTACGCACCCCATATCCATGAATTCCTACTGAGAACTCACCTTTCTTTTTTTCCCCAATTCTAGCATTCCAGTCTCCCATTATTAATTTTATGTAGCATTTTCCTTTTTGATGCATTGA
Organism: Maratus michaelseni; assembly: GCA_963931845.1. Classification (NCBI taxonomy): domain Eukaryota; kingdom Metazoa; phylum Arthropoda; class Arachnida; order Araneae; family Salticidae; genus Maratus; species Maratus michaelseni. Next base: position 14,455,543 of record OZ007600.1, read on the forward strand.
AGCTACTTCTTCATAGAAAGAATTTAATTTAGAACTTAAAAATCGTTTTCAAGTACTTCAATCAATCTTAGAAGAAGAACAAGATGTTACAGTAGTGAACAAGAAAATAACAAATACTCTACAAGAAATTGCAAGGACGATAGCTGGTGAAGCACAAGTAAAGCAAACAAAGAAAATAACAGAAGAAACAAGAAGACTGATGAAGAAACGCAGAGAATTTAAAATGAAGAAAAACTATCCTAAATCAAGAGTTGAATATGCAGAATTATGTAAAACGGTAAGAAAATGTGTTACAGAAGATATCAGAAAATTTAACTGTGATCTTGTCAAAAAAGTTCTAGAAGATAACAAAAGTTTAAAATCAGCTAAGCGCAAACTGTGTGTTGGAAGAAAAGGTATTTTTGCACTGAAGACAGCAGATGGAACAATCACCAAAATCAATAATGAAATAGTACACATTGTCGAAAAATTCTATAACGATCTATATAAATGTGAAGATCAAAGGGAAATCAACCTACGTGATCCACTAGTAAACATAACAGAAACTGAAGAGATAATCCCAGTGATGACAGATGAAGTTGTACAAGCCATTAGAGGCATGAAAAAAGGTAAATGCCCTGGCGAAGATGGAATTACAATTGATCTTATCAAAGAAGCAGGAGAAGAATTTGCAAAAATGCTAGCCTTACTGTTTTCCAAATGTCTCGAGAAATCAGATGTACCAGAAGATTGGAATAATGCTGTGATGGTGTTACTTTATAAGAAAGGAGAAAAGGAAAACATTAAAAACTACCGTCCAATCAGCTTACTGTCAGTGATTTATAAAATTTTCACCAAAGTTTTAACGACAAGACTTGAATCAGCTCTGGACTCAGCTCAACCTAGAGAACAAGCAGGATTTCGAAGTGGATTTAGCACAATGGATCATATTCAAACAGTAAGGGAAGTTATAGGAAAACATAAAGAATATAATTTACCTCTCTGTCTTGCCTTTATTGATTATGAAAAAGCATTTGATTCGGTCTACACATCTGCAGTAATTACTTCTCTGGAGAACATTGGTATAGACAAACCTTATATCAATATCATAAAGAAGATCTACAAGAAAGCAACAGCCACCATCCGTTTGGACAAAGGAAAAGCGAAGATCAAGCTTGAAAGAGGAGTAAGACAAGGAGACACCATTTCGCCTAAGCTTTTTACTGCTGTCTTAGAGAGTATTTTCAAGAAGCTGGATTGGGAAAACAAAGGGATTAGAATAAATGGGGAATATTTAAGCCATCTCCGGTTTGCTGATGACATTTTAATTTTCAGTAATAGCCCTGAAGAATTGCAAAATATGCTAAAAGATTTGGCAGAAGCTAGCATTAATGTGGGATTAAAAATAAATTTGGAAAAGACTAAGGTGATGTTCAATTCATTTGCATCAAAAAAGAAAATCGTCTACAACAACACTGAGATTAAAGATGTTGAAAGTTATGTGTACCTTGGACAAGAAATATCTTCAGACAACAGTATCATGAATGAAATCAATAGAAGAATAAGAAATGGATGGAGTGCTTTTGGGAAGAACAATATTATTCTGAAAAGTAACATGCCTCTTTGTTTGAAAAGAAAGGTGTTTAACCAATGTGTTTTGCCTGCACTAACTTATGGAGCAGAAACTTGGACACTAACAAAACGGATGGTACAAAGATTACAAACAACACAGCGAAGTATGGAAAGATGTATGCTAGGCATAACCAGAAGAGACCGAAAGAGAATAACGTGGATAAGAAGTCAGACGAAAGTTTTTGACATTATCGAGAGAATTAAATGGCTAAAATGGAAATGGGCTGGGCACATTGCAAGAAGACAAGACAATAGATGGAGCACAAACACCCTACAGTGGTATCCCAGAGATGTAAAACGACCAAGAAGACGACCTCAAGTAAGATGGAGTGACGAAATCAGAAAAGTGGCCGGTGTTAATTGGATGACTAAAGCACTAGACAGGCAACAATGGAAAAATCTGGGGGAGACCTACATCCAGCAGTGGATTGAAAACGGTTGATGATGATGATATTGTGACTGTGTAAATTTTTTTTATGAAAACATGGGCAAACAGATAAACAGAAAGGAAACTAAAGCCATAAGCACTTGAGAAATGTTATTAATTATTATTACTATCATATTGTTGTCAGCATCCTCTTTTCTATGCATTTACAAAATACACAACAACGAATGATACCATTTGAAAGGTTTTTGAACCGACTTCTGACATAGTACACTCACATTTCGTTAAAACATCATGCACATTGATTAGTAAGTTCCAGTTTATTATTATTATTATTTATTTTATTTCATTTTATTTTATTTTATTTTATTTTATTTTATTTATTTTATTTTATTTATTTATTTATTGCATTTATAGAACTGTAACTAATCAAACTTTTCGAGGCAATAAACATAATTGCTCTTGTCATTTCATTTAATAGTTCTACTGATTTTTTTTTTATTATTAATTATTATTATTATTTTTTTAATCCTACCTAGGGGTATTTTTAATAACATGACATTCTGGATAATTGTTTAGAACAACGTAAAAACATTCTACTTAATATTTCAAATTTCATTTGAAATCATTGATTAAAACAGTCCCAACCCAAACCCTCACATTCAATTTCATTAATTGTTTTAATATAAGTATTTTCATTAATTGTCTTAAATATTTGATTCATTTTGCATTACCTTGGCGATCATAATTGTGCACTAATTGCACTTCTGTCTTAGCGTCTACATTCTTTTAGGTAGATTTCGTAAGAAATACTACCTATTACATTCTCCCCTAAGTTGGAATTTTTGAAAAATTTTTGCAGATCTACGCCGTTTATGCTCCGAGAACCCAAAACCACCCTTAGTTCAAAACTTGACATATCTATCTATCTATCTATCTATCTATGTCACTTTTTTATGGACACGATAACTCCAATAATTCTGTACAAATCTCTTCCAAATTCATGCATAAAATCAAGGGGCATAAAATCTCGGTCAAGTTCGTTAACGGGCAAAATCGAACCAAGGGGGGGGGGGGGGGGGGCTTTTTGTGAAAACAGAAAAAAAAAACCATAATTTTTTAATTATGATACGCGTCGAATCCGTTTAAAGTTATTATTACTTCTAGGAAAAGGGCCGAAAATGTATGTATGACAGATTTTTGATAGCATTAAAAATGGCCCCAAGGGGGGGGGGGGGGGGGTAGAAGAAAAAAATTCATAGCTTCGTCAATTCCCAAGATATCAAATCCGCTTAAATTTATTGTAAATCTCCTTATAATTATCTACAACTTTTATATTGACAAGTTTTTTATAGGACTAACTCTTATAGCAAAAAAAAAAAAAAAAAAAAAAATTAAAAACAAAAAAATCCCTGCTGGCTCCGCCTACAAGCAGACGTGAAAACAGAAAAAAAACATAACTTCTTAATTTTTATACATATCGAATCCGTTTAAAGTTATTATTACTTCTAGGAAAAGGGCCAAAAATTTATGTATGACAGATTTTTGATTTCGTTAAAAATGCCACCAAGGAGGGGGGGGGGGGGGGGGGATAGGGGTTTCAGACGGAAAAAATTCCTAACTTCGTCAATTCCCAAGATATCAAATCCGCTTAGATTTATTGTAAATCTCCTTAAAATTATCTACAACTTTTATATTGGCAAGTTTTTTATAGGACCAACTCTTACGGAAAAAAAAAAAAATTAAAAAAAAAAATTTCCTGCTGGCTTCGTCTACAAGCAGACGTGAAAACAGAAAAACCCATAACTTCTTAATTTTTATACATATCGAATCCGTTTAAAGTTATTATTACTTCTAGGAAAAGGGCCAAAAATTTATGTATGACAGATTTTTGATAGTTCATTAAAAATGCCTCCAAGGAGAGGGGGGGGGGGATAGGGGTTTCAGAAGAAAAAAAAACATAACTTCGTCAATTCCCAAGATATCAAATCCGCTTAAATTTATTATAAATCTTCTTAATATTATCTACAACTTTTATATTGACAAGTTTTTTATAGGACCAACTTTTACAGTAAAAAAAAAAAAAAATCATGCTGGCTCCACCTACAGGCAGAGGTATATTTCGAAGTGGGTGGTCCCAACTGTCCATTCATGGCATATAGGTCTTTTTTCTGCAATTCCCAATAATGAGGTGCCCCACGGTCTGCGTCTTCGAAATATACCTGTGTCTGTAGGCCGAGCCGTCAGGGATTTTTTTGTGATAGATTTGTTACAAAAAAAATAAAAGGTTATACATAGAACCTTTTTTGCTATATATAACATGATATAGTGTATATTTATAGGAACATATATAAATTTCGTGGCTTTTTGGATATTTTTATGAAATTTACAGTATTGAAGAACAGACAAACAGAAGTCATAAACATTTAAAAAATAAGTGTGAAATATTGTTATTATAGTATAATTATTAATGAAAATTTTGCTTTTACTGCGAAAAATAATTTTTTTAAATCAAATGAAACTGGAACAAAAAAAACCCTCGCCTACCATTTTTTTTTTCCTCTGACAATTTCTTGATTAATAGCCGAAAGTTTCAGCTAACGAGTCTATGTGTTTATGGAACTGGAACTAATCAAACATTTTAGAGCAATGAACATAATTCCTCCTGTCATTTGATTTAATAGTTCTACCATATAACATGTTGTAGTACATATGTACACTGCAAAAAAAAGTGTTGATTTTGCAGTATAATACTGGCATTCCAGCTGGCAGCTGGGGTGCTAGTATTATACTGTAAAATCAACGCTTTTTTTTTTTTTTTTGCAGTGTATAATAACATTTATAAATTTCGTTGCTATCTAGATATTTTTATAAAACTTACAGCATCGACGAGCAAACAAACTATCATATAAGTCATAAACATTTTAAAAATAAGTTTGAAAAAAAAATATGTATTATTATTATTAATGAAATTTTTGCTTTTACTCCAAAAAGTAAATATTTTAAATCAAATGAAATTGGAACAAAAAAAACCCTCGCTTACCATTTTTTTTTTCTCTGACAATTTCTTGATTAATAGCCGAAAGTTTCAGCTGACGAGCCTATGTATTTATGGAACTGGAACTAATCAAACATTTTGGGGCAATAAACATAATTGCTCCTGTCATTTGATTTAATAGTTCTACTATATAACATGTTGTAGTACATATGTATAATAACATACATAAATTTCGTTGCTATCTAAATATTTTTATAAAACTTACACATCAACGAACAAGCAAACTAAAATCATAAACATTTTAAAAAGAAGTTAAAAAAAAATATTATTAATGAAATTTTTGCTTTTACTAAAAAAAAAAAAAATAATAATAATAATTTAAATCAAATGAAACCGGAACAAAAAAACTCTCGCTTACCAATTTTTTTTCTCTGACAATTTCTTGATTAATAGCCGAAAGTTTCAGCTGACGAGCCTATGTGTTTATAGAACTGGAACTAATCAAACATTTTAGGGCAATAAACATAATTGCTCCTGTCATTTCATTTAATAGATCTACCGAAAAAAAGAAATACCTAGGGACATCTCTAATGACGAAATGTCCTACGAACCTCGAAAATGGTTTTGGAACAACGTAAGAACACATTATACACTATGCAATTTCGCCTGAAAACAGTGATTAAACAGTCCCAACCCAAACCCCCACTTTCAATTTCATTAATTGCTTTTATAGTCTTAAATATTTGATTAATTTTGTATTCCTTTGACCACCATAATTGTGCACTAATTGCAGTTCTATCTTTATTTCAGGTGAGTGCTTTTTCCGTCTGTGTGACCATTTTACATGAATTCCATTTACTGGATTGGAGGTATGTAGGCCTAACTACAACATACACCTTTCACGTATCACGTTGCCGTCATTGTTATGCTGAGCGCGGCGTTATGTTATCGTTTATGTAACAGAGTGTCCACTTAATGGATGAATTTGTAGTTTGGTGTAATGCATGCAGATCGATGATAGCGATACCAATGTTATGTTGCCATTTGAATTTATGTATTTTTTTAAACAATTGTATTAACTTTTCTTAAGGGGACAGTGGACATTCAAAATCACGAAATGCGACTGAAAAATCGATTTTTTAATTTGGAGAATTATGAAACTAGATGCTCAAATTTATCTGCTGCAAAAAGAATTTTTCAATTCTGATGCTTCTTCGCACAGATATGAGCTTTTATATTTGTCAAAACTCTACATATTTATACAGTTTTTAAAATTAAAATGCTGTTTTATTAAAATTGAAAATTTGGCACATTTCTAACTTTTGAAACGTTCCATGAGCATTCCTAATTATCAGATTCTTTTGAAATTTATACTGTATATCCTCTATGCAATAATAAATACATGTTAGCAGAAAAAATTGTATCTCAGGGGTATTTTAGTGTTGAAATATGTGCGCGTATGAAACAAATAGGTATTTTTTTTTTAGAAAAAAACAAGGCACAATTATGAAAATATATTTTTTATGATTCTACATTCAGGGAACTTTTACAATTCATGCCAACTTCCTTTCTAATATATAAAAAGTATCTCACAAATAAATATTGTCTTATTTTATGCAAAAGAAATGCGCACGAGACATTTTAAAATACGGCAATTCTTCGTTAATTTTAAATTTAAAAATTTAAAAACTTTTTATTATTTTAACACCAAATTTTGAATATGACTATTTGAGCCTGACATTAATAAGTATGCCAATTTTCAAATGAATCCATTCAAAATTCTAGGATTTGATTTTTAATGTCCAATGTCCCCTTAAAGTTTCAAATCAAGTTGTAATATGTATTTTCTAACAATTAATACATCAAAAATAATATCGTAGTACATTATTACAATGTCTTGTCTGTTTATGTGTACTGTGTTTTTGAGAAAGTCGAATGTGGATCTATTGCAGTTTTTCTCATTCAATGTATATTTCGATTAGTATGGTAATAATTAACCGCACTAATCGAGGGATACATGTATTATGTATAACTGAATTGAATGTATGAATATTTGAAAAGTTTTGTTATGAATATTGGAAGCTAAATTACATACCTAGAAGAATTTTTCATTAACGTATACATTTTTTATGAATAAATATTGTTTGAATGTATGAAAATTTCAAAAATTCTTTCTCTTCGTGTGGAAAAATGACTGTATTTCCCCCTACAAACCAAACTAAATCCTTTCATTGAACAGTTAAAGTGCTTCAAATGTCCTCAAAAATGTGACCTTTTTGTATAGATTTTGTGAATAAATATTCTTTAAAAGTATAAAAGTTTCAAAAATTCTTTCTGAATATATGGTAATTAAATTAAATATCTAGAAGAATTACACATTTATGGATATTTTGTTATGCATAAATACTATCTGAATATAAGAAAATTTCAAAAATTCTTTCTGAATATTAATAGCTAAAGTTAATTTCCGCAAAAATTAGAGATTTATTTATATATTTTTATTGACCGTTTTACATAAATTTCATTTTACTAGATTGGAGGTACGCCTAGCTACACGTATTCAGTTGCCATCATTACTACGCTAAGCGCGGCGCAAGATTATGAAACCAGAGTAATTAGACACAAGTGCCCACTAATGAATAAATTTGTAGTTTGGTTCATTGTTTACATATCGCTGATATGAATATAATGTGGCCACTGAACTATAATTAAATTTATACAATTTTAGGTAGCTTTCAATACTAAAAAGTCCTTCCGGCCTGTACCGGGAGGAAAAGGTAGCTTTCCTATATCTTCGTTTTAAAATTTTAGCTAATGTTACACGAAAACAGCAAGTTAAAATGCAAAGAAAATGTTTACAAAAGATTCGTTAATACTGAATTTGAATAAGAAAATCGTCAAATTATTGAGCAATAGCCAAATTGGCTTCATTTATGAAGACTTATTTTCATCGCCAAATTTGGCGATATTTCGCCAAATGTCGCCCAATTTTGCCAATTTTGGCGTTAACGGATATGAATATATAGTTTTATGCGTATGATTGGGAAAATTATTACAACAATGAAAGAAAATAATTTGCGAGTAATCGCGTTAATGTGCGTTAGGTAGCTTTCAATACAAAAAAGTATAAAGCTACCTATTGCAGCCGTTCGGAGGAAAGCAGTTCCGGAAAATTTCGATATATTTTCGCCGATCATGACCCCCAGACCCCAAAACCACCCTCCGTTCAAATGTTGATTTATATATATAGATATATCCATATATATATATATATATATATATATATATATATATATATATATATATATATATCTGACCTATGTCATACGATAACGCTAGTATTTATAAATCGATTTTGATGAAACTAATTGTGTGTATTAAGGTCACCAATGTCTCGACCGAGTTCGTTGGCCAGCTTGGTCCGCCATTTTGTTTCAAGATGGCGGCCATTTAAAAATTTAAAACTAAAATAAATATACAAAAAATTTAAAAATTCAAATTTATTTTTTAATTACGTATTAGGCCTTGATACAAGGATTCCAGAGCATTCTTTGATTTACCTCTATCTTAAAAAATGGCTGAGATAGAGCAGTTTGAAATTCTAGGGTGGCTGACATTTTGAAACAAAACAGCACATTAACGCAATTACTCGCAAATTATTTTCTTTCATTGTTCTAATAATTTTCCCAATCATACGCATAAAACTATATATTCATATCCGTTAGCGCCAAAAATGGCGACATTGGCGACAAAATTGGCAAAATTTGTGACATTTGGCGAAATATCTCCAAATTTGGCGACCAAAATAAGTCTTTATAAATGAAGCCAATTTGACTATTGCTCAATAATTTGGCGAAATTCTTATTCAAATTCAGTATTAACGAATCTTTTGTAAACGTTTCTTTGCATTTTAACTTGCTGTTTTCGTGTAACATTAGCTAAAATTTTAAAACGGAGATATAGGAAAGCTACCTTTTCCTCCCGGTACAGGCCGGAAGGACTTTTTTGTATTGAAATCTACCTAAAAGTATAAAGCTACCTATTGCAGCCGTTCGGAGGAAAGCAGTTCCAGAAAATTTCGATATATTTTCACCGATCATGACCCCCAGACCCCAAAATCACCCTCCGTTCAAATGTTGATTTATATATATAGATATATCCATATATATATATATATATATATATATATATGTATATGCATTACTACGCTATATGTATATATATATATATATATATATAATTATAATATCTATAAATTTCAAAAAACATATCAAGTTCTATTCTACTTAAATCTCCAAAGAGATAATCAATGATACTGTGTATACAGAATGCCACATAGCTAATAATTAACATGTGCAAACATAATATTACCATAGCTGATGCTTCAATGGTAATTGGCCAAATTTTACTCATACCAAAAGAATATTGAAAAAAGAAATAGAGAGAAAGGGAAAAAAAAAAAAA